>JASPKZ010009818.1:2382500-2982500 GCA_030220185.1 Diploptera punctata
GGTCTTTCACTGCAATCATAGCATTTCCATGCTATGCTTTGCAGTTTTACTAGCGAATTATACGTGTGGTTGCTTCCCGTTGCCTTCCACACCGGTGATGGATGATGATGATGGCCGGATGATTTTTCGGGGACCGTTGGGCCCTATGCTTCCTGAAATTTGTCTTACAGGTGAGGAAAAACCCCGAAAAAAGCCTCGCCCAGGAGCCTGTCCGAACCGGGAATCGAACCGGGGCCCGCTGCATAACAAGGCAACACGCTACCTCGAGACTACAGCGGTGGACATGATAATAATAATAATAATAATAATAATAATAATAATATTAATAATAATGTTAATAATAATAATAATAATAACCCATGAACCTACGGGTTCGATAGTGCCAGTGAGTAAGTAATAATAATAATAATAATAATAATAATAATAATAATAATAATAATTGTTAATTTAGTTATCGTTTATGATCTTCACTTAGTCTCCTAGAGTATATTTTTATCTCTACCTTGGCACTTTGCTTTAAAGCACTTAACTACACTTAATTACGCCTTTAAATGCCCCTCCTTAGGATTATACTGAGCAACAAAAAATTAACTTTTTTAGTCTCAGAAAGAAAAATATGTTATTCTCGTAGTATTTTTTCCTCCTGAATTCAAATATGATATCAGGTTTTCTCCATCACGCAAGGTTTTCGAGAGACAGGAATTTATAATTGCAAACATTTTAATATTTTCTTGTAGTCTTTCGAATATTTAAAGTTTTCCCCATTATAGTTTACCAGCCTATAGTTGGGTGAGTCCAGTGGTGGGGTTGCCACCTCAATGCCTCTTGGACAGGCATGCTTTTCTGTAGGGGATGCTCCCTTAGCCTTTGAAGTTTCTCCTTTTCCGCAAGGCAGCGGTTCCTCTCTCTTTCCCTGAGTGAGGGTAGGGTGCCTCTTCCGCCAAATCTGCCGTATTAAGGGTTTCCTCTCCGCCTTCATTGCCGTTCAGGTCTGCACCGTTCCCTGGTAAGGGGCCCTCACATGGTACTATCAGCCGGGCCAGCTGAACCAAGTTTTTTTTACGAGGTGTTACTCCTTCCCCTCCTCCTTTCTCATCCGGGCTTGGAACCGTAAATGGTTTCAACACGTCCAGAGAATGTCAAATTCCCGTTTACCAAAGATGATTTACCACCTCAAGCCTAAAGGCAAAAGAGACCTCGGAAGACCCTTCAACCGATGGAAAGATCAGTTTTTGTAGTCGCAGAACGGGCATCATCACCCAATACTGCATTCGGAAGAAGAAGAAAAATATTTTAATATTTTCTACATTCGTAACTACACAATATTCAAACATTCGGACTCACCTAGAAAGTAAGAAATGATAATTTTCTGCTATATTTCGCCTGTGGAGTATCCATCTTGATGGTCCAACAATAATCGGCCAGCATATTAGGATTCAATTTGCCTTTTATCTCTTTTCCATAGCTGAAATCTCCTGATGAAAGTGTTCCCCGTGCTCATCGCTCACTGCGCCAAGATTTTCAGGGAAGAAATCTAGGTTTATTAAAAAATAATTATTTAAATCCATTAATTCAAATTGAAATAAAAAAAACTGTGGATGATGGAGAAATTCCGAATACATATTTGAAAACATGATAAAAAACTGCATTAAGTACAACTATTGGTACTCATGAGACAAAAATCATGTTGACCGTTATCTACAGACTTTGTCTCTGGCAATCCTTATTGAGATTGCCTCGGCTGCCGATATACCTGAAGGAAGGTCTCGCCCCTACTTTTCCCAGTTCGTACGCCTCACATTGTACTAGCGTCTGCCCATCTATCTTTTGACATTTTTGCGGCATGATCTCCCCATTTTCACTTTAGTTATTGCACCTGTTTAACGAAGTCTTTCATCTTGGATCTTCCTTTTAGTTCAGAGTTAGATAGTCTGTCGGTTAATTTGATGTTCTTTTCATTTTCGCTGGCATATTTTTTTTAATCTTTAATATATTTTGGAATACAGACCCAAAAGAAAAAATACTGAGCTAAACATGATTTTATTAAATTCGGAATTTTATCGTTTGTAGAAGGTATTATCATACGAGAAAAGGATCTTGCACATGAATATTAAAGCGGGTGATGGGTGAAAAATTGACCATTTGAGATCAAAATTGGTATTTTTGTATTAAAAAATAGCCTGTGCTCTAATGTATATGTTGGCAAAGTTTCAGAGACCTATGACACTTCTAAATGCCCTAAATTACGTCAGAGTTAAAAGGCTGCACCAGTTAAATGCCACCTGCATGCAAATCTTTAAACTTGTTTTTCCACACTTTTATTTCCACTGCATTTTTGTACATTCAAAATTGAATGGAATTCAGAAATTTTATCCTAGTAGGTTCAAATTTTTATTGCATGCCCTAAAAACAAAGGGTAACAAAGTAGTGCATAGGTTTCATGATTGAAGCAGTATTTTAAGAAATAAAAAATAAAATGTATTCAATTATTAATTTTTTTTGTAATTCCACGCATGAGGTGCAACATTAATGTTTTTCTCCCTTTATATTCACATTATAAGAATTCTAATGCATGATGCTTTTCTAAATATTTTAGGGGTCTTGTAAAAAATCAGACATTTTACTAAAACTTGTGGAACCCATTTAATTATAATATATGCAATTGTTTTAAATATAATATTTAATAACTCGTAAAATAAATTTCTCACGACAATGAAACTTAAACACATCATTATGTATCATGCAGCGATATTTATACAAAACATCAAGTCTCTAGCTCAAAAAATGTAGAAAATAGAAATTTCACCCATCATCCCTTAAATGTTATAGTTAATTTCATTAGAGGGCACATTTGTATTTATTTAGCATTCGACGTTTCTCTTGTTATTACAGATTAATTTTATTTATTTTTGTTAAAGTTGAGATTTTTAATAACAAAATTCCTATGTCACTGTTAGGTCTGCATATTGCAGTGATGTGTTCTAAGTGTTTTTACTTTGCAGCATAAGATTCCCTATAATTCCAAAATCGAAATTATTTTTTCATTGAGATAGTCGAATTCGGAACTTTTAAAATGCTTTCGCATAATTATGCCCACCTTATAACCTGCTTGCCATGTTCTAATTAAAATACCCCAGATGTACATGTCCGCCCTGACGTCGCGTCAATTCTAAAGCAGGATTTTAAGTTGTCTGAATAATTAAAATCGAAGTCAATACATATCAGGAAGAATAAGTAATGTTGAAATTGTTTAATATTTAAGATCGAGTTTAGATAAAAATTAGAATTCAACTTCAGAAATTGAAAGAAGAATAACAGATGGAAGAAGAATCATTGATATGTTGAACTCAGTGCTTTTGAATAGAAATATCATATACAGAACGAAGAAAAGTAGCCTGTATTTCAACTTCTGTTACAAAGCATTTTATTATATGGGTCCGAAACCTGGACAGTAAGTAGAAAACAAGCCAACAAGCTGTTAGCAATATAAATGGATTTTTGGAGGCGATCGGCAAGAATTTCAACAAGGGATACAATCGGAAACAGCACAATAAGGGAAATGATGCAAGTTGAAAAGAAAAATAATAGCTAGTATAGAAGAAAAATGTTTGGAATCATATGGACACCTCATAAGAATGAAAGAAGATAGGATACCGTAGAATATTCTTGATTGGGAAGCTAATGGAAGAAGTGGAAGAGGCAGACCTAGAGAACGTTGGGTAGATGAAGTGAGGATAAGTATGGAAGCTAGAGATTTGAGGGAAGAAGATGCTCTAGACAGGAACCTCTGGCGACAAACCACTTTGTGTTTGTATTGTGGAATATTCCTAAAAAATTGAATAAATAATTCTGTACTTTAAAATTCTTTTATACTCAAATATAACTTTAAATTAAAAATCTAAACATTTTATTGTTATTGTCAAATAAAAGAATCTCTTAATAATAATAAAAATTATAGATAAAGATGTTTTTAAATAATGCTTTTAAAATTGCTTTAATTCATTGTTGTCAGAATTATAAATATTTCCATATTATATTAAACTTTCATAAACATCTGAATAACATAACTCATATAAATGAAAGTAAACTAAAATGTGATTGGAATTAAAAACACTTATCTTTCTTATATGACCAATTTTAACCTTAAATTTAATAGAACTATTAACCAATATAACTTTAAAATAACTTCATGTGACGTAACAATAAACTTTATATTTTAACATGTTATAATTTATTCATTCTGTATTGTATAAAACTTTCGTTCAGAATGAAGCAAGCAGAGCTCTGCAGACAAAATTCTCTCCAATAATAGGATTGAGCAAAGTGTAATTTTAAACCTAAAATGGAAATAATCAACGTTGTGAATAAGAATAATTGATTTTAAATAGACGGTGAAGAATTTTACCACCGGAATTTAGTTGATCAACTTGAAACTCAAGACTTGAAATAAATCCTAACAATTTCTACGAGAAACAATTTTTTTATTCTATGAAGTGTCACCTGTATACCAACTTCCGAGAATCCAGCTCTACCGCAATTAACCTAAATTATTACCTGATCTTAATCCAACTATAGCCAGTAATCTTTTTGGAACCAAAATCCGCCATCAAGTTCTACACACACGTTTTATCTGAATTAGTATTTTCCAATAATTTCCTATGTAATTCACCTGCCTTAAATCCGTGGAAACATTTTTATCCCACCCCTTACATGCCCTAACTGCTATTTGATTTCTCTCTGTTTTTCATACAATATGTTTCATTCCCCATTCGTATCAGATGCCTTGCTCACCCCAGTCAACGAATTTAACTGTTTTTTGTTTTTACGCGATAGTGTGTTTTGTCGTACTTACAGTAATGGCGACCATGATTGCAAGTTCAACTTCCTACATTTCGGGGTTGCCAACCTAAATACCTATACTGTAATATTACATATTACAAACCTCGAGCAGGAAGTAAAATCACTGCCCTTTATGTATACTACGTACAATGTATATACAAAATTATATCTAAAAGGTAGTGTTAATATATATTATATGAAACAAATCACAGCATTTTAAATTAACTGAACTTTATTTGAATCAATAAAAAACAATAAATACTTATTGGTGGACGGGAATTACAATGTATATAGAGAAAGATTTGCGTTTAGATCGGTACTTGCTCAGGTAGCTCAGTTGGTAGAGCACTTGGTCTAGAGAACCAAGGGTCCCGGGTTCAAGTCCCGGTCTGAGCGTATAATTTTTCTCTTCAAATATGATTTATCCATCATTGAGATGTACGAAATCAATAATAAAAATAAATACTTACTTGCCACCATTATATGACTGATTGATGTCACGGCCTGCTGTAGTCTCAACTAATAAACATTGTGCACACTGTTAACGTTAGTTAGTCGTTTATAATGAACACAAATATTTCCAATAAAGATGTTACTATTTTAATATTATTTATTGTTTTGAAAACGTCATCGCCCAAAAAATAATGTACAACGCACATTTGTGAAGTGTTTTACAGAATCTCGGAAATTTAAACCTCGCTCTCGCATCTGTAAAAGCCACTTCCCAGCCTCGCATCATAATGTACTATGATGAAAGTTAAAAATTAAATCGTCCTCAACCTTGTTAAAATATTGTATATAAAATTAACTGGAGCCCTTTCGGAAGTTATCTTCCATCTTCTGCAGGTTAATTTTATAAACAATATTTTAACAAAGTTGAGGATGACGGCACCTACCAACAGGTACAATTTAATTTTTAACTTTCATCATATGACTTCACCTCAACGGAATTTGATATGAATTTTACTAGTATTGATAATGTACTATCATTACATCTACATTCCTGTAAAGACAACATAGCTCTCCAATCATTCAGTTTTCTCAATTTACCTGTCTGTTTGTCTCGCATTGGTCAAATAATGTTGCTATAATCCTTATTTTCAAGCACTCTTAGTCGTGTTTACTCTTTTAAAGCAGGAGGATATTAGAATAAAAGGAGAAAAAAATTGTAGAGGTAAAATTAAGTGCTTCATTGTGTAATATGTGTTTTGTAAAATCATTAAATATTTACCTTTATGGACTTACATTGATTTAACATTACAGCACATATAGTGATGCTCACTCTGCTGTGGTTGAATAAAAACACTCACGGTTTCTACGGATAATAGATTGTTATGCCTGGTGTAACCCTTTGGTCAAGGTACAATTTGACAATGTAGCGTTAATTTTGGTTTAAAATAAACAAATTTGTACATTGAGTTGAAGCTAGAATGACAGAGTTTCCAGTCCAATGATCACACATGACAGGTACAGAGACCGACACGATTGGCAATCATTGAACCATCCATTTGTATGTGAATCACCTTAGAGAATGATGTACCTGAATTAATATCTTCTGGTATGTTCCCAGTTACATTACTACACCAGATGACTGCCATTTTACATTCCTGAATTTATTTCATTTTATTTGCCTAATTTCATAATATTAAACTTGTGAAGTAAATCTAATTTGGATCAGCCTTAGGAGACTCGTTTTCATTCTCTAAAGACAATTTTTTTTCAAATTGATTGATGTTGGGAGATAAAATTTCTTGAAGGGCATAAAAGCCTTAAGTTTCAAAAATGTTTACCCATAAACTAAAGATAAAAAGTGAAACATGCTTCAAATATTAAAATGCTTTAAAAACAAGGAAGTAATTAGCTAGAATAACTGCTAAAACGATTATTACATAAAACTCTTATCTTACAGTTACATGTATTCGAAATAGGCAGGTATCTTATGTTGACAGAGAAGAAAAGTTCACGAATATTTACTTATAATTTTTAGGGAAAAAATTGGACCATAGAGACTGATAAACATATAGGTGAATGGAGAAGATTGCACAGAATTGAGCTATATAATATTTATAGAAAAATAATTGGATTAAGAACAGTTGGGACTCGTAGATTATGATGGGCAGGACATGTGGATTGGGAAATGAAAGGGAGGCATGAAAACTTACTGTTGGAAAACTAGAGTGAAAGAGCTCGGTAGGTTGGCTATGAATGAAATGGGAGAATAATACATATTAACTATGATTTGAGAGGGATTAATTATACAGGGAATGATTGAAATAATTAACACGAGGTAGAGTTGTATGAAGATCATATGTTCGCGCAGCCAGGAACATCCGGGTTCGATATTACCAATAAGTTATTATTATTATTATTGCTATTGTTGTTATTATTGTTATTATTTTTGTTATTATTGTTGCTATTATTCTTGTTATTTTGTTATTATTATTATTATTATTATTTTTATTTTTATTATTTTTATTGTTATTGTAATTGCTGTTGTTATAGTTGTTGTAATTGTTGTTGTTATTGTTATTATTGTTATTATTATTATTATTATTATTATTATTATTATTATTATTATTATTATTATTATTATGAAATAAATTAATGGTAGAATATAAGAAAATATGGAATGCAATTAGATTAAATTGATTTTTTGATGTTCATCTTTCTACCTATGAAAATATTAAATAGATACAAAATACATTGATAATGGTCCTACACTATGAATATTTCTTTTTGTGTGAGAAAAATTAGTTTTGTAGAGTATTTAAGCCTCTATACATAAACGGATCTGGTATCCGCAAAAAAAAAAACATATTTCATGAACAATAATTTGAATTATAGACAAAAAGACTTTGTACCGATATATTTATTTGAAATATTACATATTTTTACATTTTGTATGTAAAATATCACTTTCATATTAATCAGTAATAATTGTTAAAACAAAATTAATTGCTTGAATAAACACACAAATTATTTTTGACAGCATGGTCAAAGCAACTAATAAATTTCTGTTTCCACTAGTGACTGTACAAAAGACTAATTAAAACGTAACTAATTAGCATCCAATCAAAATATGAAATATTACCTTTTCATACACTTCTATTTATGAGAATAATTAATTCTATACTTTTCTATATTTCCTCTTGCACTGTGATTTATTATCTGTCTCTGAATTTATCCTGTATACAGATAAGTTACTTCTCTAGAAAAGCCAAAATAAATAGCTCTTCATCTTCAACCAAGGATTAAGCCATTGGCTCGTCCGGTCTCATGAAAGTTAGAATTGCTAGAATAGTTCAGACTATCTTCTGTGTGGGCATCCAACATTTCTCTTTCCGTGCGGTTTATAATTTAGCAATACATTTGGAAATCTTTCTTCTGGCATTCTATCTACATGTTCTTTTCAGGCGTTCCTATATTTAACTATTCGATCTGTAAGTTTTAAAATATTTAGTTCATTGACTTAGGCTTTCACGGCCGGAGTTATTATGATGATCTTGTAGAAGATTTCCGGGCTGTTGGCCGTGATCTTGAGGCTTGTAGTTCCCCGACGTTTCGCCAGAGACTGCGTCCGGCATCCTCAAAGGTTGTCTTGAGACTGGCAATTTTTTCGAACACCTGCCCTATTTATACAAAATTGCCAGTCTCAAGACAACCCTTGAGGATGCCGGACGCAGTCTCTGGCGAAACTTCGGGGAACTACAAGCCTCAAGATCACGGCCAAAAGCCCGGAAATCTTCTAAAGATCATCATAATATTTAGTTCCTTTCTTATATATTCATTTCGATTTTTATCCAGAAGAGTATATCCTGCTATATTTCTTAAAAATCTCATCTCAATTGCTTCCAATCTTTGTTCTTATCTTTTAGTGATCGTCAACGTTCTTTATAAAATTTCATTTTTATTTCTGTTCTTGTTTTCTTAAATGTTCTTTTAATAGTGAGATTTAGATTAAGTTTATTTATTATATCATTAATATTTTTCAGAAAGCACTGTAAATTTATCATAAGTAATGCCACGAGTGATTTCCAAATTATCGATAAATTCACGACTCACGAAGTGAGGAGTGCATTTATCTAGAGAACTTGGAAATCAAGAGTGGCATTTGTTAGGACTATTTAACGTATAAAAATAAGCTGTTTACTCACAAATCATTGTTTAAGTATAGTTATTTTAAAATATTTATATATTTAAAGTAAACGGCGATGTTTGAAAACAAATCAGAAATGTGATGTTATGTTCATTCACTGCTGCTTGATCATATTATTTATTGCCAAATAAGATCGCAATATTGTAAGAGTGCACCCAAGTGGAGAAAAAATGAAACACATCATTACATGTTATTAATTAATTTCTGATGTTCTATGATGTAAATATGTAAATTATATTTTTCTGCAACGTTAATTCCTGGGAAATAAATAGTTTAAGAAAGTGCAAACAGTGGTTTCTTTTTTTGTGGTATAATCAATTGCTACGAATGTTTTTCTATTATATTTCACAAGCAGAATCTGGTTACATTCGTGCACTATATATTCAATCTGTGAGCCACTTGATAGAATGAAAGCGATAAAATGAAAGTGATAAAATGAAAGTGATAAAATCGAGGTGAAAAAGACTGTTTGGTTGTAAATCAAAATTCATCGAAATATGATTCGTCATTGACTTTTTGGGGTGAGTTAAATAGTCTGCATAAATATATGAATTTGGTCTGGATAAATATTAGTTATTCGAAATGACATTATAATTTCTATAACAACACTTAACAAGGAAACTGTCAACCATTACATGCCGAAACCTACCTTGAAAATGTATTCCATAGAAGCGTTGTAATGCATCAAGATCATGTTAAAAAAAATATTTGTAACTGCAAGGCACTAAAATCCAGCGCCAAATCTCTCATTCTAACTATAGGGGAATAATACGAATCTTGAATTGATAGATTGGATAACCTTCACTACCTGGCATGCGTGTCCAATCCCGCCTCATTCCACTACTCCCTTACTCAAGCAAGGGGTCTATCTGCTCCGTAAAGTTGCTTGCTATTGCTGAATTCTGGCTTTGGTTTCTGTGATTTCCATTTAAAAATGCAGGTAATATTTTTGGGCCCGAATGAACGCTCAGCGTAATGTCAGGGCCTCCTCCGAGACAACGCAACATTAAGACGAAACTTTACTATTCACACTCATTCATACTAATAATGGCGAATGTGATAATGATGACCAGGTGATGTTCGGGGACCGTTAGGGCCTTAAAGGTTCATGATATCTGTCCTACAGGTTAGGAAAACCCCCGGAAAAATTCACCCAGGAAATTTGTCCCGACGGGGATCGAACCCGGGTCCGCTGCGTACAAGTCCAGGGTGGACACACATTTGATACATGAAAATTAATGTTTGTTTGTTTGTTTGTTTGTACTTTATGCGCGGCCATGCCGTTGATTCGATTGTGATGGGGCTTTTTGCAAAATGTTTAGAAGATTCCCGGGATATACACAGGCTATAAGAGAGTTGTGATACTCAACTCCTACACCCTTAAAAATCGCCCTTTGTAGTGGAAAACGTGAAAAAAGTAGCTCTTTGGAAGCTTAAATGGCTTACGCTGCCTGAACCATAACAAATACACAAAATTAATGTACACAGAATTGAATATCTAAAAACAAACTCTACAAAAAAATCCGCGACAACATATGTTTATCTTTTACGAATAACTCACAATAACCATGCTTATATTTCATTGATGCCAAGAAGATCGAGACAAGTACGTAGATTCCTGTGTTAGCATAGCAGCACATGATATGTATTTTTTTACGGATAACTCACAATAACGAATTTTGTCTTTTAGCTCATTTATGCCAAGAAGATAGAGATAAGCAGATTCCCGGTCAACACCGGGTAATGAGCACGGGGAATCTTAAAACAATTACGATATACATTTATAATTTTTTTCATTTTACTTTTTCAACTAATCATAAGAAGTATATTAATTTTTGTCTTTTGGTTCATTTATGCCAAGAAGATCGGGATGAGTAGATTCCCGGACAACGCCGGGTAAACAGCCCTGGGTATCTAATTTATAGCTAATTATTTTTCCTTCTACTTATTCAACTAAACATAAAAGCACATCAATTTTGATTTATTTAGACGTAGCAGCGCACGCCGGGCATTAGCTAGTTAATAATAAAAATATATTATTATTTATAATACTTGGTCCTTTAGTACTAAATTATTACAAAATTTCACTACTTTATGGTAAGGATTTATTGAATACTATCATTGGCGAAGAACCAAATTCAGATTCCTATATAAATACCAGGAAAAAACTCTTTATATTAGGTTTTGAATTTATTGCTTTCTCATTGATATTTCCGAGATAAAAATGTAAAGAAAGTAGCTTTTCTATTTAAACTTGTAAAACTCAATGGAGTCAGTATTAATTTGGAGGAAAGAAGTCTTACAATTATAAGATACATGACTTCCAGAATAATTAATCTTCTTTTTCAGAGAGTACATTACGATAAGAGTACATTTTATTTCAGTCCATTGAAATGATACACCAGACTAGTAGAAAGCGGAAGAAGGAAAAATAGGGATTTTCTCGTAATTTCTATGGCCCCTATTCGTTACTGGGAGCAGTTATATATTTGCAAAGTATTGGGAAAGAGTTTTAAATTCGTTATAGAATAGAACATGTTTCCTCCTTTTTTTTCAATACGATTCCACGTTGTATATGAACTACACACCAATGTAGGGTACCAGCAATCTTTACTAGCAGACCTAGTATGTAAGCTAATGTAATCTTGTATCACTGCATCTTTTTTATATCTTATGTTGTTTCTTGTTTTCTATTAAACTTTGTAACGACAACCTTAAATTTTAAATAACTCAATATACAATGACAGATGAATTCTATGGTTATATGGCAGAAGCAGATATCTACAAATTTACAAGTTCTCAGGAGAGCAAGAATACAATATAGTGCCTATTAAAAAAAATCTGCACTGTATTTTAAACACAGTTTGTATAGCTTAGTGTCAGATAAAGAGCAGCAGCGGCTCTAAGAACCATGAATGAAATATAATCACCTACCCTACTATAAATAGACACAGCTATACAACTCTTCAATGCAAAAAATAGTGCGCATATGGGATACACATAATTTAGGAGCATCTGAAGACAAGCGACTTAAAAATCTGGTAAAGTGTCAAGGCATCCTTTCTAAAGAAAATTCTAGCAGTCTCTAGATTCACTCCCTCGAGACTGGTCTATGTACTAAGAAGAGAACCGTCTTGCTGGAAGACCCCAGAATACGCTACTACCTGCCATCAACTAAAGCATACGAGCAATCGATACAAGAGAGAAGACAGAAGCGGGGATTATTCTTGAAGATTTCTATAGTACGCCTGCCATGATAGATAGTAGTTGGTCTGGACCAAACAAGGTACTAAGGCACCAGATAAACCGTTATGCAGTCCACGGCTTCCATCACAAAGTGTGTCTGAAGGACCCTTACCATCAAATCGAAGACAGTTGCAGATGTAAACTATGCGTATTGAAGTGTACGAGATATCATCTGGAATTGTGTTTCAAGGTTACAATGTCTTTAGCGCAATATGCCCATTACTTAAAATTGTATGATTGTGCGCAATTATATTCTTCTTATTATTATTATTATTATTATTATTAACTAGCTATTACCCGGCGTACGCTGCTACGCCTAAATAAATGAAAATTAATGTGCTTTTATGTTTACTTGAATAAGTAAAAGGAAAACAAAATTATAAACTTATATTTTTTAGATACCCCGTGCTGATTACCCGGCGTTGCCCGGGAATCTACTTATCCCGATCTTCTTGATATAAATGAGCTGAAATACGAAAATTAATGTGTTTTATGTTTAATTAATTAAGTACAAGGAAAATTGTATATCGTAATTATTTTTAGATACTCCGTACTGTTTACCCGGCGTTGTCCGGGAATCTACTCATCCCGAGCTTCTTGGCATAAATGAGCCGAAAGACATAAATTAATGTACTTCTTATGATTAGTTAAATAAGTAAGATGAAAAATAATTATAAATGTGTATCGTAGGCCTAATTATTTTAAGATTCCCGTACTGATTATCCGGTGTTGCCCGGGAATGTACGTACTTATCTCGATCTCCTTGGCATAAATGAGCTAAAAGACAAAATTAGTTATTGTGAGTTATCCGTAAAAGAATACTCGTCATCTGCTGCTATGCTTGCACAAGAATCTACGTAGCCTACTTATCACGATCTCCTTGGCATCAATGAAAGGCAAAAATGGTTATTGTGAGTTATCAGTAAGAGATGAACACATGCTGTCGCGGACTTTTTGTAGAGCTTTTGATATATTCAATTCTGTGTACATTAATTTTGTGTATTTGTTATGGTTTAGGCAGCGTAAGCCATTTAAGCGTCCAAAGAGCTACTCTTCTTAAAATTGCACTTTCCAGGGTGGGTTTGAGGGTGTAGGAGTTGAGTATTACAACTCTCTTATAGCCTATGTTCATCCCGGGAATCTCTTGAATATTTTGCAAAAAGCCCCATCACAATCGGATCAACAATATGGCCGCGCATGAAGTACGAAGAAACAAACAAACATACAAATAAACAAACATTTATTTTTATATATTAGATTATATAGTAATTTTTTGGACATAGCCTAGGGTATGTCCTTTTGGCAAATTGAGGGTTTTAGAGTTACATTAATTCCGAGCTAAATTCCAGTTGTACTGTAAACAAAACTGCATAAGATATTACTTCGCCGACTATGTCTATTGGCGGAACCTTCGTCCCACTTTTAACAGCCATATGACTGAATTGTATACGATAGAAACATTGTTCCCAGGCAATGTCGTATTTTACGGGAAATAAAACTCAGTACAACATAAGATGGTACCAATAATTAGGAACTTCATCCATTTCTTAATTATATATTACAGAAATTATTATATACGGGTCTACCTGATTAGTCGTTTACGTTTTTTTCCATGATGTCAATAGATAATTAGTATTTATCATAAGTAATGCCACGAGTGATTTCCAAATTATTGATACATTTACGACTCACGAAATGAGAAGTGAATTTATCTAGAGAATTTGGAAATCAAGAGTGGCATTTGTTAGGACTATTTAACGAATAAAAGTAAGCTCTTTACTAAAAAATAATTATTTGAATACAGTTACCGGTGTTTTAAACTATCTATATAGTTAATGTAAACGGCGATGTTTGAAAACAAATTAGAAATGTGAGGTTATGTATATTCACTGCAACTCGATCATTTTATTTATTACCAAATAGGATCGCAATATTGTAAGAATGCACTCTAGCGGAGAAATAACGAAACACATTAAACTATTAGTATAATCAACATTATAGGTTAATCATTTATATTTTGAATAAACAACTCAGTAAACTCACTGAATCTATTCATTATTTGCTATATTCAATGTATTTGTTGGAGAAAAATAATGGTCTAACCTGTTCAGAATATTAAAAAAAAAGGAGGAGCTTTCTTTATCACAAAAGCAGAAGCTGATAAAGAGAAATCGATAAAGAGCGAGGTGAAATACGACTGTCATTGGTTGTAAAACATCATTCATTGAAACGTGATTGGTCATTGACTAGCATTTGTGGCATGAGTTAAATAGTCGGTACAATTACATTATGAGCAGTATGTATGTTCCATTCTGACACGTCTGTGAATTCTACTGTTATTTTCCAGTGGTTAATGTGTGATATTTTACGCTAAATTGTTTGAAAATATTGACAATGAATTGTTTCTCACATGTTTTGAAATGTTTTGCTTTCCAATGTTAGAGAAATTCTACTGAAATGTTGCCATTTTGAAACAATTGAAATTCCAACGTATTCTGCATTGCACAGTCGAAAGAATAAAAATGCTTATTTAATATATTAAAATTAAAATTATACATTTTTAAGATTTTCCCATATAACTTACATAGACATGTGCTTGACATTAGGCCTATATACTTTTATTATTTTTATTTCCTTTATTGCCAGTATTAGAGAGCGAGCTATCTTTTCTTTACACGCTTAAAGGTGTAACCATTACACTGGTCTACAAAAATTTACTTTTTTTCTTTCACAAGAATAAAAGTAATACAGTCTAGATGTATGTTTCATGCTGAATTCAAATATCATTTCAGATTTCCCCCATCAGGTAGGAGATTTGTGTGATATTTATTTGAATTGTTTTTATAATACTACTCATATATTTTATAATACTACTTAGAAATGGAAGTAGATAGTGATCTCGGGCATTGTTTGCATCTAGAATCTCTCTTCGTAGTCCAACAGTAGTCAGCGAGCATATTAGAAGTCTACTTGCCTTGGTACCTGTTTTCCATTGTAGGAATTTGGTGATCAAAACTCTCACCGTGTTCATCGCGACAGCCCCCAATATTTTCCAGGAATAAGTCTAAGTGAGAGTCCAAGAAGTGAATTTTTAAAGACATGTTGCATCCCTTATAATTTTATAAGAATGCAAGCCACTGGGCCACGAAAGATTTCTGCTTTGTAGTTTCCATAGAACATACATTTTTGAAAGACACTCGGGTTGCTTTTTCAAGTGGATTTAACAGTCTTTCAAATTTTATCAGCAATTAATGATCGTATTTGTGGTCCTATAAAAATTAATTCTTCCTGTTTAGCATCATTGACCTTGGGTAATTTCGATTTCAAGTACAATAATCCACCAGAAAGTTTATCCATAGCTTTGACGAAATGTTTCATTGCCTCTAATTTAATACGCAAAGGAGGTAAATATATTTCTTCAGGATTCACTAAAGGGACATGTGATACATTTTCTGGTCAGGGATAAGAAATTCAAGTTTAGACCATGATTTTCCAACATAGTGAGACTGATATACCATAATGTCAAGTTATCATGTTTTAGCATGTCAAAACATGAATTAACGTGTACAGTCTTGTATTTTGGTACTTCAGCATGATGTTATACATAATTTCCTTAAATACATCTTGAATAAAATCGCTACATATAAGGTAAAGGTTCCTAAGACAGGTTAAAGAGAATACTAAAATCAGATTTTAAAAAGTAGCTGTTACAAAAAGACTATACCTGATGGAAAAATTCTGACTAAATTTCTGAATTCAGTATGAAAAAATGCACTAGATTCATTAATTAGATTTCTTATAAAGAAAACCTTATTGACCAGTGTTATTCGACTAATGAAAATACAGTAATACATCGGATTTCTTTAAATTAAACCTGGTTGGAAGAGGTCTGCATACAAATCGCAAAAAAATTAAAACAAAGACAATTGATTATGCCATATTACCACTAATATTCACCACACATGTTTAAATTCTATTAGAATAACCTTACATAAGCAGTACGGGATAGGGAACCAGCGATCTGCTTTTTCTTCTTCTGTCCTCTGCGGGTATAGGCAAATTTATGTGTTTTGCGACTACACGTATTTGTCAGTACATCGGTTGTAAAGTCTCCCCAGGCCTTTCCTACCCGGTGGTTGGTAACATACTGCTTTCAATGGTAATTGGTCCTGCTGCATTCTCAAAACATGCTGTTTACGTTTAATCTGATGGTACTCTATGTCACCTGTTAAATGTCACTTGATATATAGTCTATACTTCTTACATCTTCACTGACAAGGGAACTATTAACCATTTCATGCTGAAACCTACCTTGAAATTTCTCCCAGAGAACAGTTACGATGCACCAAGACCAAGTCCAAAAGCTTATCGGCCGCTTTTAAATGCAACATGCAGAAATCGAAACTAGAATCCATCAATGGCAACCCACTGTACGAAGCAGATTGACGACCCTGCTTGAATTAGATAGAATGGAGTGAGGCGGGACGCGGTGGATGGTAGGGAGTCAGGGTTATCCAATCGATGAATGGGGTTATCTAGTTATAGGGTTATTGAATAATGTTTATCAGTAGAGCTAGGAATTTTAGGTGCAGCACCTTAATTTTATTTTGTTACTACAGTGCTCAAATTAGCATGTCCTGCAAAGAAAACATTAAATAAATGCCCCTAAAGGTGTTTTAGTTGCACCTTTTTGCACATTTTGTCAATGCTAGCACGTTTTGCACCTTATTATCATCATGGCAAGCACATTTTGCACTTTTTTTAAACCTTTTTTGTCTCTTAGCAGATGTTTTTTTTTTTGTCATTCCCAAAATAATGTGTATTTTTGTTAACATTTCTTCACAAAATTCGCTTTCAAGGGTTGGTTAACGAAATGTGGGTTTCCGGTTTATCAGTCAACATTCACATTTACTTACCACTTTTAGTGCAAAGTCCCCACAGTTAGGGCTATTCCTTTCTTTAAATTAGTTCACACCTTCTTGCAAACAACAGTTTTTTTATGCGAAAGTTATTGTTTTGAACAAGGGAAATTGTTGAGTGCATAAACAAATGTTTCAGTTCAAAATAATATTTGACTTGTGAGGTCTGCTATTTTCCTGAGTGACCAGTATACAGTATGCCAAAACCGAATGTGAACTCCTACAAACTACATGATTTTGTAAAATAGTTTAGTGCAGATGGAATTCAGAGTGACAGTTCTGTTATGAGGTGCATTGTTTGAGATATTTCAATAGCAATTAATGAAAAACACCAACACAATCGTGTTACGCAGCATATAGGTAGTGAAAAACTCGAAAAATAAGGAACTACAAAGCAGTAAATGTGTATTGTGACATAATGTTCTGGGACTTGTCTTACTCAGACTTTTTAATATATGACAACATGGCTGAATTTTGTGTCGTGAGTTACTTGATGTAATGGTATTGATACTCTTTAATGATAATTCACATGGGAAATTTGCACCTTTTTCTGCTAAATTAAAGCACCTTTTTTGCACCTTTTCCACCAACATTTTGCACCTAAAATTCCAAGCTCTAGTTATCAGGGTTGTCCAGTCGGTAAGTTATGAATATTATTACTTCCCTATAGTTTAAATGAGAGATTTGGCATTGGATTGTAGTGCCTTACACTTAAAAGCGGTAGATAATTTTTGGACACGGTCTTGATTCATCACAACGCTTATCTGAGATAGATTGATGGTGGGTTTCGGAATGCAATGATTGTTAGTTCCCTTCTAAATATTTTGTCTCTAAATGTTTATCATAAGTAATGCCACGAGTGATTCCAAATTAACGATAAATTCACGACTCACGAAGTGAAGAGTGAATTTATCTATAGAATTTGGAAATGAAGAGTGGAATTTGTTAGGACTATTTAACGAATAAAATTAAGCTGTTTACTCACAAATCGTTATTTAAATATAGTTATTTTAAAATATTTATATATTTAATGTAAACGGCGATGTTTGAAAACAAAAATGAGAAACGTTATGTTTCACTTGTTTAACACTGCAACCAGATCATAATATTATATTGTAAGAATGCACTCTAGTGGAGATAAATTGAAACACATGAAACAGGTATATTAATTAATTTCTGATGTCCTTCTTCTTCTTCCTGTCTTCTTGTAAGCCCATGTTTTCCTTAACAGAGATTTAGGCGCTCTCCCCCTACAGGGAAGAATTATGATGTAAATATGTGAATTATATTTTTCTGGAACGTTATTACCTGGGAAAAAATACGTTTAAGAAAGTGCAAACAGTCTTTTAACATGCTTTATATTAACTTGACCTGTATCTATCTGTGTAACGGAATCTTTCAATGCGATTTTCACCCATTTAAAATCATTGGATCGACTTGAAACTTTGCATACTTGTAAAGGACAATACAATGATTTCATATTTATTTTCTAAAATTCTGGCCAGAATCATCAGAAAATCAAAAACGTGTCTTTGTATCTATGTAACGGAATCTTTGAACACGATTTTCACCCACTTAGAAACATTGGATCGACTCGAAACTTTGTATACTTGTAAGGGACCCGTGACAATACAATAATTTCGTATTTTGTTTCTAAAATCCTGGCCAAAATCATCAGAAAATAAAAAAAATGAAAACTGGTATAATAGGTTGCGAACTTGTAGACTTTTTAGTCAATCGTTTTAAGAGCTCAGTTGGTAGAGCGGTGAACTCTAGTGGTATATAATTTCAGTGATCTATAGGTCTCTGGTTCATATCCGGCTGGGAGGATTTTTTTAGAAGAGTATTACTTTTAGCTCATACTACAATAGTATTGAATTTAAAGCTATTTACATTTTTATCTTATTCTGTAAAATATTAAAACTAAAAAATAAAAAGTAGTTTAAAAAAACTAAAACAGCAAGCTTTATTAGAAAACCGAACTACAAAAATGAAAAATAATTTTAATTTCCAACACGCTTGGGATAAAATTAAAGTGGTCAACAAAAAATCATCCCCAACACATATAGAATACAATTAGAGTTATCAACAAAAACAAAATAATTTTACCATCAAAAGCGTGGGGTGCTTTTTATGATTTTTACATTTTCTTCTTAGAGAGCTTACTTTTACCAATATCTGTTTATTATCAAATATATTAATTGATATAGAGCACCCCACGCTTTTGATGGTAATTTTTTTTACTTTTTGTTGATAACTCTAGTTTTATTCTATATGTGTTGGAGATGATTTTTTTGTTGACCACTTTAATTTTATCCCAAGCGTGTTGAAAATTAAAATTATTTTTGATATTTTTATTTCGGTTTTCTAATAAAGCGTGTTGTTTAGTTTTTTAAAACTATTATTTATTTTTTGCCTTATAATAAATTGCTACAAATGTTTTTATATTATCCCCCGCAACCGCGATAAGATTACATTCGTGTACTATACAATCTTGTTGCTACTTGCAAGTCACTGTGAAATAATGCTATGACCTATTCAGAATGTTAAAAAGGAGGGGCTTGATTTTACAGTGATAAAATTAAACTGATAAAATCGAGGTGAAAAAGCCTGTGATGGGTCGTAAATAAAAAGTCATTGAAATGTGATTGGTCATGGACTCCCATTTGGGACATGAGTTAAATAGTCCATATAAAAATGCAGGAATTTTGTTTGAAAACTATTTATTCTTCACTTTTCATGTGACGCAGGGTCCACCAGTGATATCTACCGGTAATAAGAAATCGACTTTTAAGATCCGAAAGTAAGTTAAGTCGGATACTGATAAATCAACATGGATGATAAAGTAGACATGCAATTCGTAATACATTAATTTTAAATCTTTTAAATACCTAGGTAAATGTAAATTACAGAGATATTTTCTCAATGATAACGATATTGTAGGTATTTATATACACCATACGCCCAGCAAAAAAAAAAAAAAAAAAAAAAACATGGAGCACGCCTTAGCGGGAGTTTCTTAACTAGGCTACATTTTAGTTATGCTTATTTACCTACAGATATAAATTAGTGACATGTGGTTAGCCCATCACATCAATGAGAAATCTTATAGGCAACTAAGGTAAGCCTATTACTTCCGATGGATGAAGATCGGTTAAATTTTGCACAGAGGCGTTTTTATTCCAGCGTGTAGTTCTTTTACGAACCAGAATATCTTCGGACTTGGGACGCACGACTTAAAGTCCCGCCCGGAGGATCTGCCATCCTAAAAATCCATCGAACCCGGTCGTGTTTGAATCCACGACCCTCGGGACTAGAGGCAAACAACATAACTTCTAAAGCACTGCGGTCGAGATAAGGATATTAGAAATAATTTTTTAAATATTGTTAGATTATTATTAACAATTAAATAATAATGATCCATCAATAGTAATTCTGCCCCGAGGGAAGGCCTTTCACTGCAATCATGGCATTTTCGTGCTACGCTTTGCAGCTTTACTAGGGAATTATAGGTGTGGTAGCTTCCCGTTGCTTTCCACACCGCTGAAGGATGATGATGATAATGATATGGGTGATGATGGCCGGATGATTTTCAGGACCTTTGGGCCCTAAGCTTCCTGATATTTGTCTTACAGATGAGGAAAAACCCCGAAACATTGCACCCAGGAGCCTGTCCCGATCGGGAATCGATACCGGACCCGGATGATAATAATAATATTATTATATAAAACTTTCCTCATTAGAGGATTGCTTCAAGGACAAGGTGATATAGACAATTAATTTTCTAAATTAAAGAAATACATTTTGTAAATACATTTAAAAAAATTAACTTTCAGGCCTGAGTATACATACTATAAAGTAGTAATTTTGTAAATATGGTTTCTTAAAATTGAAATTGATTCTCTAATGGCAGCGATGGCAATTTTAGAAAGATAACACCTGTCCAAATCTAAGGAATTCCAAAATTTGGTTAAGAATCCTGGTATAGTAGCTCTTGGCCCGATCATCAATCCTGTGACAGTTATACTGTCTAGTTGCTATTTATCTTTGTAATAGTCAATTGTTGGCTCATATATGGCTTTCTTTTCAGAGTCAACTTCCTCAGGTTCGCCACTATGAGTCTCAAAATAATAATAATAATAATAATAATAATAATAATAATAATAATAATAACTAAACTAACTCAATGGCACTATCGAACCTGTGGGTTCATGGTTGCGCGGACATAAGCTCTCGATCATACCTATCCTGAGCTAATGTTTTCCAATCATCTTCTGTTTAATCCAGTTCTCTCAAATCTTGGTTAATAATATTCTTCCACCTCATTCTTCATCTCCCAACTGGACATTTTCTCTCTGATTTTCCAAATAAGAATCTGCCATGCTCCTTCTTCATTCACCATTCTTGCCATATGCCCTGCTCATCGCATTCTACGAGACTTAACTGTTCTTACAATATCTGGTTTTCGCTGATATAGCTCACTATTAGGTAGTGTTCTCCGTTCGCCTGTCCATCTCTCTTTGGTCCAGAAATTTTCCTAAGGATTTCATTATCAAATACTCGTAATCGTGTCTCTTACATTAAGTCTATATTTAGCATCCATTTGATATAACTTGGAGAATAACAGTTTTATATACTCTTTTCTTTAGTTTAACGTATTTTATAATACGAATAATAACACTGAGTAACAAAAAATAAACTTTTTTTTTGTCTCAGAAAAAAAAATGTGATTCTGATACTATTTTTTCTCCTGAATTCAAATATGATATCGATTTTTCTCCATCATGCAAGGCTTGCGAGAGACAGGAATTTATAATGTCATACACTTCAATATTTTCTACATTCGTAACTACACAATGTTCGAACATTCGGGCTCACCTACAAAGTAAGAAATGACGATTTTCTGCTATATTTTGCCTGTGGAACGTCCCTCTTGATAGTCCAACAACAATCGGCCAGCATATTAGGGTTCCATTTGCTATGATATCTATTTTCCATAGCTGAAATCTCCCGAGTTAGCTCATTTGGTTTTATTTTACAATGGACAAATGGACAAAAAGACGTTTATTAAAATATAATTATTTAAATCCATCGATTGAAATTGAAATAAAAAAAAACTGTGGATGATGGAGAAATTCCGAATACATATTTGAAAACACGATAAAACCTGCATTAAGTACAACTGTTGGTACTCATGAGAAAAAAATTATTCTGGCCAGTGTAATTTATAATAATTTGGAAATAAAGTTTAAATAAATTTCATGAAACTGCATACTTGGTAACCTATGAGGAGCAAATTTGTGCACAAAGCGAGAAGTTTCTCCATACTACAGTCGTTTTTAATAAAATTTATATTTCATTATCGGCACTTTTATTTGTATAACTATTGGTATGTGGTGTACTTTGTGAACAAATCCATTCCAGGTCACAAAATTAATTTAGTTTCCTCGGATTCCAAATGCAAGTTTGAAACCTATGAGCTAATTTAATTAAACTGTTAAATTAATACATTCCATATGTGAACAAAATTTAATAGAGCGTGGTATGAATTAGGGTCACCTATAGAGGAGAATCTACAACAAAATAAATTACAGTTTTATTTATTTATGTTTAAATATTTGTCTATATTTTTGTTAATTCGAGATTTACTTAGTGAGTCAACTATCAGTTTATCCCGAATATGTTTTCTAGAGAAATTAGCTTGTTTCGTTTGGAAGCGGTCCATATATTGAGCTGATCTATGTGAGATTGGTTTTATATTCACTGGATCAGCGGTTCTCAATCTTTTTAAGTCGGGGACCCGCCTTAAAGGATATCAAATTTCATGCGATCTATAATTTAAATTAATACATCCTAATAACTAATGAAAATATAAATACTATATAATGCTGATGATAATAATAATAATAATAATAATAATAATAATAATAATAATAATAATAATAGTAACATTAATATGTTTATAAGCTTATATGTTACAGGCGAAGTATACAATTCAAGCTTTCTATAGAATGCCTGGGAATTACGTAAAATGCCGGACGATTTTTGACAAAGTATAAAATTCTTACTTTGTTTTATACTTTTCCTAGGCATTTTATACAATGTCAGACTCTGTCATGGTCTTCTTCTTCTTCCGTATGCAGTATCGGGTGATGATGCCCGTTCTGCGACTACAAAAACTGATCTTTCCATCGGTTGAAGGGTCTTCCGAGGTCTCTTTTGCCTTTAGGATTGAGTTGGTAAATCATCTTTGGTAAATCATCTTTGGTAAACGGGAATTTGACATTCTCTGGACGTCTTGGAACCATTTAATCTGATATTTTTGTATGTGTTCAACCATTTCCCTACTATTCCACTGCATCCCCTCCCCCTTTCTCATCCGGGCCTGGGACCGGCAATGGCGGAGTCACTGTGTCACGGTAATGTCTATAAATAAAAAAAAATATTTCAAAGAACAATTGAATATTCCATACAGTTGCAGAGAAAATAATTTCAAAAAAATGTTAAAGACACAAACAATAATTAAATATATAAATAATAAGTTTAAACAACTATTATGAGAATATGAGTATTTGAATATGCAAAATATACTTTAAATGAATGAAGAGCGTAATGATATTAAATTGCCAAAATCAAAGAGTCCTATTTGTTGCAACAAGGGAGAGATGAGTGACACTTAGAATTGCACTATATTTCATTTTTCACACAAAAGCGCTTCGTATTTCGGCACTTGATGATTTGGGATATCTTGAAGTCGCAATAATTCCTTTGTACACATCGTGAACTTCGACCTTGAATAAAGCTGTTTCAGAATCCCATTCACTGTTCCTTGTTGGTAGAAGCCATCCGAGGAGCCAGTATGCTACACAATGATGACATATTTTACCGCTGTGGTCTCGAGGTAGCGTGCAGCCTTGTCACGCAGCGGGCCCGGGTTCGATCCCCGGTCGGGACAAGTTTCCTGGGTGACAGTTTTTTTCGGGGTTTTACTTCATCTGTAAGACAAATGTCAGGAAACTTTGACCCAAACGGTCCCCGAACATCATTTGGCCATCATTATCATCATTAACATATTTTATTAAGTTTAGGATTAAGGCCTCTCCTGGCGCATCATTACCATCATCGCCACCTATCATATATCATCGGGGCAGCGTAACTCCGCCTTTCAGGCGCCCCAACACTAAGAAGTGGGTTACAATAATGCCCTGCTAGCAAGAATACCAGAATGTCGAAATGACAATGTGGTGGCATTAAAAATAAATAAATAAGTACTAAGTTACTTATCCAGTTTCGGGTTTGTCATTCTATAAAATGGGTAGGAAATGTGTAAAATAATTTGTACATCGTGAGCTCCTGTTCATTTTAGTCATCTTATACATTGCCTAATCATGCCGGTTTTCAAACTTTGCCGGTAACGTGTAGGATATTTTCAACGTTTGCACATCTTTCTATGCCTCAAGATTTCCCTTTATAATAGTCCCTATCCATCCACTCTTTGTCATCCAGTCCTCTTATTCTCTTTCCAGTGTTTATTTCTTACATACTTGAGTTTCGAGGTCTATCGCCAGTTATTAGAGAACCATTTTTTTAGATGAAGTTATATGTTTCATTCTATTGACGTAGTTTAACCTCTCTCTTAATAGGTAGGTTTTGCATGCCACATGTAACCGAAGCCCTACAGTGGCACGACCTGTCGGGAGAGGAAATTTAAACTTTACATCACACTTTTTGACCAAACAAGGACACGAGGGATCTGAGTGATCATCTCACTGCCACACAACATTAAGACGAAACGCACCATTCATACTCACATTCATTCGAAACATGGAGAATATGACGATGTTCATTTTGATGGCCAGATGATGTTCGGGGTCCGTTTGGCCCTTAAAGTGTTCATCCATTTGTCTTATAGGTGGAGAAAAACTCCGAAAAAAAACCACCGCCCAGGAAACTTGTCCCGATCGGGGATTGAACCCGGTCCCGCCTCGTACGAAGGAGCGGGACTACTCCGAGTCCAAAGCGATGGGCAAGCTGTTATCTAATATATAAAAATATTTGTTTGTTTGTTGGTTTGTTTGTTCGTATTCTATGCGCGGCATACCGTTGATCCAATTTTGATGGGGCTTTTTGCAAAATGTTGTGGAGATTCCCGGGATGAACATAGGCTATAAGGGAGTTGTATACTCAACCCCTTCACCCCTAAAATCACCCTTTGTAGCGAAAAAACGTGAATTAAAGTCTCTATTGTGATGCTTAAATGGCTTACGCTGCCTAAACCATAACAAATACACCAAATTTATGTACACAGAATTGAATATCTCAAAAACCTCTACAAAAAAGTCCGCGACAGAATATATTAATCTTTTACGGATAACTCACAATAACCATTTTTGTCTTTTAGTGATGCCAAGAAGATCGGAATAAGCTGATTCCCGGGCAAGCGTAACAGCTCTAGGCTGGTGATAAAAACACATTAACATTTATTTAGGAGTAGCATCGCACGCCGGCTATTAGCTAGTATGTTTATATAATTATTATAAGGTATTTTATTAATTGAAGTGAATTTATCTGAATGTGGTACAGTAGTAACCTCATTGCCTCAGACGCATGGGGCCCAAATTCTATCCTCAGCTAAGACAAATTTCCTGTTTTTTTTCGGGTTTTTTCTCACCTGTAAAAAGAAATAGGAAATTCATATTCCAAATTGTCCCAAAAACACTATCTGGCCATCATAACTATCCGTATCAAATTCGCCTTGATTGGTGGGAATTTATGGATTGAATAGAGTGTCTTATCTTAATTCTTTGTGTTGTCTCTGTGGTTGTCCTAATAACTCTTCCAGAGAGGTCCTCCATGTACTTATGTAGAAAAAGAAAGGATGCATATAATATTATAAATCCTCTTGCGATAAATCGTTGGCCTGTAAGTGGAAACAGGTGAAAGTACATAAAAAGAGCGAAAAAACAAAGGAAGAGAAGGAAAGTAAAGAAGTGGGTTTATCATAAGTAAAGCCACAAAGTGACGAGTGAATTTATCTAGAAGATTTGGAAATCAAGAGTGGTATTTGTTAGGACTATTTAACGAATAAAACCAAGCTATTTATTTACAAATTATTATTTACATACAGTTATTTTGAAATATTTATATATTTGATGTAAACGGCGATGTTTGAAAATAAATGAAAAATGTTTGGTTATGCTTCTTTTGTTCATCCACCGCAACTAGATCGTATTAGTTATTGCCAAACAGGATCGCAATATAGTAAGAATGCACCCTAGTGGAGAAAAAATGAAACACATCAAACTTTATATTATAACGAACATTATAGGTTATTAATTATTTTTTAGGAAACAACTCCGTAAAAGCAGTATTTAAAAACACAATTATTGAACACAAATTATCAGATGCATAGTTCGAAGGAATCTGTCCATTATTTGCTACATTCAACGTTTTTGTTGGAGAGTCAGTCACTGCAAAGTAATGCTCTGACCTGTTCAGAACATTAAAAAGGAGGAGCTTTCTTTAATATGATAAGCAGAAGTAGATACATATCGAGGTGAAACACGAATGTGATTGGTTGTAAAACTGTACTGTTTAGTGTGAGACTGTACGTCTGATCTCTATTAATGTTGTCTCTTTTTAATTAGTTTGCTCTTGCTCAACTTGCATGCTCCGTGGATTATCACAGAATAATTAATACTAACATCAACGTTACTCATGCTCCACGGGCATATATTTTACCATAATATCTATACGAGGTACGATTATAGCTTTTGCCAATATTCAATATAAAGATTCATAATATGTCGCGATATAAATATAAACAAGAAATAAAGAGAACCGATAAACATTACTATACATAAACAATATCAGGGATTCTGCGAGCTGAGCCCGAGTTTACGCAGACTTGCTTCATTTTGTATAAACAACTGCTAGTCTAAAACCAACAATACTTTAATCTAAACTTTACTGTACTTAACGTGATATTAAATGAGGCCATGAGAGAGGAGATCTGAGGAGACTAAATACTTGCAATACAGATAATAAATAATTAATCACAATGATTAACTAAAAATGGAACTATCTTTAATATAAAAGTAATCATACAAATGGAATTAACAAGATAGCGTGTGACCCAAAATTATCAAAAGAATAATGAAAGTTAACATAATCAATAACAACCCTCTCAAAATACAATAATGATAATAACCTCTCTCATACTTAACAATCGAACTGTAAACACTCATACGAAAACAATACTTAACTCTTAAGTTTCGTCTAAACACAGCATTAACAAAAACATATACCAAATCTTGAGTAATGGCCGAGGGATTCACTTGTTTGAATCCCATCGCCACAACTAAATAGTCCCAATCCTTGAGAAAGTCTCTTCTATACTTTAAGAAGATACAGACTGATTGAAGCCAGTACGCCGACTGCTTAACGTCCCATGTCACTGGAGACGGACCTCCTCTTTCGCGCAATGCGTGCGCGCAGAGGAGTGGGAGAAGGGTGAGTTCGGAAAGGACCGGGGACTAAAGGAGAAAGTGATCAGGGAAGCACAGACATAACAACTCTCAACACACGTCACGGCAACACAAAGTTAAAAAAAATATGCATACTCGGTTCAAAACAATATTAATTGAAACGTGACTGGTCATTGACTCCCATTTGGGGCTTGAGTTAAATAATCAATAGTAGTAAAATTCATATCAAATTCCGTTGGGGTGAAGTCATATGAGTTAAATAGTCTTCAGTGATCCCACTAGAGGTTTTGATTTACCTAAAGAAATCAAAACTCGAGTGGGAATAAATTAACTATTTCATGATTAGACGAAAGTGTATAAAAATTAAAATAAACTACTGGAAAACAACAAAACATTAATTCACTTACCATAATACTAAATTGTCTTGAAAATGTACCATTTCATCATTACAATTATTACGCTAGGTGACAGTAGTGTATTACGATGAGTTTATTCTCCTGTTAACGGTTGCGCCAACTATACAATATTCATTACACTATATGGACGACTACAGAAGGCTTCGTTGATTAACTATATTTTATTAAAACAGATGCTCGATGCAAAATTGATCAAACTGATTACATATACTGTTTCTGTTAATTTTAGTACAGTATTGCTTGGTGCCGTGCTATCAATCAACATCTATGTTGCAACTGTTAGCTTCACCGAAACCTGTAGGTGAAACCGCCATTTTCAGTTTATCTACAATAAATAGGGGAAACAAGTGACAACAAAATGCATGTTTTATAGTAACGTAAGAACATTTCAGTTTGAAATGTTGTCAAAATAAAAATGTTAGGGAGATTATAATAGTATATTACGATGCGAGGTTGGAAAGTGCTTTTACAGAATCGAGGAAAAATGTTTAAAACCGAGCGATGGCGAGGTTTTTAATTTCCGAGATTCTGTAAAACACTTCAGAAACGTGCGTTGTACATTATTTTCTGCGCGATGGTGTTTTCAAAATAATAAATAATAGTAAAATAATAACACCTTTTGTTGGAAATATTTGCGTTCATTATAAACAATTGACTAACGTTAACAGTGTGGGCAATTTTTATTAGTTAGGCCGTGATAACATCAGTGATAACATGGCGGCAAGTACGTATTTATTGTTTTATATTGTTTCAAATAAAGTTCAGTACATTTAAAATGCAGTGATTTGTTTCGTATAATGTATATTAACACTACCTTTTGAATATTTTTGTATATAGATTGCATGTAGTATACATAGAGGGCAGTGGTTTTACTTCCCACACGCTTTCTGTAATATGTAATATTACGGTGTAGTTATTTAATTACAATATAGTTATTTACGTTGGCAACCTCGAAATGTAGGAAGTTGAACTTTCAATCATGGCCGCCATTGCTGTAAGTACGACAAAACGCGCTAACGCGCGCAAAAAAAAAACAAATACTAGAGAAATGATACAAATAAATGCTAGGGAAGTGATAAAAACAAACTCTAATGATGTGATAAAAACAAACGCTAATGATGTGATAAAAAACAAATGCCAGGGATGAGATAATAATAACTGCTAGAGAAATGATAAAAATTGTGGAATTGGTTGAAATACATTTTTTCGTACAGATTTATTGGTCAAAAGTAGTTTGGCTTAGTAAAAGTGAAATTCATAATAAATGTAAACAAATTAGTAAAGAACATGGACAACCCTAGCCCGGATATATTTATTAACGTAAAACACACGTCAATTAAACCTCAATTAAGTGAAAAACGGTAGATAACCAACTGTATTGGACAGCTGTAGATTATGTAAAACATATGAGGAATTTAGTACACAGCAAATCACTGCATAATTAAATATATTGCACAGTTCCAGTTATTCAAATCGGATGCATTATTACATTCCTTGTAGCCTTGCAACGTGTATGCAAGAATATTTATACTGACTGATTCCTGACTTATTAACATTGAAATGTAATTTCAAATATTGAAGTTGTAACAAAATATTTACTCATGTTACAAGGGTTGAAAGTGAGATTTTCCATATGGGTTGAGATAGTGACGGCCGAAGCAATACAGTAGTGTAAGTGGAATTTCCAAATGAATTCATAAAATTCTTTCAACCTTCCAACGTACAACATTTGAAGGGATAAGGGTTATTTATGTTATATTATGTATATTATATATTACTATTATGTTATGTTTTATATTTATATTATATTATGTTATTTTTATTATATTATGTTATATTATATATTATGTATGTTTATATTATATATATGTTATGTTATTGTGGGGAGAGGAGGGGAGGGGATGAGGGGAGTATTGGAGAGGAGGGGAGAGGAGAGGAGAGGGAGAGGGAGGAGAGGAGAGGAGAGGAGAGGAGAGGAGAGGAGAGGAGAGGAGAGGAGAGGAGAGGAGAGGAGAGGGGAGGAGAGTAGAGGAGGGAGAGGGAGAGGAGGAGAGGAGAGTGAGAGGAGAGGAGATGGGAGGGAGAGGAGATGAGAGGAGAGGAGAGAGGATAGGAGAGTGGGAGGGATGAGAGGAGAGGAGAGCGAGGAGAGTAGAGGATAGGAGAGGCGTGGAGAGGAGAGGAGAGATAGGAGAGGTAGGAGATGAGAGGAGAGGAGAGAGGGGAGGAGGAGAGGAGAGGAGAGGGAGAGTAGAGGAGAGGATAGGAGAGGAGAGAGAGGAGGAGAGAGGAGGAGGATGAGGAGAGGAGAGGATAGGATGAGGAGAGTAGAGGAGAGGAGAGGAGAGGGAGAGGAGAGGTCTTAGTATGAGATTATATATAGTATGTGAGAGTCTATTAGTATTAGTGTATATTATGGATAGGATGATTGTATATGAGTATATTATATTATAGTATAGTTATATTATATTAGATTATATTATATAGATATTATTTATATTATATTATATTATATTATATGTAATATTGGATATTATGGATATTATAGGTGATTATATTATATTATATTATATTTTATTATTATATTATATTATATTGTATTATATTAATTATATTATATTATATTATATATATTAATTCATTATATTATATATATTATATTATATTATAATTATATTATATTATATTATATTATTTTATTATATTATAATATCTATATGTCCACCGCTGTGGTCTCGAGGTAGCATACTGCCTTGTTACGCAGTGGGCCCGGGTTCGATCCCCGATCGGGGCAGTTTTTCTGCGTGAGGATTTTTATCGGGGTTTTTCCTCACCTGTAAGACAAATGTCAGGAAAACGTTAAGGCCAAACGGTCCCCGAAATCATGTGGCCATCATAACCATCATTATCCATATCATTATCATCATCCTTCACCGGTGTGGAAAGCAACGGGAATCTACCACACCTACAATTCCCTAGTAAAGCTGCAAGAATAGCATGAAAATGCTATGATTAAAGTGACGGACCTGTCCTCGGGCAGAATTACTATGGATGAATATATATAAGCTAATACCCGGCGTGCACTGCTATGCCTAGATAAATGAAAATTAATCTGCTTTTATGTTTAGTTGAATAAGTAAAAGAAAAATAATTATAAATTTATATTTTTTAGATACTCCGTGCTGATTACATGGCGTTGCCCGGGAATATACTTATCTAGAGCTTTTTGGCATAAATGGGCTAAATGACCAAATTCGTTATTGTGAGTTATCCGTAAGAGATTACCCGCCATGATGATGATAAACTGTCGCAGACTTTTTTCTAGAGCTTTTTGAGATTTCAATTATGTGTACAATAATTGTATCTATTTGTTATGGTTTAGGAAGCGTAATCCATTTAAGCGTTCAAAGAGCTACTTTTTTCACGTATTCCACTATAAATGGCGATTTTTATCGGTGTAGGAGTTGAGTATCGCAACTCTCTTATAGCCTATGGTCATCCCGGGAATCTCCTGAACATTTTGCAAAAAGCCCATCACATTCGGATCAACGGTATGGCCGCGCATAAAGTACGAACAAACAAACAAACATTCATTTTTATATATCAGTTATTTCAGAAAAGTAAAATAGTAAAATAAGTTTATCTACCTTCAAAGTTGGTTACATGTAAAGAAGTTTTTTTTGTCACCAATGCCATCATGTTGTCTTTGACATTTCTGTATTCTTTTCTGGCATGGCGGAATAATAACCACTTCTTAAATTGGACGCCTGGAAGATGGATTACGTTACCCTGCCCCAAATATATTGTTTCAGGCTAACGGGGGATAGTTTTCACGGTGTTGTATCGTAATAAAACAACACAGATGATTGCGTAAGAAGTAAAGAAACAAGCTGATAAAGCAGCACATTAATCAGGATATATGAAAGATTTAATTTGGCAAAACAAACATATGTTAATAGAAAGCAAAATCCGCATACACAAAACGATAGTTCGACCAGTTATTGTATGGAGCAGAAACTAGGGCTGATACAACAAAAACTAAATAAATAATACGCACATCTGAAATGAAGATCTCAAGAACTATTCAGAGAAAACATTATTTGATAAGATACACAACACAGAAATTAGAGACAAATGTCAAATTCAAGACACAACCAATTTTATTATAGATAGACGAAAATATTGGAAAAGTCATATAGAAAGAATGGAAGACAACCGACTTGCAAAAAAGGGCTAAAGAAGATACAGTAGACCAATGGACGGGAGAAGAACAAAAGAAAACCAACCAAGAGATGAATAGACAGCGAATGCACGTCCAATACGTCTTCCTCCGAGGACTAATTTTGGAAATAAACAGGATGAAAATACTAAAAATTATGATGAAGAAGAAGAAGAAATTGCTTAAAACTCCACAATAATTTTATAAACTCACAGTGATACATCACTCACAAATTGCTACAATAATTGATCTTGTATTAGAATTTATGTTTCACACAATATTATTTTGCAGTCTCTAACGCTTCCACTTGCCATAATTATTTTTCTTTTTACTTATTCAACTAAACATAAAAACACATTCAATTTATTTAGGCGTAGCAACGCCCGCCGGGTAGCTACTTATGAATAATATGTTAATATTTGTGCTGTTAAAATAATTTTTTGCGCTATAGTGTGTTTTATCGTACTTACAGCAATAGCGACCATGATTGAAAGTACAACTTCCTACATTTCGGAGTGCCAACCTAAATAACTATACTGTAATATTACATAATACAAATCGCGTGTGGAAAATAAAACCACTGCTCTCTATGCATACTACAACAATGCATATACAAAAAATATCCAAAAGGTAGTGTTAATATACATTATACAAAACAAATCACTACATTTTAAATGAACTAAACTTTATTTGAAACAATACAAAACAATAAATACGTACTTGCCACCATTTTATCACGAATTGGTCTCACGACCTCCTGTAATTTCAACAAATAAACATTGCCCACACTCTTAAAGTTAGTTAATTGTTTATTATGAACGCAAATATTTCCAACAAATATATTATGCAGGCGGGAGTCCCCCAGGGCAGTGTTCTCGGAACTCTTCTTTTCTCAATCTACATAAATGACTTACCAACTGTACTAAAGTACTGCCATTATCACCTCTATGCTGATGATCTCCAAATTTACCTACATTCACCTCATCATTCTCTCTATAACAGCTTGACGAAAATAAATGACGATCTCATATCCGTCTTTAACTGGCCTTCAAGTATCGGTCTAAATCTAAATCCTAACAAGTCACAAGTAATTCTAATGGGACAACAAAGACTGCTTAGAACCTTTGACATATCTGCACTTCCAAACATTACTATAAATAATGTAATTATTCCTTATTCTTCTTCAGTAATAGATTTTGGACTACATCTAGACGCAAATTTAACCTGGCAAACACAAGTGAAACACATATGTAAAAAGACTTTCTTCATCTTGCATTATCTTAGACGTTCAAAGAATTTTCTCCCAGTTTCGTTAAAACAAATCCTTGTGCAGAATCTTGTTGCCACACTTCGATTATTGTGACATTATGTATAATGATCTAAACCATGACTTGTCGCAGAGACTGCAGCGTGTTCATAATGCTTGCGTTCGATTCATTTTCAATACCCGCCGTTATGGCCATATTTCCGAACACTTTAATAACCTCTCTTGGCTCCGTCTTACTGACAGACGTAAATTGCACTTCTTTCACTACTTTTCAAGCTTCTGAATTCCTACACTCCTACTTACCTTTGAGAAGTTATCCTCTTACCACAATATTGACACTAGGTCACAAGATAAGTCTGCTAACAATTCCTCTTCATAGCACTTCCTCTTATTCTACTTCCTTCACAGTAGCCTTTGCCCGCTCCTGGAATTTCCTTCCTCAAGATATCAGGGGTTGCCGCACATTTGGCACTTTTAAGTCACGCTTATACAGTTACCTGTTGTCTAATAATTATTATTTTTTTCTATTTATTTAAATTTATACCATGTCATTAATAATTTTTTCTCGTTCTTTTATATATCTTGTACATATTATATATTTAATTCGTTAAATCTAAAGTAAATCAAAATACATTATAAATATCAATTGTATTGTATTTATAACATGTAATCGTTTTTGTATATTGTAATTTAGATGTAAAACTATTTTTTTTTTTGTATTTTTGAAAACCTGGTTGAATGGCAGACAAGGCCTTAAGGCCTTAACTCTGGCAGGTAAAATAAAGATATTATTATTGTTATTATTATTGTTATTATTATTATTATTATTATTATTATTATTTTACTAATATTTATTATTTCGAAAACACCATCGCGCAAAAAATTATGTACAACGCATATTTGTGAAGTGTTTTACAGAATTTCGGAAATTAAAAACCTGGCTATCGGCTTCGGTAAGAACCATTTCCCAACCTTGCATCGTGATATACTATTAGATTAAGCTTTTTAGAACTTTTAATTTATTTTATCTATTTTATAACATCTTTCAGGTGTTTAAAACTTTTGTTCTGATGTATAATGTCTGAAATGTGTCAAATATCATATCTATTTAAATAATGAATACATCACATAAACCACACACACACACACACACACATATGTAATTTTTGCATGCATTTATCATTATATAGTATTATGAAGAGTTTCTATAGTTTCTGCATATTTAAAATATTCCCTCTTTTGAAATTCAACTTAAGATTGCTTCACGCTGTATTATAAACTGAAATTGAACATCAATAATTATAATTAGATAATATCGGATAAAGATACGGCCCTTTTGAATTACATTTGAAGTCACTAGAATATTTAAGAGGAAGGTAGATGGAGGTATGAATTATATTACTGGAGAGTAGAAGAAAACACATTTACAGGAATCTGAAAAAAAGTACATGGGGATGAAAGCGTGGGTTGATATAGTGCAAACTTTAAGGGAAGGGTAGGAAGACAGGTGCGGGCCGACAGAGATACGTGGACCACCTGTTGATGAAGGAGCAATGCCCTGGGTGCTCTCTGTTAAACCAGGCTCATATTATGACGATGATGCAAAATCGATATGCAGATACCGGTCTCAATATCGACGCTCCCATAGTCATATTTCTATATATGGACACAAAATTATAACTTTTATAATAACATAAATACTTGTACGTGAACTGAAATTGAACCATAAATATCTATTTCCAGGCATTGTCACCTAAGGTCCAAATATTACGATACCCTTGTCGATTCATATAATAACATTTATTCTAGTTTAAACCTCGACATTTACGTTATTACCTAAACAATCAGACCCACTTTGCGCGTTTCATGATGATACCATTGAGCGAGTGTCCTAAGTGAGTGTCCCATCGTGAGAATGTCATGTAGTTTCACTATCATTATTATTATTATTGTTGTTATTATTATTGTCATTGTTAGTATTATTGTTATTGTTTATTATTATTATTATTATTATTATTATTGTTACTATTAGTATTATTAGTATTTGGAATGGATTCCTACCTGGGAAAGGAAAGAGAGGTCGACCTAGATTTAAATGCATGGAAGATATAAGAAGAAGTATGAGGGATATAGGTCTGAAAGAATTAGATTGGGAAGATAGAGAAGAATGGAGAAAGAATATAAAAGTTTAAAACGCTTTGGGCACAAGAAGATGTTTTATTGCATTGTAAACACTTTTATAAAAACGTTATTATTATTATTATTATTATTATTATTATTATTATTATTATTAGTATTATTAACCTTTAAGGTAGGCAACGCAAAGTAAATGGTTTTCGTAAATGATTTTTGACATAGTTCAGCAAAAAAATTCTAAAATTGGAAAAACTAAAATCGAAACAATCAGATGAATAAAATTACGAAAGTGGATAAGAATATTTTGGAAATAATTGAAGTAAAGAAAAACTGAAATGGTTGGGCCATGTTAAAGTGATGGGGGAAATAAATATTTCCGAAAATGATTCCAGAATGGACAATATAGGACATAATATATAGAGCCATCTTTCGGAAAAAAATGATAGACTGTGGAGCATGTAAAAAAAAAAAGACTGCTAAGAGATGATGCTCAAAACAGTAATTTGTGGATAACTAGAATTACTTTGGTTAGAAGAAAAAAAATATATAATAAAAGCATCATTAGGCCCAATCAAAATTGTTAAAACAATCTTCTATTAATTTACACATTTCACAATACTACATTTTCATCATGTCTTCAGCATTATCATTATCACTAGCATTCTTTGACCTCCCTTACAATTAGACGTCAATCTTGTCTTTTTTAGCCATTTTGCATCATCTACTTAGCGTCCATATTTTGAAATCCTTATTCACCAAAATCAATCATCTAAGTTTTAGTTTTAGGCGACTTCCATTCTTTCGGACAATGCTATTAACTGGATTGGATCCTACTTTCATAATCGCCAGCAATATGTTCCAATGCAGAACTTTCCTCGTCGTGGCTATCACTGAAGGGTGGCGTCCAATCCAACAAGGTTCGGTGTTAGGACCACTTCTGTTCTCTATCTATATTAACGACATATCCTCTAGACTTACTTATTGTCGACATCACCTATATGCGGACGATTTGCAAATTTACATTCACTTCCATCCTGACGATGTACATGACACGCTAGACAAACTAAATAGAGACCTAGACTCGATTTCCCAATGGTCGAGGAAACATGGACTTAATCTAAATGCTGACAAGACACAGTGCATAATTATAGGACAACGGCGAATCCAAAGCATTATACATTACGAAAATATCCCTAACATTCTCCTAAATTACAAAAACGTCCCCTACAGCTCAGTAGTAAAAAATCTGGGTATCTACATGGACCAACCCTAGACTGGAAAATCCAGGTGAATAATACCTACAAGAAAGTGTTCTCAATTCTTCACTCCCTAAATAGTTTTAAAAACTCCTTCCTATAAAATTAAAACAAATACTTGTACAGACTCATATAATGCCACACTTCGACTACTGCGACATATTATTGACTAATCTGACAACTGATCTATCTGACAGACTACAGCGTGCTCATAATGCGTGCATTCGATTTATATTCAATCTCCGTCGTTATGACCACTTGTCTCCTTCATTTCAGGCCTTATCTTGGCTACGCCTAAATGACAGAAGAAATTTACATTTACATATCTTACTATTCCAAATTCTGCACACATATTTAGCAAGTTATTTAACAACACGTTTTCAAAATTTATCGGCTCATCACAATTTAGGAACAAGATCACAAGACTCTTCTTTGCTTTTTGATACCAAAGTACAGGACATGTCTATACTCTGAATCTTACACAATATCTATGACTAGAGCATGGAACTCACTTCCCAGTCATGTCAGGGACTGTCAGTCGCTATCATTATTTAAATCCAAATTAACTGATATCTTAAGTTCCACACGATGAAAACATTAACTGCATAACAACTATATAGAGCATTCTATAAATAAATCATCTAGGAAGCTACTTACTTTATTTTATATCATTTTAATTTTTATTATATTCTATGTTTTTGTTAGTATTAGCTAGTATTAGATCACATCATCATTGTATTTTGTTTAGTCTGTATTTTAATAATATCTTAAAATTGTAATATGTATGTAATTTGTGTATAATTCTACTATTCGCTGGTTGAGTGGAAGAGAAGGCGTTATGGCCTTAACTCTGCCAGCTAAAATAAAAGCATTATTATTATTATTATTATTATTATTATTATTATTATTATTATTATTCCCTTCTCTCTAATTTTTTCCCTCTAACAAAATTTAAGATGCGGAAGCAACGGGAAGCTACCACACCTACAATTCCTTAGTAAAGCTGCAGAGCATATCATGAAAATGCTATGATTGCAGTGAAAGACCTGCCCTCGGGCAGAATTACTATGGATGGAACATTTAATTTAGTATGTTCCTTTCACTCTATGTATATATTAATTTTTTGTAATGATAAATATCATATCTGAAAAGTTAAACAAATTATATATTTCTTAATTTGTTTGTAGCCTACATTCTTCAATTTACTTGTATTTACTTTCGTGTTATCATGTACACATAATAAAATACTTAGATAATTAAAAATAATTTAAATTTGGCCACTTTAATTGTAACATGTTTGTTTTAATTTGGTTTATTAGTATTTCTATAGTTACTATAAGCGAATAATAGAATTAGATAAATATAGCAGTATTTATACTTTAAAAATACTATTGGATCTTTTTAGGTTCATTTTAGGTTAAAGTCTCTCCTGATGCTTCATGTATCATCCATCATATCTTCGGGGTAACGTAACTCCGCCTTCCAAGTGCGCCAAGCTAAGAAATTGATTACAATGTCTCCAATACCAAGGCGGAAAGCCATAAATGTCATAAAAGACAACCCAGTGGCATTGGACTAAAATTAAATATGTAGCAGAAACTAAAAATAACTCAACTTTTAATCAGAGTAGCAATTTTGGGCTAAGTTTCTACAATAAATTAACTGTAAAATTCCCAGACGTGCAATTTTCTACTTCATTTTATTAAAAAAATCATGATAATCATTATTGTGAATGAATATTAATACATTTAATTTAATTGTATATTTTCTATCCTTTTGTTATTAATCTGTTAGTTTTATGTTAACTGTTTTTGCATCAGACCTTACATAGGTAACCACTATTATTGTTTACTTGTGTTTGTAATTGATTCCCATTTAAATAAAATGTGTGCATAAATAATCTTCTATTTGCTGACGATGTAATCATAATGCATAAAAATGAAGACGACTTACAGAAATCAATGCATGCATTAAATGAAATATGTAAATTATACGATCTAAGGATTTCTGTAAGGAAAACGAAGACGATGGCTTTTAGAGGAAGAGATCCAGTGAGATCCAAAATTATTTTAGAAAATCAAATTATAGAACAGGTGTCTAGTTTCAAATATTTGGGCTGTGGTGTTGGATACAATGTGGAAAGAGATATTGACTCCAAAATAAATAAATTTCAGACGGTGTGAGAAAAAAAAAATTAGAAAAGAAACTAAGATAAAAATGTATAATGTTACGACGGTTCCCACAATATTGTATGGATGTGAAACTTGGGCTCCAGTGAAAAAACAGAAGGATAGAATACAGACGGCGGAGATGAGGTTCCTAAGACAAGTAAACGATGTACAAGATTCTTGATAGAATAAGAAATGAGGATATAAGAGAAGAATTGAAAGTACAGCCTTTATTGGACAAGGTCACGAATTACAGACAGAAATTGATTGATCATATGGATGGAATGAGTAACGAGAGATATCCATTGTTAGCAAGAAATTATCAAGCAAGAGGAAGACGTGATGTTGGAAGACCTAGAAGACGTTGGTCTGATGCATTATGAAGTCGGAACGGGAAATTACCTAATCCCTGGGGTGATGATGATTTAAATGAAATAGACAATCTATAAGGGTATGGCGAAATAACAGGTCGAGGGATGAGATGAAGTCCCTATTTTAAATGTCTCTGATTTACGAACATATCGGAATATCAAGCCTGTCGCATGTTCACAAGAGAGGATTAAATGGGAATGAAACGAAATGTAAATAGACATATGAGTATGGAGAAATGGTGGAATGAAATTTCTAGTAGGGTGAAACGGGATAAACCCCTAGAAAAAGTGTCGGCTTCAATTCGCCCACCACGAATCTCGCATTGAGTGACCGGACAACCAGAGGTTGAGACTGAGAGCAAGAGTCTAACAACCTGTGCTACGGAGCAGCTCTTATTATTAGCATATAGCTAACTAACAAACGCACTGGCTCTATCGAATCCGTAGGTTCATGCCCGCGTGGACATAAGCTCTAAATATATCCCTATCCTGAGCTAATGTTTTCCAATCATCCCTGTATAATCTACTTCTCTCAAATCATGCATAATGTTATTCTCCCACCTCATGCTTGGTCTACCAACTGGGCGTTTTGCCTCCGGTTTTCCTACTAGAAGCTTCCATGTACCTGTTTCTTACCACATATGTGCCACATTACCTGCTCATCGCAGCCTACGGGATCTCACTGTCCTTATTATATCTGGATTCCTACACATATCATGTAGCTCACTATTATGTAGTTTTCTCCATTCACCTGTCTGTTCATCTCTTTTTGGCTCAATTTTTTTTCTATGAACTATATTCTCAAATTCTCTTAATCTTCTTTCCTCCCTTAAAGTAAGAGTCCATTTTCGCATCCACATAATGTAACTGGGAGAATAATAGTTTTATATATTTTCAGTTTAACGTTTTCTGAAGGGAGGTGGGACGAAAATGAGTCCCTGTGATGCGTAGTTGCTCGCATTTCCAGAATTGAGCCTATGTTTAATTTCTTTGTGCATCTCATTCATATTTGTGATTATTGTTCCTAGGTACTTGAAATCAGCTACTTCTTCAAAATTTCCTTTATTTGTCGTTAGTTGTCCATCTCCTTTATGTAATAAATTTCTGTGTGTGAACATATCTTTAGTTTTGGAAATACCTTTAGTAACATATTTCAGTAGCCACCAAAAAAATTGGGTTCATAATTTAAGAAGTGACTACGTTCTATCATCAGTCTAAATAAGCTCTTAATTAACATGTTAATTACGATTAATTCACTAATCAATTTAATCACTTTTACTAAGTATAGACTGCTTAACTACTATTCATTTCAGATTTTCTCTTATTTCTAGATATTTCTTAATATTTTGATTATAATCCCTATTTTGCCTGATAGGATTTTTAATAAATGTAAAGAATAAGCACAGATAAATCAATATTACTGATTAAATTAACATAGTAGTATTATTAAGAATGCATACATTACCCATATACGGCAAGGGTGCTCCCTTGAGGGAATTACTTAACCAAGGTTAATTTAGTTACGCTTATTTCCCTACATATATGTGCAAGCGAGTGAAATATTGTTAGCTCTTCGCTTAAATGAGGTACTTAGTAGGCAAGTTACACTTCGCGCGCTGTAAACTGGCGGATGAGGACAGTTACCTTTTTAGTCGTCTTATAGCCTAAGGGCTACTCTTCCTTTATACCTTATCCGCTCTAGTGATCCTAACATAAACAAATGTCAATTGTATAATTCCGCCATTCGCGCTACAATTGCTGTCACACTAACAGGGAGTACGTGTGAAGTATATAAGAAGTGATAGTTGAATGGGATAGATTACAAGAAAGCTGGTGAGATTTTTCACCGAACTTGTAAATACATTTAGAATAATTGTTTTTTTTAACACTAGTAAAGGTTTGCCAGACTTGTGTTTTAAAATATAGATGGCAACACAGCAATAGATCTTAAACGATCCCGAGAGCTATGCCGGCGGTACATTGCTGCCGATAGGGTTACCCATGCCGGACTGGTCGAAGCCAGACGAAAAAAGTACCTTGGTCGAAAGAGTGACGATCTTTCACCGTAAAAATACAACCGTCAAGAAATGCGGACATAGGTTCAACTGGGGTAAAAAGTCTGGAGGTCAAATAGTCCCCCATTCGGTTCTCCGGGCGGGGACTACTTCAGTGAACCTATGCCAAAGGCTCAAACATAGGAACATGTTCCTAGGAACATGGAATGTTAGGACTTTATACAATAGCGGGCGCTAGAGGTATTAACCCGTGAATTAGATAAATCACCCTCGTGCATAGAAGATTCTTGTAGGAAAACCAGAGGGAAAACGCCCAGTAGGTAGACCAAGAATGATGTGGGCGTATAATATTAACTATGATGTGAGGGAAGTAGATTATACAGGGGATGATTGGAAAACATTGGCTCAGGATAGGGATATATGGAGAGCTTATGTCCGCGCGGCCATGAACCTACGGGTTCGATAGTGCCAGTGAGTTAGTTAGTTTAACACAGCAACAGAAGACTCGACACGTTTAGCCATGTTGTTTTTCATCAGAATCGACTTAAGCATAGCTCAAATGCATCATCCATAAGTAATAAACTATTTTAAGTTGTAATTATTGATTAGGTATGTTTTAGAATATTTATATGTTTTGAATATTATTATTTTCATTCAAGAAGAATAACAAGTATATTCAGAGGACATATTTTTAATTTATTGTAGAGAACTACTATTTAACGTACTTACTGCTTGTATATCGTACGTCGGTGGCCATAACCAATGAAAAGTGAGCAGGTCATATGGTTTTGTTTTGATGATGACCACTTTAAGAGCGGATAACCTTTACGTTATACATCTGAAAGAAAACGCTGTCTCTGTTGTTTGTGTCAGTGTTGAGATAGTTCCTGTCGTGTGCTACACGCGATAATTTTGCTGTCAGTTTTAATTTGGTTTATATTAAATTCACTTTTAAGTAAAAATTCATATTTATAATGCCTCTTCAGTAATAACAGGTGAGTCGATATTTTTAAGTCAGTATTACCAATTCATCTCTTGTTTCTCCAAGTAGGCCTACAACAATGAGGTCACGGACCCGCATTTTAGAGTGCGCAAGCTGTAAGGTATTATTTTGATGGAGAAGGCAGATTAAATTTTACTCCAAGGCTCTAATTTAGTCTTGAGGTTCTTTCAAGAGTCAGAAAATCTTCAAACTCAAGACCCGCGACTTAATGTCCCTCCCGGAGGAATTATTCCTATAATGTTTCTATCCTAAAAAAATCCATGGACCTTGTCCCCATACATTACCGAACTCAATTAACTCTTAACTTCACAATATATCTTATAAGATACATCGGTTTAATTTATTTATTATTGTTTATAAACAACAAAAAACAAATTATTATAAATTATTTAAGTTTGTGTTAAATTACGTATAATGTGCAATAATAACTTAAGAGTTCTACATGATTTTGTTTTCTTTACGGTCCGAAACATTTGAATTACTGGTACGAAAACTTACTGTTTCGCCAATTTGAGGGTTAACAGTATAATATAATTTTATTATTCTTAAAGTTGAATATTAAACAAGTAATTTTTCCAAAATATTAATCTGTAAAATGATTTCATTCGTTTGATTTTGTTGTTTCTCTGATATTTCAGTGTGCAATAAAATGCACCATCTTTCATTTTCGGAAAAGTATTATTTATATATGAGTTATTCTAAGCGCAATCTTTTAATCTTACTATTATATATATCAGCTTGTAAGGTAGGCCTATTTGTAATTAAATGCTACAGAAGGATATCTGATTTACTGCATTCGACAAATTAAGACAAGCATTAGCACAGAATATAAAACACAATAGATTTTTAAGATCTAAGAAATGACGCAATATCCGTTGGTCTTACAGTATCTCGTGTAATCAAAGTACTGTAGGGGACAAGTGGTGAATAAAACTGCAGGGGATCTCTTATGATCATGAAACGAAACTTCTGCATTACCCCAACTATACCTGCAGAAGTTCTTAGAGAAATTGGTCGTTAAAAGAAACTTGATTAATGACCCTTTCTTTGGAATAGGGCATCACGAGAACTTACTGAGATTTGTTTAAATAATTGTACATATACACAAAAATATAATATTACGCTTTATATACTGCATTGTTCTTACTTTCTAATGCACAGTATATATTACCGTATTATGAAATCGAAAAATTCATTATGCAACTTGAATGTGCCCGTATCAACATTCAAAGAAAATTTTGAATAAGTTATTGAATTCAAATACCTAGGAACAAAAATTGCAAACAGAAATGTTTTGAAGTAAATTTAAAAAATCTCTATTCTGGAAATGTTAGTTATTTTACGTTACAGGGAGTGTCGTCATCCCAATTCCCCACAAAAAAAAGCTAATATGAAGATAAATGAAGCGGGGATTTTTTTCAGTTGTCTCAGGCTATACAGACACCAAATATGATCTCAGAACAGACAAGTGAATTGAGGAATCTCCATAACTGTTAGTAACATTAAAACCAGATGTAACAGTAACAGTTAAGATTCGAAATCTGTGATGGACAGGACATGTGGCACAAATGGAGAATGAAAGATGGATATGGACTCTTGTTGTAAGAAAACGGAAGGGAAAGCGCAATTAATACGATTCACCCATTAACTAACTCGCTAGCACTAACGGACCCGTAGGTTTATGACCGCGCGCAGATAAACTCTATCCTGAGCTACTATTTTCCCTCATTCTCTCTACATTCTACCTTCAAATCATGGTTAATATTATTCACCAACCTCATTCATGGTTTTTTATAAAGATAATGTAGCTCACTCTTACAGTATTTTTACGCGTTTTATATTAGCTTTACCTGTATCTATCTATGTAACGGAATCTTTCAACACGATTTTCACCCACTTAAATCATTGGATAGCCTTGATACTTTGTATACTTGTAAAGGACCAATGAAAATGCAATAATTTCATAAATAATATATAATAGGTTGCGGACGTATCGACTTTTTAGTCCATCGTTGTAAGAAACTATTATATCCTTCGGTAGCTCAGTTGGTAGAGTGGGGGACTGTAGTGGTATATAATTTCATTAATCCATAGGTCGCTGGTTTAAATCCGGCCCGGAGGATTTTTAGAAGATATTATAAAACTGTTAGATAATAATTTAAAACATATAATTATATTCGTGCCTAGACACTAAAAATATCCTAAGCAATTACATTTTCATGGGATTCCGGTTTATGACAATCGATTAAACTAAAAATAAAAAAATAGTTTAAAAAACTAAAACAACACGCTTTATTAGATAAACCAAACTAAAAATAAAAAATAGTTTAAAAACTGAAACAATACGCTTTATTAGAAAACTGAACTAAAAAATGAAAAATAATTTTAATTTTCAACACACTTGGGATACAATTAAAGTGGTCAACAAAAAAATAATCTCTAATACATCTAGAATAAAACTAGAGTTATCTATAAAAAAATAATTTTACCATCAAAAGCGTTGGGTGCTTTTTATGGTTTTTATGTTTTCTTCTTAGAGACTTTACTTTTACCAATATCTGTTTATTATCAAATATATTAATTGATAAAGAGCACCCCACGCTTTTGATGGTAAAATTATTTTTTTTGTAGATAACTCTAGTTTTATTCTAGATGTGTTGGAGATGATTTTTTTTTGTTAACCACTTTAATTTTATCCCAAGCGTGTTGGAAATTAAAATTATTTTTCATTTATTAGTTCGGTTTTCTAATAAATATGTTGTTTTAGTTTTTTAAACTGTTATTTATTATTGTGTAAGCCTTAGTTCTATACTCGTTTCCGGCCTCATGCTAGGGCGAAAGATGAGATGGGGTGAAAACACAATTATTCAAGGTCTGTGATATGCAAGGATGTCTTGGTCAAGCCTCTCCCATCAACACAGAGAAATGAACTGGTTGACATGCGTATGAAAAGAGATATTTGTTAAAGTTTTGGTAGATGAAAACGGGAGTAACTCCGACAAACCCTGTCATGCTCCAATTCGTCCACTGCGAACCCCACATGGAGCAACAGAGTCGTGAACTCGGATCTAGAGATAGAAGGCGAGGGTCTAGCCACTGAGCCGCCTAGCATTTTTTTAATTTGCCTATACTAAAAACAACGAAAAATAAGGATTAAACTTAGAGCAACATAGAATTCCACAAGATGCAAAACTAGAAAATTTCTCTCTGAGTATTAAGTTTAAACTCTCTTTGCATGTTTATGTGGCTCCTAAAAGCTTGGAGCGGCGAGGGTTGATTAAACTGATAGTTGCTAAGACGGTCATACAGACAGTCAGACGTGCCTCGTCCAACGCAAAATGCATTTTACGAGGTCTTCATTATGCAAAGTTAGCTGTCTAATATATGGTAGTGCCTTCTAGATTAAGCCACTGCTTAACTGACATCAAAAAATATTTTTAATTTAGACTATTTAAATTTCCTAACAAATTAACCTGGTTATAAAAAGTAGGTAAAATGCACATTATGTAAAATTAAACTCTTCTTAGTATTTTCTTGATAAAATAGCAAAAGAAAATGATTTGACCATACACTTACTATATTTTTATTCTATTATAGAATATTACTGACAATTAAGAGGCAGAAGTTATACATTATCCTGCTAGAGTTTAGAATTCCTAAAAAGTTAGTTAGACTTATACGAATGTGTCTAAATGGCACAAAGAGTAGGGTGCGTGTAGGCAAACAGTTTTCGGATACTTTTGAAATTCACAATGGGTTGAAGCAAGGAGATGCACTATCTCCTCTACTATTTAATTCTGTACTAGAGCATGCCATCAAATCTTTAGAGGATGAAGAAGGCCTACAACTCAATGGTATTAATAAGTTGTTAGTTTATGCTGATGATATAGTATTACTGGCCGATAGCGAGGAGATACTAAAGGCCAACACGCACACACTACTGAGTAACACTAAGAAATTGGGACTGGAAGTATATATCAATAAAACTAAATATATGGTCACACATAGAAATACATTATATAATGGAAATGGACAGCTAATGACAAATGATGGAAATTTTGAGGAAGTGGCTGAATTCAAATACCTAGGAACAATAATCACAAACAGGAATGAGATGCACAAGGAAATTAAACATAGGCTCAATTCTGGAAATGCGTGTTATTATGCATTACAGAGACTCTTGACGTCCCAACTCATTTAAAAAAACGTTAAACTGAAAATATATAAAACTATTATTCTACCAGTTATATTATATGGATGCGAAACATGGACTCTTACTTTAAGGGAGGAAAGGAGATTACGAGTATTTGAGAATAAAGTTCTTAGGAAAATTTTTGGACCAAAGAGAGATGAACAGACAGGTGAATGGAGAATACTGTATAACAGTGAATTATATGGTCTTTATAGGAAGCCAGATATAATGAGAACAGTTAAGTCTCGTAGACTGCGATGGGTAGGACATGTGGCACGAATGGGGAATGAAAGACGTGCATGGAAGATTCTTGTAGGAAAACCAGAGGGAAAACACCCAGTTGGTAGACCAAGAATGAGGTGGGAGAATAACATTAACTATGATTTGAGGGAAGTAGATTATACAGGGGATGATTGGAAGACATTGGCTCAGGATATGGATATATGGAGTGATTATGTCCGCGCGGCCATGTACCTACAGGTTCGATAGTGCCAGTGAGTTCGTTATTACAGAATATTTTTCCGACTATAAATAGACCTACATATATGTGTAGAATATTGACCAATCTATTTTTAATTTCGTCATTTTAATTTATAAACAGTATTTCCTTATTACATTATTATTTATAGACACTTTAATATCTAAGAAGGTATAGAAGGATTTTCGATGTATTCGCCAGGCGATATATTTTTATTATTTTTTTCGTTTACTTTGTGTACAAAGTCACTAACTCAATATTAATGATAAACAAATTTCGGGGATTCTATAACATCAAGCCCCGACATAAATTAAATTACAAAAACGGAAAAACACACAGTTTATTATTGCATTATGTGAATAATTACCCGAGAGAAATATATATGTCGATTTTTCAAAAAATTGTGAAAAATGCTTTCAAATAAAGCGAGAAGTTGAACTGAAGTAACCTAAAATCATCATATTTACAATATAAAATATATTAGTTATTGCTGAGACAGTGTAGACAACTTATTACAAAAAATATTTATTGTTGACTGGTGGCATTGTGTTATTTCAATGGATTAGTGGTCTTATTAGATCAGTGATTAGTGATTACCATACTCGCCCCTATTTCCAAAATTCGTGGTTTCGAACCTTTTCGGAGGTCAATAGATCTTTATTAAGTCGTAGTCAATGGATTTTTTAGGATCGAAAAATCCAAGGAATAAGTCCTGCGGGAGGGACTTTAAGCCATGGGTCTCAAGTCTGAAGATTTTTAGGCTTGTAAAAAATTATGAAACCTGAATGAAGAGGCCTCTAAGCAACATTTACCGACCTCCTTCATCCTAGTAATAGCTTGGTTATTATTATTATCATTATTATTGTTATTATTACTATTATTGTTATTATTATTACTATTATTATTACTATTATTATTACTATTATTATTATTATTACTCTTATTATTATTACTATTATTATTACTATTATTGTTGTTATTATTATTACTATTGTTATTATTGTTATTACTGTTATTATTATTATTGTTATTACTATTAATATTATTAATTGTTATTATTATTGTTATTATTATTAATATTAATATTATTATCATTATTATTATTATTATTATTATTATTATTATTATCATTATTCAACCTCCAAATATCTTGAAACCGTATTTCGCCATAGAGGCATGTTAGGGTTGTAGCTTCCTATAACAATATTATAATATATATATATATATATATATATATATATATATATATTTTATAATATAAATATTAACTTATGTTTTGCCCTTGGGTTATGAAGTACGTAAATTGTCTATAAGTGTCTTAAAAGCAAAGACTACAGAGGGTGATTAATGTGTGTTATGATTTCCCATCAAATGTTTTATAAAGATTTTTTTTCTTAAAAATTACTTCATACATTAAGGCAGAAGCCTCAACATCGTTAATACCTTGGCTACCTATTAGATGTCTCATTGGGTCGGTATATTAACCACATAACATTCATGCCATATTTAGGGAAATAAGAGTAACTAAATTAACTTGGTCCAGTATTTCATAATAAAGGAGAGGCTAAGGGCGAACAATGGGCTGTTACGCCATGTAGAAGGCTTAGAATTATTATCTTAAACAAGATTATATTCGAAGAACTAGTTTATATTAATGACGGCGGAAGTGAATCTAGCAGTTTTCTGAAACATTCTATTTTTTACATATGTTCGTTTACAAATGCTAGGGATTTCTTTCTGCTGTCGTCCGGGGCGCGATCCACAAGTTGTCCCTTCAGCCAGCCCAGTCGGTTCATTTGGCATATCTGTGCATTTCGGATCGCCTGAAGGGCGATCGTCAGATAACCAAGTAAATAACGGCCGGGCGGACATTGCTGCCGCGGGGATTTCTAAAACGCTAAAGCTCATATGTTTCGATAACAGGTTTTTCTAGCTTATAGGCATAATTTGTACGTATGCCGACTGGACTCTTTGACATTCCTATCTCTGAACTTGATTACACCAATCTCAACCCTTCTAATTTCTTTCGTTATTAAAAGTCCAGATAGGTCAGTTATAATTCCCTACCTTTTTGCAGTAAACATTAATAGCATCCTTCCAATTTCACCATTTTCTGTATCATCGTTTTATCCCCCCCCCCATGCTGCACGAATTTTAAAGTATGTCCCACTCATTATAGTCATAAGTAGGCCTCCGAAGTTGAGGACCTATAAATGCCTATAAAAGACCTAAAGATGTCCTAAAAATACCTTCTTCTTCTTCGTCACGGTTTAGGCTTATTTACTAGCCTGTTCCGGCTTCAAATTGCTGCTGTTTCCATCTTTTCTTTGGTCTTCCCAAACTTCTTCTTCCTCGTGGTGAATAGTTGTATGCTGCTTTTGGTATTCTATTCTAAGTCATCCTTGCTAAGTGTTCTTTCCAGTTTGTTCTATATTTCACTAATGTTGTGTTTAATTCCTCTACTTTTAGTTGTCTTATTTCTATGTTATACTTTTTGTCTGTTCTTTGATACCCTGCTAGTCTGAGGAATTTCATTTCAACAGCTTGTAGTCAGGCAGATTGTTGTGTTGTCACTGTCCATGTTACGGATCCATAAGTAATAATAGGAACTGTCATTGTCTTGTATAATTTCATTATAGAGTAAAAACTATTTTAGTTTCAACTGTATTTTTAATAAATATAATAAAAATGTTTAATAATTACATAATTCTAGTGATATGCGACATACATTGCGTAAAAGAATATTACGATGCGAGGTTGGGAAGTGGTTTTTACAGAAGTGAGGAAAATGTTTATTTCCTAGATTATGTAAAACATTTCACAAACGTGCATTGTACATTATTTTTTGAGCGATGGCGTTTTTAAAATAATAAATAATAGTCAAATAATAACATCTTTGTTGGAAATATGTGCGTTCATTATAAACAACTAACGAAATTAACAGTGTGGACAATGTTTATTAGTTGAAACTACAGCAGACCGTGACACCAATCAGTGATAAAATGGCGGCATGTACGTATTTATTGTTTTATATTGTTTCAAAAAAGTTCAGTAAATTTAAAATGCTGTGATTTGTTTCGTATAATGTATATTAACACTACCTTTTGGATATTTTTTGTATATACATTGTACGAAGTATACATAGAGGGCAGTGATTTTACTTCCCACACGCGTGTTTGTAATATGTAATATTAAAATATAGTTGTTTTATTACAGTAAGCTATAGTTATTTATATTGGCAACACCAAAATGTAGGAAGTTGAATATTCAATCATGGTCGTCATTGCTGTAAGTACGATAAAACGCACTATAGAGCAAAGAAATTGATGACTGAAAATGCTTTTATTTTATACTTTATTTATTACACTGACAGGCTGATATTCCTGTCAGTAGGCTGGTTAAAACTAACATGTTGTTTAGTGAGAGTTTCTCGCACAACAAAAGTGTTCGCAATATGAAAGGTCTTTGGAAAGCAAAACTAGATACTGTTTTTAATGGTATATTACGATGCGAGGTTGGGAAGTGGTTTTAACAGAATCGAAGAAAAATGTTTAAAATCCGGGCGACAGCGAGGTTTTTAATTCCCGAGATTCTGTAAAACACTTCACAAACATACGTTGTACAGTATTTTTTGCGCGAAGGTGTTTTCAAAATAATAAATAATAGTAAAATATCTTTGTTGGAAATATTTGCGTTCATTGTAAACAATTGACTAACGTTAACAGTGTGAGCAATGTTTATTAGTTGAAACAACAGGAGGCCTTGAGAGCAATTATTGATAACATGGCCGCAAGTACGTATTTATTGATTTATGTTGTTTCAAATAAAGTTCAGTCATTTAAAATGCAATGATTTGTTTGGTATAATATATATTAACACTACCTTTTGGATATTTTCTGTATATACATTGTACGTACCATACATAGAGGGCAGTGGTTTTACTTCCCGCACGTGGGTGTAAATGTAATATTACAATATAGTAATTTAGGTTTGGCAACCCCGAAATATAGGAAGTTGAACTTTCATTAATGGTCGCCATTGCTGGTAAATTCCGTTACATAGATACAAAGACACTTTTTTTGATTTTCTGATGATTCTGGCCATGAATTTAGAAACAAAATATGAAATTATTGTATTATCACGGGTCTTTTACAAATATACAAAGTTTCAAGTCGATCCAATGATTTTAAGTGGGTGAAAATCGCGTTAAAAGATTCAGTTACATAGCTAGATAGATAGATAGATACAGGTCAAGCTAATATAAAGCGTGTAAAAAAGGATTTTTCCTCAACTTCCGAGCCCTAGCCATAACTTTAGTTTCACGTAGTTGTCATGCTCGCATCTCATTCTGAAGACCGCGTGTTCAAGCATGATGAGGTTCCACAATTTTTTTTATTCTTCTGCGGATTGTTACAACAGGCATTGTTTTTGTTTCCAGTTTCAAATTCCTTCTGTCTAAACAAACTTTCCTTTCCAATTACCCTTCTTCGATAGCTTCCTGGATACCATTCTTTGAATTGTTTTTAGATCGTCCAAACCCAAATTGAATCATCTTTAGCCAACTTGTGTTATCCATCGTAACTGTGTGTCCGTACAAAATTGACGTTTCTGCATTAAATAAATAATATATCTGTCCCTCCTATAGCTTCTCTTATTTGCATACTTGGTATTTTATATCTAATCTTGTGTTTCTATAGTATCTCAGTAGCTACAAGTTTTTTCCATAATTTTTCCTTTACACTCCATACAATATAATAAATTGAACAATACTTCTCAACTTTTCAGTGTGTATGTGTGAGTTTGTATATATATATATATATATATATATATATATATATATATATATATATATATAGCGCGCTAAACGTACAGAGTTTAGAGACTCGGATTAAAATCCCACTCAAGCATTCATTTTTCTTTTCATATCATATTTACCTTCATTGCCAAATGTAAAAAAAATATAGTTATTACATCTAAATATACAAGCGTTACTACTATAAAGTAACCATTCTCTTTAAAAATTTGCTTACCAGTTATGGTGGCCGCTAGATGTCAGGGGGAACGACTTCCCACTACCTCTTGTGTGAATTTAGAATACTACATATATAAGAAAAATGTATGTTTGTGTTAGAATACTTGGGTAGCTCAGTTGGTTAGAACGCTAAACGTACAGATTTTAGATAGTCGGGTTCAAATCCCGAGTCAAGCATTAATTTTTATTTTCATATCATATTTGCCTTCATTGCCAAATGTCAAAAATATAGCTATAACATCTAAATATACAAGCGTTACTGCTATAAAGTAAATATTCTCTTTAAAAATTTGCTTACCTGTTATGGTGGCCGCTAGATGTCAAGGGGAACGACTTCGCGCTTCCTCTTCTGTGAATTGAGAACACTACATATATAAGAAAAATGTATGTTTGTGTTGGTAAACTTGGGTAGCTCAGTTGGTTAAATCGCTAAACGTACCGAGTTTAGAGACTCGGGTTCAAATCCCGACTCAAGCATTCATATTTCTTTTCATATACATATATATATATATATATATATATATATATATATATCCATCCATCCATAGTAATTATGCCCGAAGGCAGGTCCTTTATTGATGATGATGAAGGTGATGGCCATATGATTTCGGGGACTGTTTGGGCCTTAAAGTTTTCCTGACATTTGTCTTACAGGTGAGGAAAAACCCCGATAAAAACCTCACCCAGAAAAACTGCCCCGACCGGGGATCGAACCCGGGCCCGCTGCGTGACAAGGCAGCACGCTACCTCGAGACCACAGCGGTGGATATATATATATATATATATATATATACGCACAAAAATTAGTGCACACGGAAGTCGTGATGCAGAAATTAATGAGAGGATAAATAAGGGAAAATCATCATTATCAAAATTAAGTGGTGTTTTATGAGATAAGAATGTAAGTTCTAGAACAAAAACAAACATTTGAAATAGAATAATGAGTAGAACTACATACCGCGCAAAAACATGGGAATTGAAATCCAGAATAGTAAGTAAATTAAATTCTGCAGAAATTGATTTTTGGAGGCGTTCAGCTGGTATTTCTAGAAGAGATAAAATAAACAACGTAATTAAACAAAATACAAATGTTCGAACTTCAATAATTTTAGATATCATAAAAGATAAATACCGGTAGTTAAAATGGTCTGGTCATGTAAAAAGAACGACAGAAGACAGTTCCCAAGAAGAATACAAACAAGGTGGGTGCCACTTGGTGGAAGAAGAAGAAGAAGAAGAGAACGGCGAAAAATAACATGGATTAATGGTGTTTTGGTCCCGCACCGTAGCCGAGTGGTTAAGGCAAGATGCCTTGGCGCAGAGCTACGGGACTTGCGCTGGTTTGGGTCCCCATGGGGGGGAAGAAATGTTCTCATGGAATTTCGGCCAATATAGGACTGGTGCCCACTCAGCATAGGGAGACATTTGGGTAGCTACAATAAGTAGCGACTCCAGGTTGAGAGAACCAGCTATAACGACTAGGGGACCCGACATGCTGACCACATGTCACCCCTACACTGACTTATGATCGTCTACCTCTGTGATTAACACATGTGGACGTGAGTCCAGCAGCCGGTTGGTAGGCCAAGGGCTGTCGTGCTTAGAGTTTTTTTTTAAGAGATGGTATTTTGAGAAGCATGATGTGTAAAGGATTGGACACTGGAGATTGGAATGACAGAGTTATGTGGAGGAGAATGTCAGTGGAGTATTTGGGCGCAGGAAGAAGCGAAACAAAATAGTAAATTCCTTTCTCCTTATAGAAACTGTAAGATAGCACTGTGAATGCTTCCCGCTACCTCTTATGATAGTGTCATCGGCAACGCACTAACGTATAGAGTTAGAGGTCACGGGTTCATATCCCGGTTCAGGCATTAAAATATATATATATATATATATATATATATATATGTGTGTGTGTGTTTGTATGTGTATGTATAGCTGTGGTTCACGTATCGTGGATTTAAACTCCTTGGCTTTACATCCGATTGCTGGCTTTATTAACAGAAGTGAACGACAGTTCAGCCAGTTTAGGGGTGACATGTGATCAGCATATCTGGTTTTATCAACCTAGAGCTTCTACTTATTGTAGCTACCCAAAATGCTCACGACGCAATGCTGAGTTGACATCGATCCCATACTGGCCGAATTTCCATCAGAATTTTTTCCCCCATGGGGACTGGAACCAGAGCAAGTCTTCACCAAGCCATCATGTCGGATATCCGCGGGACGTGTCGTAGATTTGTAGCCCATAAATGTACACTTAGCGACAAAAAGAACGGGCCGACTCTTGATCTCGAATATTTTCACACGAGTAAATAGTTGCACAGTAGGGCTACAATTCGTTTAACTTCTTCCTTTGAAGAGTATTTTTTCAAGCGCAATTAGCCAGCGTATGCTTAGCTCAGTGCTTAGTGGCTTGATTCGTATGCAAAAGGTCACATGTTCGACTCCCGATTACATTAATTTTTTTAATTGTTAAAATTCTTTGTATTTTATTCTGTCTGTCCATTCTTAGAGAAAAAACGTACTAACTGTTTGGAAGTATTACTATTTTTATTGTTTATTTATTTATTTATTTATTTACTTATAAACGAGCTTACAATGTAATAAAACATCTTCCTGTACCCAAAGTATTTTTAAATTTTTATCTTCTTTCTCCATTCATCTCTATCTTCACATTCCAATTCTTCCATGCCTAGCTCCCTCATACCTATTCTTACATCATCTATCCATTTAAATCTAGGTGGACCTCTCTTTCCTTTCCCAGGTGGAATCCATTCCAAAGCTTGTCTGGGTAATTTTTTCTTTGGCATCCTACGTGTATGACCATACCATTCTAGTGTCTGTATCTCACAAAATCTAATATTCAATTTTGGACTTTAATTTATTGTCTGATTATTGTATTTATGATTTTTTTAAATTTAGAATGTCTAGTTGAGAGTCTAGTACAATCCATTTCAGTAGATATAAACTTTAAACTCAAAATTGTATTCAACTGCCAAGTTTCTGCGGCGTATGTTAGTGTGCTTCGAATTATGGATTTATAAGTTTATAATTTGGTATCCATTCATATGTTCTTATCCCAAAAAAACGCCGTTTAACGTAGTTATTACTGATCTGCCTTCTTGAATTCTATATTTTATGTCATTTTCGTGGTTATATTTTGAGTTAATTTTGATCCCCAGGTAATTACATTCTTCAACTTATTTGATACATCCCATTCTTATTATTATTATTATTATTATTATGGACGATGGACAATAATAATATTATTATACTATTTTTTATCATTGTCCATCATCTATGGGCTATTGTTATGCAGGAATTGACACACACACACACACACACACACACACATATATATATATATATATATTATATATATATATATATATATATATATATAAGCTAAATATTTTAATTCAAGAGTGAAACTTTTTCCTCACTAAAACGTAATAAATAAATAAACACATAAATATATGAAGCTGTATTATCCTTCATTACGTAAGTTTATAGCATCATTATTAAAACATGGTAGTGCATAATGTAGGCCTATTTAAAAATGCATTTCATCAATTTAAAACTTTGTCTGTATCACTTTGCCCTTGAGGCAATCCTCTAATGAGGAAAGTTGTATGTAATAAAAATGTATACCGGTAACTAAATAGTGTTATAGAGCTTACGAAGGCAGGAATATTACTTAATATAGTGTAAAGTAGACGTAGATTACGTGGCAGGAATTAAATGTTATAGCACTTATAGGATGTATTTTGCGAAAATACAAATGAATAAAAACAACATTGTTGAAGGATTCGAACCCTGGATTCATACATATTTCATCTTCTTGTAATGATGATGGCCGGATGATTTTCGGAGACCATTAGGCCCTAAGCTTGCTGAAATTTGTCTTACAGGTGAGGAAAAACTCCGAAAAAACCTCACCCAGGAGCCTGTCCCGACAGGGAATCAAACCAGAGCCCGCTGCGTGACAAGGTAGCACGCTACCTCGAGACCACGGCGGTGGACACACACACACACACACACACACACACACACACACACACACACACACACACACACATATATGTGTATTTATTTTTGTTGCTAGAAAACGGTTAAAGCGACCACTAGAATTATTTTTAATTTCCTCTTTTTATGTAAACCTTCGCTCATAATGGTCAGAATTTACTGTTCTGGAGAATTACTTTTCTCGTTAAAGTATTGTAACCTATTCTTGTATAATATTGAAGTGTATATTAGAGAAGTAGAGGGATAAAATGCTTTTTCAATAATGGCTGTGGTCTATACCGAAGTGATATACACATGACTTGAAACTGTTTTGTTCAACTCCACTCTAAGTAGACTTCCCTCATAATGTATTTTTTTATTATGCTGTGAGGGTTCAATTCTACACGTTATTAATCAGTGATACGATATTTCAAGCTGGATTGAGGGATATGGTTTTTTTTTTCCGTTAACGATTACAAATGCATCCCAAAGTGTTATTGCCCATTACATTTACACTGTTTAAGTTCTTATCACTTATTGTGTGGGATTTGTATTATTGAATGTAATTACTAATCTGTACAGTATGCCATTTATTTTCAAATACGCCATTGTAAATTAAATAATTCAATTTTACTTGAATTTTGCATGATAGTGACAGATTATTCAGTCAAACATTTTTTAATTTTCTTCGTTCTTATCTAAGATAAGATTTTTAAATCTTCGCTTTAGGCTAAATGATCCTATTTTACTGGTTAATGAACTTAGTATCACTTTTTATTATTTAATTGCTATATACCTGGTTTGGTTCCTAATACAAACAAAAATTGCGGGCGCTAGAACCTTAACACTCACATATACCGTATGTTCATTTAATTGTCATGTTTGGTATCTGCTAAGTAGGATCGGTGAAGATTTTTAAAATGAGAAAAGCCTCAAAATCTATAATCCTTCAGAATTCACTAATGAAGTTTATTTGCTAATAGATTGGGGAGCCTGGCTGAGCGAGCTGCTGACAACAATGAATTTCTACATCTATAACGTCGACCTCGTCCAGAGAGGGTAAGTTTCAATATACTTTACAATTGCAGCATACCATTTGTGTAAATTGTGTTATATGTTCTGTTAGAAATTGTATGGATGTAGGCTATCTAAGCTTGTCACTCTTAATCACAGGGAAATGACAGTATTATTTCTTCAATGCATAAAAAAACAAACAAACAAAGCTGTTGTAATACAATTTCGAAACGTAATATTTTCAATTTAATTTAATCTAATCTTCAGAATAATGAATCAGTACTCATTTTATTTCTTGCTTCCCAATATAAATATCCATATGTCCCACAGAGTACCAGAGAAGAAAGTGGACGAGTTGCGCGTACATGCCACAGGCGGCGCTAGTGTAATACAACTAACGACGCCTAAATTTTTTCGGTTCTTTTTTTTGGTACTAATATGAAATTCAGCACCGCCTGGTGGTAAAATTATGAATTATAATTATATAACGCCATCTGGTGAATAATTATGGAATTTAACTTTTATAGGAATAAATAACGTATTAATTAATCTTAAATTGTGGAATTATGTATACCCAGTCTCTCAGACCTACAGATTTTCTTTAATTTTAACAGAAAGGAAGAATGGAAATAAATAAAACATGTTAATTTATTTTCGTTTATTAAAATTTTAAAACGTGCATTATGAGCTCTTTTAATAAATATGTACAATTGACCTACCCCCTTATTCTCACATACATATGTTATACAATATTTATTAAATAACCTTAGCCATGTCGTACATCTGTCCATTATAAAGTCACATTTTTAAAATGTTTATTAGAAATGGCTGTACACTAACATCACTCTTCCTAACCTAACAAATCTTAGAATGTTATCACTTCTAGTAGGTTTATCTTTGAAAATAGATTCACATTAAAAATGTAAACAAGCTTGAATTTACTTACAAATTAGAGTAAAATAAAACCTAAGTAATGATTTTAACTTTCGATAATTTACAGTACCGTCTACATAGAACGAAAGGATAGCAGTTAAAAATTTAAATTTACAAAATGGCTAACTTCCCATAATCCCGAGCATGATCCCGAGTGAACACCGTTAAACACGCCGTGAACCATAGAGAAACTCTGTGGCCGTGAACGACGCCGTGTGCCTTGCATTTGTTTTATTTAGTTACATATTCTGTTACTACGAAACAGCGCTACCATTGTAGTTTGCTCATTGTAGTTCATCGTAAACGACCGAAATTTTTTAGATGTCACTGTACTCAGTTTCCCCTCTATTCGAAGTTTCTCTATCCATATGTCCCATTACGAAGTCTCCGAATTGCTATCTTTCATCAAATGTCTGATGTTGGTTGTATTGCACAGCGTGCATGTAACAAAATCAAGTGTATCTAACCTAATTCGAGTGTGCTGATAACAGATCTGAAGTCCGTTTTTCTCTAGCACGTCACAATTTTATTATAATTACATTTTTATTTTTTTTATTTTTTTTTGTATTTAGATAAGTTTCCCCTTTCAAAATAGAAGTCTGAACTCTTAGCATCTATAATGAAGGAGTGGAATTTATTATGGAATGGTACCGCAGTCATGCTTTATAGAGACCGCAATAAGAATCTGGCTTCTTTTTATACGGAAAGTACTTATTTGTGTTTTTGTAATGATGTAAATGGCCTAATGAAAGAATTAGGATATGTACACGAGCCCCTTGACTAGAGGTTGTTCATTGACTCATCCAAACTGAGCTTAAAATGTGTTTTGCACTAGGGTAACAATAAATCATCAATTCCTATAGCTCATGCTACCGGATTGAAGGAGACATACGAATCCATGGAGATCCTTCTGCAAGTGATAAACAACACAACATTTCAGTGACACATTTGTGGAGATTTGAAAGTTATATCACTTCTACTTGGTATACCTTTGTGCTACACAAGTAACATGTGCTTTTTGTGTTTGTGGGATAGCCGTGATGACAGCAATCATTTCAAGATTCAACAATGGTCTCCAAAGATTGAAACGACTGTGGGGAAAAACAATGTGAAACATAACGCGCTTGTTGACGCAGAGAAGATATTTCTTCCACCCCTTCATATTAAAGGGCCTCGAAGAATTTTGTGCGGGTTCTGAATCATGATGGTGAAGTTTTAAGTATCTGAAAGAGAAGTTTGGGAGAATGAAGAGTGATGAAAAATTGAAGGCAGCAGTTTTCATTGGACCAGAGATCGGACAGTTGATGTGTGACACGTCGTTCAGGACAAAATTAAATGCTCTTGAACTCGAAGCTTGGGATTCATTTGTACTTGTGGCAACAAGGTTTCTAGGAAATTATCGAGCTGGAAACTATTCTGAGCTAGTGCATAACATGCTTAGAGCATTTCTGAATCTGGCTGTGATTGTTTATTTTTAAAAAACTAATTTAATTACACTTTTAAAACGAAATAATTTACAGTACAACAAATAACTAACATGTATAAATTTAATTAGGCCATTATATTCAAATAAAAATTGTTTTCTAAATATTTTATGTTATTTGCATTCATACCGTTATAGAATTAATCTTTGAATTATTTTTAAAAATATGTGGCATTTTAAAGTACAATAAAGTAAATAATTATAATTTAATTTACGTAGCGGTGTTATGTTGTACAATCGCAGTGAATATCTTGACTTGAAGTTTAAAATGAAATTCACCATAGTTTTTGGGCTTCTTGAAATTTTGTTATAAGAACTGTCCAATATATCTGGAACACTGGAGAAATTTAACATTAAAATTATTATGTTATAAAAAAACAATCTAAAAGTTTTTATTCCTGATTTAAATAATTACAAGAATATAAGGTTCCGTATTATTTTATGATTAACATTTTTAAGTCCATATTTCTACTGACCGACTAATTTCACGAAATTATCCAGTTTTATACTGCCTCTGTTTTCCATGAGCCTCTAATCGCGCTGATATGATTACAATATCGTTGACTGCATCCTGGGACTCACTGACCAGTGATAGCTGCCATATACTAAAACATTTGCTGGTCACTCCACACCACCCATTTATGTATGGTTAGCAGAAGAAAGAAAGAAAGAAAAAAAAAAAACTTACTCTTGATCTCGAACATGTCAAATTTTAACGCGCGAATCACACGAGTAAACTAATTGCACAGTAGAACTATAGTCCATGAGGGTTAACTTGTCTAGAATATTTTAGAAAGAGAAAGAGAGTACTCACCATCTTCTTTCTCGCTCATACACATATATCTTCACGGTGACAGCGGTAGGGCAGACACTCCCTGTAGTGAACATAGATCAGTGGTGGCATTCCCTTCTTCTAAAGATTCTTCCTGGCAAGTTTCTATGTCTTCATTTTCATCGTCGTCGGTATCGTCTAAATTTATTACAAACTGATCGCTAATTTCGTCCATTAAACCGTCTGCCTGCCAATATGACTCTTCAATCTTTTCAGTGTGTTCACACGCTCTTCTCCAATTTTCTGCAGTCACTTTTAACAGAGCACTCTGAACCAGTCGCCACTGACAAAAATTACCTGCCACAAAAATGACTGGACGGAAGTGGGGGGGGTGGAGTTTTTCTAGCATTCCTAAGTAATTTTACAAGGGTAGCTCATAGTGTTTTGCGAAGGTTGGAAGAACAGCTCTCTAGACAGGGATAGCAGAAATCATGCTAACTTAGTCCTCCTCCACCATACAATATGCATCCCTTCCTCCAATGAAGAGCATTCTTTTATGTTCAGTAAGCCAGTGAACTCTTAGCTTAGTTCCTTATGGCTTGCTTCTATGAAAGAGGCCACAGGTTCGATTCCCAATGAGGTTATTTTTTTAAATTGTTACAATGCTTTCTATTTTATTCTGTTTGGCCACCCTTAAATAAAAAAAAATTACTAACATTTTGAAAGTATTACCATTTTATTACTATTTATTATTAATATTATTATTATTATTATTATTGTCATTGTCCATCATCTATTGGCTATTATTAGGCTGCACTTGACCTATATAAACTAAATATTTACGTAATTAAAGGGTGAAACAATTTTCCTCACTAATATGTAATAAATAAATACATAAATATATTACGCTATGTTATATTCAATTACATATTTATAGCATTATTATTAAAATATGGTACTGCACACACAATTAAATTTATAGTGGTAGGTAGTGTTACAGAGTTCACGAAGGAAGGAATATTATTTAAAATAGTGCAATGTGGACGTAGATTACGTGGCTGGAATTAAATATTATAAGATATATTTTGCGGAAATACAAAAATAACAAAAAAATCAATGTCGAGAATATTAAAGCCTGACTCTCATACATATTTCATTCCTTTTTCGTGATTGGTTTAACGATCTACGCTACTCGAACGTCGGATACTAGTCGTTTAAATCTTAGTTGTCTTGTTTACTTGTACACTATGCATGAGAGTTGAACTTTATTCGAAATGTGCTATTTGAGTAATATTGTATACGTCAAACACTCGTAAATATCTAGAATCATGTCTCCTTCATTGCTCTTTAAATATTCAAGACGATTGAAACCAAATACAGTGTATTTAAAACATATAACAGTACGATACCTCGTAAACCACAGCTTTAGCTGTTCGTGCATGTGCAGTGGGTCATAACAGGGACTGCGTTTTGAAGTCGTTCATTCATTTTTTTTTCTAAGTGTACATGTCTTTAACTTTCCTCTGTGGAAAAACTTACTTCCAGTTTATAAAACGAGGCCTTCACAGTAACTTGAGGATATTTAATCACTATTTCCAGTTAAAATCTGGTCCTATTATTCTGATCTATCTGACAGACTACAGCGTCTTAATAATGCGTGCATTCGATTTGTACCCTATCTCCGTCGTTATGACCACGTGTCTCCATCATTTCAGGCTTTATCATGGTTACGTCTAAATGATAGAAGAACTTTACATTCACATGTTTTTCTATTCCAAATTCTGCACACACATTTACCAAGTTATTTATCAACACGTTTCCAAAATTTATCGGCTCATCACAATTTAGGAACAAGGTCACAAGACTCTTTATTTACTTTTGATACCACAGCACAGGACATGTCTATACTCTGAATTTTACACAATATCTATGACTAGAGCATGGAACCTACTTCCCAGTCATGTCAGGGACTGTCAGTTACCATCATTATTTAAATCCAAATTAACTGATATCTTAAGTTCGACACAATGAAAACATTATCCGCATAACAATTATATTCAGCATTTTGTATATACCTATAAAACATTCATCTAGGAAGCTTTACTTACTATATTATATATTAAACTAACTAACGTACTTGCTCTATCGAACCCATAAGTTCATGGCCGTGCGGACATAAGCTCTCCATATATCCCTATCCTGAGCTAATGTTTTCCAATCATCCCCTGTATATTCTAATTCCCTCAAATCATAGTTAATGTTATTCTCCCACCTCATCCTGGTCTACCAATTGGGCGTTTGCCCTCTGGTTTTCCTACAAGAAGCTTCTATGTACTTCTTTCATTCCCCATTCGTGCCACATGTCCTGCCCATCGCAGTCTACGAGACTTAACTGTTCTTATTATATCTGGCTTCCTATGAAGACCATATAGTTCACTGATTTTAATTTTATTGTATTACATGTTTTGTTAGTATTACCTAGTATTATAGTATATCCCCATTCTCTTTTTGTTTAGTCTAATAATAGTTTAATATAATAATATTTTTAAATTCTAATATTTGTATAATTTTACTATTCGCTGATTGATGGAAGAGAAGTCCTTATGACCTTAATTCTGCCAGCTAAAATAAAGAATTATTATTATTATTATTATTATTATTATTATTATTATTATTATTATTATTATTATTTCCACCGCTGTGGTCTCGAGGTAGCGTGCTGCCTTGTCACGCAGCGGGCCAGGGTTCGATCCCCGGTCAAAGCAGTTCTTCTGGTTGAATCTATTATCGGGGGTTTTCCTCACCTGTAAGACAAATGTCAGGAAAACGTTAAGGCCCAAACGGTTCCCGAAATCATATGGCTATCATTATCATCATCATCCTTCACCGGTGTGGAAAGCAACGGGAAGCTACCACATCTACAATTCCCTAGTAAAGATGTAAGCATAGCATGAAAATGCTATGATTGATGTGAAGGACCTGCCTTCAGGCAGAATTACAATGGATGGGTGGATTATTATTATTATTATTATTATTATTATTATTATTATTATTATTATTATTATTCGATAATATTTGATACATTGGAGTTCGTGATTTCATCCTTAAATACAATTTAAATTAATAGCTGTTAGGATAAATGTATAAATAGGCAGGTAGTCGACATAATTGCCAGTCTCAAGACAACCCTTGAGGATGCCGGACGTAGTCTCTGGCGAAACGTCGGGGAACTACAAGCCTCAAGACCATGGCCAACAGCCCGGAAATCTTCTACAAGATCATCACAATTATACAAGAAATTTTCTTTCTTCTTGAGTAGTCGTACGAAAGCGTCTCCTGAAGGTCTATGCAAAACCTTAGATCCTCGGTTAGGCCTACAGCACTGGACTATATATGTGTGTGTGTGTGTGTGTGTGTCATCCCACTATCTAATAAGATGGATTATAGACTATATACGAGATAGGACCACAGTACTAAGATATAACACAGCCAAATTTGAACGTTTTGGCACTTAGAATAGGAAATCCTCAAGTGAGTCCTAAACTCATTATTATACATCATTTACGTATCAGACTTTCCTCAAACAACTATAGACAAATAGAACTTTACCGATTTGCTGACGACACACTTTACTGGACCATGGACAGGAGCATTACAGAAGCATCGACTAAACATGCAAAGAAACGACTACATGGAATGGAGAAAAATATTGAAAATGTCAATAAATTCAACAAAAACTTAAGCAATGGCAATAAAAAGAAATAACATAAAAATTTAAATATATGTCTGACAGCAGGTGCCGTCGTCCGTAACTGTGTTAAAATATTGTATTTAAACGTACGGACTGGAAATAATATGGGAACGGCTAACGGAGAGACAGCTGGAGAGCCCGGAAAATCTGAAAGCCATATACGTAAAGAGAGTGATGGGGTTATCAAAATATACCCCATCCAGGCTGACATATGTGATGGCTCGAGAAACATTCCTGCTTCAAGACCTGATGCTGAAATTCTTGTTACCCACAACAGAGGCAGCAGCAAAGGTACTACACAACAGAAGGAGAAAACAAGACGAGATCTGGGACGAATTCTACTCCACAGAGGCGATGGCAAACAACAATTGGATGTCGGCGAACTACGAGCTTGCGACACCTGGTGACCAGGATGGCGCTACACGGTTTCCACCAGAGAATATGCACCAATAAGACATATCACGTACCAGAAGACACATGCGTATGCGAGATGTGCAAGGAAAGATGTGACCGATACCACATCATAGTGTGTAAAAACAGACAGAAATCCATAAGTGAATATGCACGGGACAAATAAAACAAAACAAAACAATACACAATGTGTGAACATTCTCATTATTATTAATATTGTATTTAAAATGTTATCTAGACAAAGTTAACTTCCGAAAAAAAAACGGTAAAAAACTAAACTAAAAGATCAGTAAAAACTTAAGGTAAATAACACAAAAATTCATCCACAAACACAATATCCTACCTAGGATATAAATAACGTAGGCCTAAAATTATCATAAGCAATGTCACGAGTGATTTCCAATTTATCTAGAGGATTTGGAAATCAAGAGTCGCATTTGTTAGGACTATATAACGAATACAATTAAGCTGTTTGCTCAAACATCACTATTTAAATATTTATATGTTTAATGTAAACGGCGATGTCTGAAAACAATTCAGAAATGTGTGGATATGTTCATTCACTGCAATTTGATCAAATTATTTATCGCCTAATAGGATCGCAATCAGCGATAACCCACTAAGATCGCAATATTGTAAGAATGCACCCTAGTGGAGGGAAAATGAAACACATCAATATGTATATTATAACCAAAACTATAGGGTTATTAATTATTTTTTATGAAACAACTCAGTAAAATAATGATTTTAAAAAATAATTATTGTATACACAATTATCAGAAGTGTAGTTTGAAGGAATCTGTTCATTATTTGCTATATTCAACGTATTTGTTGGAGAGTCAGTCATTGCAAAATAATGGTCTGACCTGTTCAGAATATTAAAAAAGAGGAGCATTCTTTATTTTGATAAACAGAATTCGATAAATAGCGAGATGAAACACGACTGTGAATGGTTGTAAAACAAAATTCATTGAAACGTGATTGGTCATTGACTACCATTTGGGGCATGAGTTAAATAGTCACCAAATACTCACCTAACTAAATTCACAATAAAATACGAACAATCAAAATGATATATTACCTAACAAAAACAAACTACACAAACACCATACCAATACCGGTTTACAAAACCCTATTGCGGCCCGTATTTGCATCACTAACGCTGGTAAAAATATGAAACAAAAAACACTAATGACAAATTTGGAATTAAGCAATGAAAATTACTCGGGCAAGTAAATCACTTACCACGTTGTTACAGCAGTACACATACTTACATCAGTGGTATTCAAAATTTATCATAAGTAATGCCACGAGTGATTTCCAATTTATCTAGAGAATTTGGAAATCAAGAGTGGCATTTGTTAGGACTATTTAACGAACACAATTAAGCTGTTTACTCACAAATCATTCAATACAAATAAAATTCATTGTTAAAACCGTTGAGGTGGAGAGTCAAAAAATAAAACAAATTCAAATATACCTTCTTAGGTAAAATCCGTCGTCCTCAACTTATAAAATATGTAATCGTTATGCCTGTAGTCGTTTCAGAATATCCGCTAGCGAAGAGGGACCGGCTGAAGATGGAACGGATGTTCTTAAAGGCCTACAGGCATTATAAGTTGTGGACGACGGATTGTACTTAATAAGGTATATTTTAACTTATTTTATCACAAATCATTATTTAACTATAGTTATTTTAAAATATTTATATATTTAATGTAAACGACGATTTTTTAAAACAAATGAGAAACGATTGGTACGCTTCATTTGCTTCTTTTGTTTATCACTACAACCAGATCAAATGATTTGTTACCAAAGGATCTCAATATTGTAAGAATGCATCCTAGTGGAGAATTTATAACCAACATTATAGGTATTGAGTAATTTCTGATATCCTATGATGTAAATATGTCAATTATATTTTTCTGCAACGTTATTTCCTGGAAAATAATTCGTTTAAGAAAGTGCAAACAGTGGTTTCTTTTTTTGGTGATATAATCAATTGCTACAAATATTTTGATATTATCTCCCGCAAGCACTAACTGCTGACATTCGTGCACTATATGTACAATCTGGTAGCCACATGTAGTCACAGTAAATAATGTTATGGCCTATTCAAAAATGTTGAAAGGAGGAGACTGATTTTACAGTGATTAAATGTAACTGATAAAATTCGAGGTGATAAGCGACTGTGATTGGTTATAAATAAAAAAATCATTGAAATATGATTGGTCATTGACTCCTATTTGGAGCATGAGTTAAATAGTCAGACTAAATAAAACATCGAAATTCATAGCGAATCTTATTTTAGAGATGGTTTTATTGTATTAAGTTTTACTATAAAGTAGTATAAAATACTTCCCCCCCTGAATAATCAGTCATACGAATGCACGAGTTGAAGCTCTGCGCAAAACCTTAGACCCTAGGTTAAGCCTATTGCACTCAACTATACATGGCGTCTCTATAGTCACTGTCCATTTCCATGAAAGAATTACTTTTTTTTTCTTTGCATACACTGTTAGCTTAGTGTAGCATGTTTACAATGGAAGAACGGGTTGCCATTGTTTGTGCATGTGTACGCGGATTGTCATATGAAGACGCCAGAACTGAACTTACCCATAAATTCCGTAAACAAGCCTCAACAATGGCACACATTCGTCTGCTTGTAAACAAATGTGAGCGTACCGGCACTGTGTGTGATGAGGAACATCGTGGACAACCACGCGTATCAGCAGAAACAGCGCAGCAAGTTCAAATTGCCAGTGATAGTCCGAACGCACCAACTCGACGCCTCAGTAGGGAGTTTAACGCTCCTCACAACACAGTGTGGAAAATTCTATGAAAACATCCTAATCACGTCTGCGTGTTTTGCGGAATTGTATCACGCAAGCAGCAATATTTTTTTTACGATTTAAATGTTAAAGTTTGCATTTAGTTTCACAGCTGAAAGATGCAGTATGTGTTCTCTCCTAGATGCAGTCATGTAGAAAGGCTGTAAAATATGTGTAAAACTTTAAAATAACATTGATTTTTTATGCATTTCCTTCAATGAAATGGTTAGGGACTTTAGATACAACCTGTTCATACACACACACACACACACACACACACACACACACACACACACACGTGTGTGTCTGTATGCCTTTGTCTGCGTTTATATATACCAGCTAATCTCAATTGGAGCATGGGCGCTCCTTTATATTATTTCTATTATTGCTATTGTTATTGTTATTATTGTTATTATTATTATTATTATTATTATTATTATTATTATTATTATTATTATTATTATTATGCGTTGTCATGCCGTTCATTCGATTGTGATGAGGCTTTTTGTAAAATGTTCAGGAGATTCCCGGGATGAACATAGGCTATAAGAGAGTTTGCAATACTCAACCCCTTCATCCCTAAAATCGTCCTTTGTAAAAAAAAATGAAAAAAAGTCCCTTTTCTTGGACGCTTAAATGGTTTACGCTGCCTAAATCATGACAAATACACAAAATGAATGTACACAGAATTGAATATCTCAAAAAAAAATTACAAAAAAGTCACGGACAGCATATGTTTATCTTTTACGGATAACTCACAATAACCATTTTTGTATTTGCTAAGAATATCGGAATAAGTAGATTTCCAGGCACGGCGGGTAATTCTTTTATGGATAACTCACAATAACGAATTTTGTCTTTCAGCTCATTTATGGCAATAAGATCGAGATAAGTAGATTACCGGACAACGCCGGGTAATCAGCACGGAGTAGGCCTATATAAAAATAATTACGATATAATTTTTTCTTTTATTTGATCAACTACACATAAAAATACCTTAATATTCGTCTTTCAGCTCATTTATGCCAAGAAGATCGAGATAAGTAGATTCCGGGCAACGTCGGGTAATCAGCACGGGGTATATAAAAATAATTACGATATATATTTCTTTCCTTTTACTTATTAATCATCTAAACATAGAACATCAATTTTCTTCTTTCAGCTCATTTATGCCATGTAAATCGGTATGAGCAGTTCCCCGGCCAACGCGGGTAATCAGCACGGGGTATCTTAAAACAATTACGATATCAATTTATAGTCTTTTTTCCACTTAATTATTCAACTAAACATAAAAACACATCAATTTTCGTCTTTCAGCTCATTTATACCAGGAAGATTGGAATAAGTAGATTCCCGGGCAACGCACTGTAATCAGTACGAGGTATCTTAAAATAATTACGATATAAATTTTACATAGTACTTATTGAATTATTTAATTTTCGTCTTTCAGCTCATTTATGCCAAGATGATCGGGATAAGAAGATTCCCGGGCATCGCCGGGTAAACAGCACGGGGTATCCAAAAATAATTACGATATATATACACATTTGAGGGGGTCTAGTAAGAGAGGGAGCTGTGCCACTTTGAGAAGAAATGGAAATCTGTGATATTTATATTAAAATTTATATGTTTACTTTTACATAACAGTAAGTTAAAGAAGAAAAAAGTTACCCCCATATTGTACAAATAATTTCGTAATATAATGCTTTATAAAACCCAATTTATTTTCTTTTCTTCTCAAAGTGGCATAGCTCCCTCTCCCACTATACCCACCATTTTTCCTCTTACTTATTCAACTAAACATAAAAACACATTAATTTTCGACTTTCAGCTCATTTATGCCAAGAAGATCGGGATAAGTATATTTTGTGGCAACGCCGGCTAATCAGCACGGGTATCTAAAAATAATTATTTTTCCTTTCACTTATTCAATTAAACATAAGAACACATTAATTTTCTTTTTTTTTCGGCGAAGCAGCGTACGCCATGTGTTAGCTAGGGTTTTATACAATCTGGTTTTTGTTTCAAGTGTCGGATATTTTGAATTTAAATACTCTATTTATATAAAATAACATTTCGTAGCATTATGTATTCTTTTATTTATTTACTTCCTGGATATTATTATGGTTATATAGTCCCTTTAAACAGGAGTCCATAATTTTTTTCAGTTATTGAAGTAATGCCAATTTATTGTTTGGGACTTGCTGATAGTAAGTGCCACTTATAATAAAACTGTCACAATCTTATTTAATTAGTCTACCTCCCACTGGGATATTGTTACGGACAAACGCTAAATTGGTGATGGGATACTTTATCTTTCCAGTTATTTAAATGTTCCGAACCGCAAAGAAAACAAAACGATTAAAACTCTAAAAGTTATTATTGTACATTATTTTGTAATTTGATGCAAATATAAGTAATTTCTAACTCATTAATTTTTCTATTGTTTTACATAACGTGTAAATTGAGAATATTACATACATAAGAAAAATATATTTCCCCCCCCCCAAATTCCCTAGGTTTTGTCTTTCGACATTCCTGGTTTCTCGCCTGGCATGGCGTACTTGTAACCCACTTCTGAAGTTGGGGCGCCTGGAAGGCGGGTTTACGTTTCCCCGATGATATGATGGGTGATGATGATGATAGTGGTGCACCAGCAGAGTCCCTAATCCAAAAACATAACCTAAGATGAATATGAATGATGATAATTGCGATGGCCACATGCTTTCGAGGACCGTTTGGGCCTTAGTTTTCCTGACATTTGTCTTACAGGTGAGGAAAAACCCCGATAAAAAACCTCACCCAGAAAAACTGTCCAGACCGGGGATCGAACCCGGGTCCGCTGCGTGACAAGGCAGCACGAGAAAAATAAATGTTTGTGATAGGATTCGTGAGTGGCTCAGATGGTTAGAGCGCTACACGTACAGTGTTTAGAGACTCGGATTCAAATCTCGACTCATGCATTTATTTTTCTTTTCATGTCATATATATATAAAGTCCACCGCTGTGGTCTCGGGGTAGCGGGCTGCCTTGTCACGCAGCGGGCCCGGGTTCGGTCACCGGTCGGGACAGTTTTTCTGGGCGAGGTTTTTATCTGGGTTTTTCCTCACCTGTAAGACAAATGTCAGAAAAACTTTAAGGCCCAAACCGTCCCCGAAATCATATGGCCGTCGCAATCATCCTCATTCATATTAATATTAGGTTAGGGACTCTCCTGGCGCACCATTATCATCATTATCACCCAGCATATCATCGGGGCAACGTAACTCCGCCTTCCAGGCGTCCCAACCTCCGAAGTGGGTTACAAGTACGCCATGCCAGGAGAGAAACCAGGAATGTCGAAAGACAAACCTGGGACATTTGAAAAAAAAATATATATAAATAACGAATATATGTATGTCCTTTATACATTTATAAACCGTTAAACCGATCTTCGTGAAAATTTATATATACAGGATATCAGATGCGGCGAGTGTTTAGCTGTTATGTATTACACACACACACACACACACACACAACACACACACACACACTAGCTAACGCTCGGTGAGCGCTGCTACGCCTAGATAAATGAAAATTAATGTGCTTTCATGTCTAGTTGAATAAGTATAAGGAACAATAATTATACATTTATATTTTTTAGATACTCTCTGCTGATTACATGGCGTTGCCCGGGAATCTACTTATCCCGATCTTCTTGACATAAATGAGCTGAAATACGAAAATTAATGTTTTATGTTTAGTTAAATAACTGAAGGGAAACATTTCTATCGTAATTATTTTTAGATACCCCATGGTGTTTACCCGGCGTTGTCCGGGAATCTACTCATCCCGATCTTCTTGGCATAAATGAGCTGAAAGACAATAATGTACTTCTTATGATTAGTTTAATAAGTAAAATGAAAAATAATTATAAATGTATGTTGTAATTATTTTAAGATTCCCCGTGCCGGTTACCCGGTGTTGCACGGGAATCTTCTTATCTCGATCTTCTTGGCATAAATGAGCTAAAAGAAAAAAAATCGTTATTGTGAGTTATCCGCAAAAGAATACCCGCCATGTGCTGCTATGCTTGCACAGGAATCTACGTACTTGTCTCGATCTTCTTCGCATCAATGAAAGACAAAAATGGTTTTTGTGAGTTATCCGTAAGAGATAAATATATGCTGTCGCAGACTTTTTTCTAGAGCTTTTTGAAATATTCAATTCTGTGTACATTAATTTTGCGTGTTTGTTATGCTTTAGGCAGCGTAAGCCAATTAATCGTCCAAAAATCTACTTTTTTCACGTTTTCCACTACAAAGGGCGATTTTAAGGATGTAGGAGTTGAGTATCACAACTCTTTTATAGCCTATGTTCATCCCGGGAATCTACTGAACATTTTGTAGAAAGCCCCATCACAATTGGATCAACGGTATGGCCGCGCATAAAGTACGAACAAACAACAAACAAACCAAAAAACAAACAAACACATTCATTTTTATATATTAGGCCCTAGATATATATTTGTATCTCATGTCGTCATTTGCATACTGTCATTACACTTGAATCCCAAATTTATGTGGTTGTACTGGTTCCTATAATATTTAAATGGAATCCAGAAGGGCAAAACATTAACATAAAGACCGAAAAAAAATACATGTATGAGTGATATTGTTGATGTAAGGAAGAAAATTACAAAATGTGTTGATTAGATGAATTGAGAAGAATAGAAGAAGAAAATATATTTTTTTTGGCATATTGCATTGATTTATTTTCCCATTCATTTCGTTAATATTTTGCTTGACAAAGTTAGGGTAGGGCCTATTTGTTTATGTTATTGCTTATCGCTAGCAATCTTCACCTTCAACCATAAAATCAGTGCATACATTAATTATTATACTTTGGACTTTTTCCTCTGGGGTCGTATGAAGATTTTGGTTTATGACACTCCTGTAGAGACAGAAGAAGATCTGGTGGCACAAGTTGTAGGAGAGATTGCAGATACACCAGGTGTGATAGAGCGCGTTTGCCAAAACATCATTCGTAGGTACAATGTATGCAAAGAAGTTGCTGATCGCCACACCTAACCGCACTTGTAGTGGAACTGAATGTTAACCATCCTTTCAAAAGGACAAAAACAGTTTGTTTAACTGTAAACAAAAGTATTTGAGAAAAAAATTCAGTTTCCATTTTGTTTCTTTGGTTATTATGAGTTGAATTGTAAAATAAGTGATGTACTGCGTCAAGCCTGATAATATATTACTTGTAAAAGTGGTAGAGTTAAAACATGTTTTCAAACGGCTGTAGCATGGAAACGGGAAGTTTCCAAACATGGATTCCGATTCTAAATATTATCAACTCAGCCCCCTCTAAGAGTCATAGAAATTTGTAAGAGGAATTTTAGAGCACACTGTATAGTTTATTTATATTACGTCCTTGAGTAGAAGAGAAGCCCTTAACTCTGCCAGCTAAAATAAAGTATTATTATTATTATTATTATTATTATTATTATTATTATTATTATTATTATTATTATTATTATTATTATTATTATTATTATTATTAACTCTGAAAGGAGAAAGCACAGTGGTCACTTCACTTTAAGTTGACTTCGCTATTGGTGTCACTATCTATGTTTATGTCAACTTGACCATTACGAATATCTATTCCTATTGAATTGCTTGTGGCATGTATATTTTTTGTAATACATAAGGGTACGATGCATAGATTATCTATTTTTTTACTTATGTTCAAGTGGAGCCCACACTAATGTAATCATCATAAGTAATGCCACAAGTGGTTTCCAAATTATCGATAAATTCACGACTCACGAAGTGAGGAGTGAATTTATCTAGAGAATTTGGAAATCAAGAGTGGCATTTGTTAGGACTATTGAACGAATAAAATTAAGCTGTTTACTCACAAATCATTATTTAACTATAGTTACTTTAAAATATTTATATATTTAATGTAAACGGCGATGTTTGAAAACAAATGAGAAATGATAGGTACGCTTCATCTGCTTATTTTGTTTATCACTGCAACCAGATCATACTATTTATTGCCAAAGGAACGCAATATTGTAAGAATGCTCTCTAGTGGAGAAAAAATGAAACACATCAAACTGTATATTAATTCATGTCTGATGTCGTATGATGCAAATATGACAATTATATTTTTCTGGGTTATTACCTGGGAAAAAATACATTTAAGAAAGTGCAAACAGTGGTTTTTTTTTTTTGGTGGTATAATAAATTGCTACAAATGTTTTTATATTAACTCCTGCAAGCGCTATGTGTTGACATCCAATCATTATATATATAATCTGGTAGCTGTATTTCTTATAGAATCAGTCACTGCAAAATAATGGTCAGACCTGTTCAGAATATTAAAAAGGAGGAGCTTTCTTTAATATGGTAAATATAACACTGATAAATATTTCGTGAAACACGATTCTGATTGGTTGTAAAACAGAAATCATTGAAACGTGATTGGTCATTGACTCCCATTTCGGGCATGAGTTAAATAGTTAGTCATCATAATCAACAACAACAAGGATTAAACCCAATGGCCTGTTCCGATCTCATTTATAGGTCAAATTGGTCCTTCTATCTCTTCAATGATCTTCCCAACATTCTTCTCCCTTTTGGTTTATAAATATACATTCTTCTTGGTATGCGCTGCTCATTCATTCGTAATACGTGCTGAAGGTAAGCATTTTGATAATATTTTATTCTTTCACAGAGATTAAGTAGCTATATTAAGTTCTGTTCTTATATCTTCGTTTTTCTTTTTATCGGTCCTTTGGTAATCCTGCTATTGCTCTCAATATCTTCATTTCAGCAGCTTCTATTTGTTTACTACCTGCCTATATTAATCTCCAGGTTTTACATCTATATATAAGAGATGGAACTGCCAATACTTTGTAAAACTTCAAAATATTTTATTTTCTAGTCTTATTCAATAAAGTGCGTTTAATTGTCCCACTAATGTAATGGAGTTAAAGAAACAGAGGTAAATGATGGTAATCTCACACCAGAAGATCACTTTCAAATAATACTAGCTAATACCCGACGTGCGCTACTACTCCTAAATAAATGCTAATGTTTTTACGTTTACGATCTTCTTGGCATCAATGAAAGATAAATATGGTTTCGTGAGTTATCCATAAAAGATAAACATATGCTTTCGCGGGAATTTTTATAGAGTTTTTTTTTTTTTAGATATTCAATTCTGTGTACATTAATTTGGTGTATTTTTATGGTTTAGGCAGCGTAAGCCATTTAGTAGAGTATGATTTAGATCTTTTTTTGATAATACCTATCGCGGTTTATTTTAATAGGATATACCGAGTTTTGTTGCGAAACATCGAAAACTGTGACCTCTAGAGCGATTATTAAATATTCACTTCATGTGAACCCTACACCTAATGGTTTTATAGGGTCCAATTTTGAATCTACACCATCCAGGGACCCAATGAGACACATACAAAAAAATCATCAAAATCAGTACAGTCGTTTAGGGAGTTTTTAATTTCGGATTTCAAGTAAACTTCCACTTCTAATTGCATGATTTCGCTAATTTTTGGACGATACGTACCTCGGTTTAAAATAATATAGGAAATATTAAGTTTCGTTGTGAAACATCGACAAATGTGGTCGCTAGAGCTATTTTTAAATTTTCGTTTCAGGTGAACTCCTACATCTAATGATTTTAGAACATATTAGATAACGGTTAAACACTTGCCGCATCTGAAACCCTGTATATACGTATTTTCAGAAAGATCGGTTGAACGATTGAGAAGACCATAAAGTACAGACATACACACATTCAATATATATATATATATATATATATATATATATATAATCATTTAACTTTCGATTATATTTTGTTTTGATAAGAGTAACATGGCTTGTATATTAGGACAATGATATAAATGTTGTAGCTCCCTCCATTCTTATAGCAGTTTCTAACCTTTATCGACTCGCGAATCCTTTCCACAATAATTTGAGTTGGGTGAATCACAGAGTTTAAAATATGCATACACAATTGACATACATGAAATTTAATTCCATAATAATAATAATAATAATAATAATAATAATAATAATAATATAATAATAATAATAATAATAATAATATAATAAATAATAATAATAATAATAATAATAATAATAATAATAATAATAATATAATAATAATAATAATAATAATAATAATAATAATAATAATATTAATAATAATATTAATAATAATATTAATAATAATATTAATAATAATTAATAATAATATAATAATAAGAATAATAATATAATAATAATATATAATATAATAATATAATAATAATATAATAATATAATAATATTAATAATAATAATAATAATAATAATAACGATAACGATTACGCCGGCGACGACTTCGACGATAATCAGAGGAGTAAAATGTTCAGAATTAGAAAAAAAGTAAGAAGTACTGTCATACGAGAGAAAATTAATAGTAGATATTCAATTGTAGATTATATAAGATATAAGCAATTAAATTGGTATGGGCATGTACGACGAATGCAAGAAGAAAGCTTACCCAGAAAAACATTGGAATTTTGTCCATCTGAAAAAGAAGGAAAGCAACACCTGTGAACCCATATATACAAGAAATAAGAACTGGGACGAGAACAAGAGGACTGCAGGACATGGAGTGGATGGATAGAGGCTAGTGGAGATGGAAAATAAAACTTAAGGCACAGAACGATGTATAAGCATTGAAAATCTGTATAAAAATAAATAAAATAATAATAATAATAATAATATTATTATTTTTATTATTATTATTATTATTATTATTATTATTATTATTATTATTATTATGAGAATGCCGCAGAAATGAAGGAAACTATAATAGGCCTAATCTTGAAACCTGCCATTACTGAAAAGTTTTGGTGAACCCCTTGAAACATTTCTCGAATAACAGGTTGGGAAACGCTGCCTTATAGGATCGAATATTCAGCCCAGGATCTTGTTTTCAAATATTTTAAACTAGAAACTAATTTTTCTTGCATTAATTGAAGTGATTAATATTTTGGAGATTCTTTGTCACTATAAATGCAAATAAAAGATTAAATAAAAAAACACGCATACAATTTATTGCTGCAGTAAGTGGCGACAAATCTATATGTTAATAATTTTCCAAATATGTAAGAAATACCTTAAAATGAAGTGAGCAGTAGAGCATAAAGTAACCTAAAATCACCATAATTATTTACAATGTAAAGTATGTGTTGTCATAATTGTTTTTATTCGCAATAATTCACAATACAGTGTTTCTCCTTAAATCCCAAAGTGAATTGTTGCCAGAGGTTACTGTCTGAAGCATCTCTTTCATAAAATTTCTAGCTTCCATACTTCTCCTCACTCCATTTATCCAACGTTCTCTACGTCTGCCGCTTCCACTTCTACTATTAGCTTTCCAATCAAGGGTCTTATTTTGTATTCTATCTTCTTATATTTTTGTGAGGTGTCCATAACATTTCAAAGATTTTTCTTCTATTTTTTCTAATGCTTTTTTTTTTCTTTCAACTTCCATTATTTCCCTTATTGTGCTGTTTCTGATTTTATCCCTTCTTTAAATTCTTGTCGATCGCCTTCAAAAATCCATTTTTACAGCTAAGAGTTTGTCTACTTACTGTCCAGGTTTCAGACCCATATTATTAAATGCTTTGGAACAGAACTTGAAATATAGTTTTCTTCGTTCTGTATATTTTATTTTAGGTGATTAATATTCTGGGTATTCTATGCCATAAAAAACTAAAAGGAAAAAGCACACACACATAATTTAGCATGATGATCTTGTTGAAGATTTCCGGGCTGTTGCCGTGGTCTTGAGGCTTCAGGGCTCCCCGACGTTTCGCCAGAGACTGCGTCCGGCAACTTGAGGACTACCCCTTACACACTGTATAATAAATAAATAACTTATTGAGACTTCAGATAACTTTGAAACGAGCGCTGTTAAGATCTAGTCTTACGGAGATCTTTGTAAAATACCTTGTAACGTTGTGTGCTTACCAGCCTCTAGCCGCCACTGTTATAATACAGGTAGCGACGTAAATCAGTTAACCACTGAAAATTGATGCAAGGAAAAAATCAGATTGAACTAAGGTGTGAATACGGGACCTTCAGAATATTATCTCAAACACTACTAAATAACTAACTAACTCACTGGCACTATCGAACCCGTAGGTTCATGACTGCGTGGATGAACTCTACATACATCCCTATCCTGAGATGTTTTCTAGACATTCCCTTGTGTAATCTACTTCCCTCAAATCATAATGTTATTGTGTCACCTGCGCCTCTCAGTCTGTTCCATGAACGGAACCTACAAAGTTCTTCATAATGAATATTAGTTTGTCTTTCCACATGATTTCAACCTGAAGTATAATTGAACATTATAAAAATATTGTAACATGCTTTACTATGTTGTAAATTTTTCTTCTTCCTTTCAAGTGACAGATCTAGTGGTCTGTTACGGTCTCAAACCAACGTATGAAAGGTCTGCCCAAAGATCTCTTGCCTGGTGGCTGGTAATTGATGTTGTGAATTTATCGATAATAATATTTAATGTAATAACGGTAATAAAATTAGACGTGCTCCAGTAACACTCGACGATTCCAATATTTATCCTCTCTCAAGAATCAGTAACCCGGTTCCATTTACTCGACAAAGCAAGCAGTATAATTTGCTGTTGTGACCATAAATATCAGGAGTTCTTCATTTGCTGTCTTGTTTTCACGCCAACTTCATAGAGTTGTTGGATAAATTTATATTTTATATACATTTTAAACAAAATAATTATCTTCTGTAAAGCAAATAATAAAAAATAATATTTTCAAAAGAATCGAAAGAAATATATTATGAATTAGAAATGCGGAAAATAGAGAACCTTGGTATAGAATTCACTTTGAAAAATTACGTTTCCAAAATATTATCTAAACTGAATATAAACTTAATATTTAAACAATCATTAACACTTATAGTGGAGTATAACAATTGCTCAAGAAAACGCAACTTGAAACAAAATCACATGCTGTTTTTTTTAAATATTCAATTGAACATTACTTGAAGGAAGAAAAAATATTACACAGGACCTAATTTTTAGTACAGCTGTCATTTTATATTTTTGTCACTAGGCATGAATTTACACTGAATAGAATTGATAGGGGTTTCAAACAAATGTAGTATACCACATTCACTTCACGTCTGTTGTAATTGTGAGGTTTTCTGGAAATGTAATATAGAGATAAATAATCACCCACATAAGTAAATATTGTTTGGCGTAAAATTTGATGAAGTTGTAATTAAGGTACATCCCTATCCTTGTATTAACAAAAGTTTCACAACGGTTAGTCCAAGAGTCTTGTGGCTTAGATAAAGAATGTGCAGGTTGATTGTCTGCGAATCTTGAATTCGAATAATGTACTTTACCAATTCAAAATTCTAAATGGCATTATAAAGATATTATAAATTTATAAGCTGAAGAGAGAACTTACCTGCATGTTTCCTGTAACCTGCGGTCAACTCTCGGATCCAACACGATATATCCAAACTGAAATATTATCACACATTGTAATAATACTGCATGCCATACATTGGACATTGAAAATCTACAGCTGTTAATTACAAGGTCATGTCTAAGATTTCATAACAAATTCTCGGGGTGTTAGTAGCATAAAATCTATTCATTTGAAGTTATCGTTAAATAAAACCAATTACAATAAATAATTGAAATACATAAAAACACTGGCAATCAAAAACGAATATAACCAACAAATAATAAACAGAGTAATAAGAAAACAAAACAAAAATAAAACAAGAATCAATAAATACAACAACATTGGACGAAGAAACAAATTAAAACACGTCAAAATGCATAACACTCATATGTACAGAAATTGAAACAGTAAAACTGGCCAAAACAATAAAAATGCAAGACAAAAACGTAAGAAAAGCTTACAAAACTAGTAATAAAATAAACAACATCATATCAAAGAAAACAGAAAACAACAAGAGGTACAAAATATTTTTATTTAAATAATTAACGATAACTCAACGGAACAAAATGCTTCTTAAAATTATTTTTATACGTTTTATGGGAATAAAAAATTGGAAAACCGTGGGCCTAGTTTAAGCTATGTTGAAAAATCCACCAGCGCCCCTCGTAATTGGGGTTGCTCAGTTTAACTCCCAGGCAGTGGGTATCAGACGCCGACAATACACGTGTTACCGGTATTTACGATTCCCCCCGTAATGGGTTTGCCCGGTTTAACCCCCAGGCGTTAGGGTACACCCGCGGTGTTGGAATACGTACCCGCCAACACACGGGTTACCGATATTAAAATCCTTCTGTAATGGGTTTACCTGGTTTAACCCCCAGGCGTTAGGGTACATCCGCGGTGTTGGAATACGTACCCGCCAACACACGGGTTACCGGTATTTGTGTAATAGTTTCCGGATGTTAGGAACTTTTCAGAATAGGCAGGCAAAATGACACTAAAATCATCAATATATCCTGTAAAGCATGAGGTGGAAAAGTATAGTATTTACCTAACGGTAATGCATTGAGGGGGAAACCATCTATCTGCTAGGTTATTGGGTTATTGCCAACCTTATCCTAAAATATTCTAAGGGAATTTATAAAAAGAACACTTGGAAACTTCTATGAAATGACTTGTGCCATGAACTTTGTCCATTTAAATTGATTTAATTGAAATGCTGAATTAATTTCGAGAAACGATTGCAAATAGCCATTTATAGGCAAAACGAACTTCATGGAAATTGACTCTACGTTCGTTGGTATGAATTTATATGAAGCCACTTTTACAATATCTAAAATAAATAACTATAGGTATTATCCTTAACATCCGGTCTCTACTGTTTAAACCCCCCCCCCCCAGAATTGGATTGCCCGGCCGTTTGTGCCCCAGGAACTGGGTCTACATACCTGACAAAGCTGGTAGTTGAACCACTGTAAGTGCTACCGTCCCTGGCTGCAAAACACCCCCATTCTATATACTTGAATTCTTCGCAGGTTCACACTAATATCCTGTAAAACAAGAAAGCACAGCACTCAGAGATCCAGAAAACATAGGAAGTATTTTCTTGATCCACAAGACACTATTGGACAAAATGTGCAACTTTTCGGATCCAAGAATTGGCACGTCCGTACCTTAAATACAACTTCATCCAATTTTACGCCAAATAGTATCTGCTTATGTGGAGGGATGATTTTTTATTTATATCTCTGTATTGCATTTGTAGAAAGAGTCACAATATGAAGGTATTGTACCACATCTGTCAACTCTCCTCAAGTGCAAATGATTACAAGCGACAGAAAACCAGCGGAAATTAGTAGCTGCACACATAATTAATTCTCATATAATACTTTTTTTTCTTGAAGAAATGTATTAAATATAGAAACACACTGTATGTGATTTTGTTTGAAGTTGTGTTTTCTTGAGCAATGGTTCTGCATGTTAATAATATATGTACATTAAATTATTTTATTTTTAAATTGATGTAAAATGACCTGTTTTCACCATAAACTTCATACAGTCAATTTATGTATTGCGTAATGAAATCACCCATTTTGTTACATCTATCCAGGCTACAATATTCTTACCAAACAGTTCCTCTATAGTTTTACCTCCTCATATAATTTATTTTACACACTCATAGTGCTGGAATTATTTGAATGACTTCCATGTACTATTGTTTTCAATTTCGCTTTGTTTCTCTTCATTTCATCAAATTTATTTTCAAATGTAGTTACCTAGAAAGATAAAAGTTATAACTGATTAGTACATTTTCACAGTTATTGTGGCAATTGTATAGTTTCGTCTTCCTATATGTGCAAAATATCAACAGCAAATGATGGACATTTTGATGAAGTGTCGGAATTCAAATAACGTTCAACAGTAACAAACAGAAATAAATAATGCATAGGAACAACTCTGGATACGCATGATTTAGGCTGTATTATACACAACGGAAACTCTTGTTGTCTCAAATTTTCTAAGAAATGTTAAATTAATAATATATATATAGGGACGTTCGGGTAATGTGGATCCTTCTGTTTGAGTTGACTCTGTTAATATCTATAATTGGTGCTGTCCTGGAATATAACATATTTTAACTTTTTCCCCTTATCAACCTTGACAGGTTCAAGATCGGTTAATTTTATTCTTTGTACAAAAAAGAGTTTATTTGTGATATTTATGAAAATGGCTACTAAAAGTTTTTCAAGCTAAAAGTTAAATCTTAATTTCTTGTATTGAATACAAATAGTTGAATGCAGGCTTTCACGGCCGGTAATCATAATGTTGAGTGATTCCGGGTTATGTGGCCGTGGTCCATAGTTGGTGTTGATACCAGACGTTTCGCCCTCAACTGCGGAGGGCATCTTCAGTGGCGAGTGCTTCTAGGCGTGTTTCCTGGTCGGAAGATCTACTTAGAGTGAGCGCTGTTTCAACAGAAAAGAGGAAGGTATCAAACTGGCTAAGGCCTGGTATCATACACTAGAAAATAAATGCATTAACACTAGGGACAACAATGAGACGACCATTAGCCAATCAGCAAGAGCCACGCCCACTCACCCTGCACCCACCACTAATACAACGTCCACAACGTCCGCAGCGCTCACTCTAAGTAGTTCTTCCGACCAGGAAACACGCCTAGAAGCACTCGCCACTGAAGATGCCCTCCGCAGTTGAGGGCGAAACGTCTGGTATCAACACCAACTATGGACCACGGCCACATAACCCGGAATCACTCAACATTATTGAATACAAATGTTGAAATAAACTCCATTATGTAGATGTCTTAATATCATGACAGGTTTGATTTGATATTATGTGACATGGTGGCTGCATAAAATTATTAAACATGACAAAGGAATTCGGTTAATGTGGTTCCTCCACGAGGACCTGGATCCACTTTACACGAATACGCATATCTTACAATGAGGATGCTATCTGTAAAAACCATTCACTTAATTAATTTTATTTAATATCCTTGTAATTTTACTAAACCCAAAGACCATGACTTTCTGCTGTTGAATGACGTGTGAATGTTATAATCAATTATTTATCAAAACATTAAATAAATATCAACCCTTTTTAATTATGATGAGTCATAAATATTTTCAGATTAACCTGTGCCTGTCTATACAAGTTAATAAAGTAAATGAACTTAAAAAAATAGACTTAAAGCTATTTCCTTCTCTCTTTCTTATTTATCTAAGCAGTTCTCTAATGAATTTCTACTGCGCTCCTACACCTATACACTAACTTTGTTATCTTTCAAATGCAACTAACTTACCTTATAATTTAGAGAAAATTTGCGCACAATATTTTTAATTCACAGCCTCTTTTGATGCTTTTATGTTGTGAAATAAAATATTTTGATGGTGTTTATTGTAAACGCGATTTTCCTGAAATTAAAAGAAAGCGAAATTGTAATTATTTTTATAACGAAACAAATTTTGAAATATTATTCACGCCGTAACCACGTGACCGTGTTGTTATTGTTGAACCGCGACGTCATTGTTTATTTTATTGCGTGATATTTCGCATTGTTATCTTTCAAAACACGTAAATAAGAGTTATATATGTAGTGCAACAAGGTCTATAGTGATGTAGGTAGCAAGAAAAGTATTTATTCAATAACATTTTATAAGTAATTTATTAACAATTTCACTAATTACGCGTAGTATGAGAAAAATATTAGGGATTTTTATCAGTACATATGTATGGAACCTTAGACAAATAACGAAACTGATTATGGAGGAGGAATATAAGTTTCTTGGAGATCAGCGCCCCAATAAAATTTATTAGCATTTTATCTTTAGGATTTGCTGGAATTAGCTTTTTTTAATCTATTAAGAAGAAGAGAAGAATTTTCTGCGGACATTTGGAAAAATAATTACGGAAGAGGCTAGTGAAGTGTATTGTGTGGAGTGTAGCATTGTATGGTGCAGAGACTTGGACATTACGACGGAATGAGGAAAAGCGACTGGAAGCTTTCGAGATGTGGATATGGAGAAGGATGGAGCGTATAAAATGGACAGACAAAATAAAAAATAAAGATATGCTAGACGGAGTGGGTGAAGAAAGAACATAAAGAAGAGGGAAATAAATTGAATTGGATACTGGCTAAGAATAAACTGCCTGCTGACGGATGCCCCAGAAGGAATGGTCAACGGAAAGAAGGTTAGAGGCAAAAAAAAAAAAGACATCAGATGATAGACAATATTAAAATAAATGGGTTTTCTGTGGATACACGTAAGGGAGGCTGAGTTAAGGAAAGAATGGAGAATGCTGAGTTTTCAGTGGAGAACGTGTTCTTGGGCAGAACACTAAGTAACCCAACTAATTTGAGGAAGGTACCAACGGTCTCGGATGAACATATATCAATTTCAGGTGTCAGTTTTCTTCGATTTAATTAATTTACATTTTTTGCATTGAAAGTGAAATTATTTTTGCTATATATCCGCCATTTCGTACGCTTGATAGTTTACTTTTCAGCAAACTAATTGTTAAAAATAACCTGTCTGTGCAAATAATTACCAAATGTTTTCCTTGATTTGTTATCCTTAATTTGACACTGCATTCTATACATTCTATAAGATACACCAGTTTAATTCATTTAATAGTCTTAATAAATAGTGGAATATTGAATCAATAAAAATGCTATGATTATTGTGAAGGACCTGCCTTTGTGCAGAACATTATATAATAAAATGCAATGTTTTAATTGTTACGAAATATAATGACATTCTGTACTCTGTGTTTTGTCTGTTAATTATCTTGGTTCATATTTTTGACCTCGGTGGTCTAGGGTTTATGTTACTTGCCTCTTCCCCCAAGGATGGCGAGATCAAACCCGCCGAGGTCGATGGATTCTTAGCATGGAAGAATCCAAGGGACCAGTTCTCCGAGAGTTGCGTAAAAGAACCTCAGGACTAAACTAGTGCCTCTGAGCAAAATATAATATGCCTTCCTCCATCCAAGTAATACCTTAATGTCCTACTAAGATGTCTCTTTGAGCTGACATATGTAGGACAGTAAGAATAACTAAATTAGACTGAACACCCACTCATTTTCATTTTCTTTGTTTAGTGTTCATGATTCTTCTGACTATAACAGAATAAGTAACACACACAAAATTTCAGAATAAAAAAAGTTTAAAAAACACGTAAATTTAAAATTGATTTAATCTTAACCATCATGTTGTCGAGCTTGGTGAGTGTACGCAGGGTAGGTTGTTGCGGCGTGGCAGAGTTTGAACTAGGGGTTGTTGTGTCTCTGTAGACGTAGCACTGGTGCCTGTAGTTGCCACACTGTGAGTCTGTGGAACAGAAATCAGCCGTGATAATGCCATGCAGTTACTGTATTGCCTCTGTTAGGCCAACACGCACACACTATTGAATAACACTAAGAAACTGGGATTGGAAGTAAATATCTATAGAACTAAATATATGGTCGCACACAGAAATGTATTCCTATAATGGAAATGGACAGATAATGACAAACGAGGGGAAAATTGATGAAGTGGCTGAATTCAAATACCAAGGAACAATAATTGCAAATAGAAATGAGATGCACAAAGAAATTAATTATAGGCCCAATTCTGGAAATGCATTTTATATGCAATGCAGGGGCTCTTGACGTCCCAACTCTTTTCAAAAAAACGTTAAACTGAAATATATAAAACTGTTATTCTACCAGTTATATTATATGGATGTGAAACATGGACTCTTACTTTAAGGGATGAAAGGAGATTAAGAGTATTTAAGAATAAAATTCTTAGGAATAATTTTGGACCAAAGAGAGGTGGACAAACAAGCGAATGGAGAATACTTCATAACAGTGAACTGCATGGTCTTTATAGGAAGCCAAATATAATAAGAATAGTTATGTCTCGTAGACTGTGGTGGGCTGAACATGTGGCACCAATGGGTAATGAAATATGTGCATGGAAGTTTCCAAAGAAATGATTAAAAACCGAGTGATAGTGAGGTTTTTAATTCCCGAGATTCTGTAAAACACTTCGTAAACGTGCGCTGATCATTATTTTTTTTGCGCGATGGTGTTTATGAAATGGTAAATAATAGTAAAATAATATTTTTATTGCAATAATTTGAGTTCATTATAAACAACTGACTGACTCTATCAGTCTGGCCATTATATTTACGCTAAATGCTGAAAATAATTTAGTTCAGACTACAGCAGGCCGTGACACCAATCAGAGATAAAATGGCGGCACGTACGTATTCATTGTTTTATATTGTTTCAAAGAAAGTTGAGTTCATTTAAAATGCAGTGATTCGTTTCGTATAATGTATATTAACACTACTTTTAGATATAATTTTGTATATATTTTGTATGTGGTTTTCATAAAGGACATTTGTTTTACTTCCCGCCCTAGGTAGGTAATTACTAATATTACAGTATAGTACTTATGTCGATGGAAATGGATTTGTTGTGGAGCGCAGCATGATGTTCAAAATTAGAAAAAAAAATGTACAGCCACGCGAGAAAAATTGAATATTAGAAATTCAATAGTAGATTGTATAAGATATAAGTAATTATATTAGTATGGACATGTACAACGATGCAAGAAGAAATGTTACCCAGGAAACCAATGGAAGTTTGTGCACCTGGAAGAAGAAGGAAAGGAAGACCTCGAAACTCGAGGATGCAAGAAATAAGAACGGGAATTAGAACAAGAGGATTGGAGGAGACGGAGTGGATAGATAGAGACAAGTGGAGAAGAAAAAATAAAACTTCAAGCACAGGAATATGTGTAAGCATTAAAAATCTCTATATAAATGAAAATGGTTATTTAGGTTGGGAACTCCGAAGTTTAGGAAATTAAACTTTCAATCATGGTCGTCATTCCTGTAAGTATGACAGAACGCACTTTCGTGCAAAAAATATATCATTAATTTCAGAAGAGTACAAAGATTAATTTGGTTTGGTCAAGAATGCAGAATGTGCCATGAAATACTTTTATGGTAAAAAACATTTCCAAAGAAACGTTTAAGCGTACAAAAAGCTACTTTTTGTCACATTTTCACTACAAAGCGTGGTTTTTAAGGGTGAAGGGCTTGAACATTAAAACTATCCTATAGCCTATAATCTTCCCGGGATAATCCTGAACATTTTGCTAAAAGCCCCATCACAATCGGATAACTGTATGACAGGGCACGCTTGCCCGGGAATCTGCTTATCCCGATCTTCATCAACGAAGACAAAAACGGTTATCGTGAGTTATCCGTAAAAGATGAACGTATGCTGTCGGGGGCTTTTTTGTAGAGTTTTTTGAGACATTCAATTTTTGTGTACATTGATTTGGTGTATTTGTTATGGTTTGGGCAGCGTAAGCGATTTAAGCTACAAAGTGGGAACATTATTTCACGTTTATCACTACAATGGTTGATTTGTAGAGGTGAAGGGGTTGAGTATTACAACTCTAGCCTATGTTCATCCCAGCAATTTCCTGAACATTTTGCAAAAAGCCCGATCACAGTCGGATGAACGGTATGACAGCGCGTAAAATACGAACAAACAAACATTTTTATATATTGGATTAGGCCCTACTACCTAAGATGTTTAATTTTCTAATGTAATTGTAAAATTGAGAATAAAATTCTTAGGAATATCTCTGGACCAAAGGAAGATGAAAAGAGACAGGTGAATAGATACTATTACATAACAGTCAACTACATGGCCTTTATATGAAGCCAGATATAATAACAATCAAGTCTCGTAGACTGCGATGTGGCACGAAAGGGGAATGAAAGAGGTGCATGGAATCTTCTTATAGGAACACCAGAGGGAAAACGACCAGTTGGTAGACCACGAATGAGGCGGAAGAATAACATTAACCATGATATTAGAGATCGGGATTATACAGGGGATGATTGGAAAACGTTGGCTCAGGATAGGGATGTTTTGAAGGGCTTATGTCCGTGCGGCCATGACCCTACGGGTTTGATAGAGGCAGTAGGTTGTTTAGTTGTAATGTTATCTATTGTTTTGTTTTATATTATTATTATTATTATTATTATTATTATTATTATTATTATTATTAATATTAATTATTAAACACTGATGTATTGATACAGACTGTCGAAAGCATAAATCAGTTGCTGCCGTACGATTCAATTGTAAATACAGTAATTTTGTTTTGTCCTTTTTTTTTATTCTAATAACGTTTAGTACATGAGTTTGAGGAAATAACCTTAAAGTGTTATTATTTACGGTTTTTTTTGTGAGCTTTGCTTTTTACACGCTTTATATTACCTTGACCTGTATCTATCTATGTAATGGAATCTTTCAACGCGATTTTCAGCCACTTAAAATCATTGGATCGACATGAAACTTTCTATACTTGTAAAGGACCAATGGCAGTACAATAATTTCATAAATCTTTCGAAAATCCTGGCCGGAATCAGCAGAAAATCAAAATAATAAAAACCGCTATAATAGGTTGCGGACTTATCAACTTCTTACTCAATCGTTGTAAGAGCTCAGTTGGTAGAGCGGTGGTATATAATTTCAATAATCCATAGGTCGCTGGTTCAAATCCGGCCCGGAAGATTTTTTTTAGTAGAGTATTACTTTTAGCTCATACTACAATAGTATCTTATTCTGTAAAACATTAAAAATAAAAAATAATAGTTTAAAAATCTAAAACAACACGCTTTATTAGAAAACCGAGCTAAAAAATAAAAAAAAATAATTTTAATTTCCAACACGCTTGGGATAAAATTAATTTGGCGAACAAAAAAATCATCTCCAACACATCCAGAATAAAACTAGAGTTATCTACAAAAGAAAATAATTTTACCATCAAAAGCGTGGGGTGCTTTTTGTAGTTTTTACGTTTCCTTCTTAGAGACTTTACTTTTACCAATATCTGTTTATTATCAAATATATTAATTGATATAGAGCACTCCCAAATATATTAATTGATATACAGCACTCCACGCTTTTGATGGTAAAATTACTTTTTTTTGTAGATAACTCTAGTTTTATTCTAGATGTGTTGGAGATGATTTTTTTGTTGGCCACTTTAATTTTATCCCAAGCGTGTTGGAAATTAAAATTATTTTTCATTTTTTAGTTCAGTTTTGTAATAAAGCGTGTTGTTTTAGTTTTTTAACTATTATTTATTATGCTCTTAAAATATCATAAACCCATAAGTATAATTATCACAATCAATTAGCCTATCAAGTATCAAGCATAGAAGTAAAATTGTATTCCGACTTCAAGGCTTCTTTATGCTTCCTGTTTCCCTACTATTAAGTAAATTAATATCTGCCTATTAAGCAAATAACTAGCTTCAATAAAGATTTCAGGAAAAGAGGAAAAAAGCTTATAAATGTGACCATTGAATGAAATTCAAATTCAAGAGTCAAATTTAACAATAGAACAATCAATACAGATTTTGAAAATGCTTCATTAAAATCATCAATCTTTTTTTCTCGGTTTTTTGTTCGATTCGTTACGGACATAATCTGCGTCAAAAATATGATTTTTCTCCCCAGTCATACATGCGAATACGAGAACAATGTCCTTTATTGGAATGCATAATTTGACATGAACTGTTAATTACTGTAACGTACGTCACAAATTAAACTCTACAGGCTCGTGATCAGATTATAATCAATGTATTAATAACGCTATTCATAATACAGTCCAACAATCCTAATTGTGAACCTCTATATTATTACTACTGTTATTATTATTATTATTATTATTATTACTGTTATTGTTATTATTATTGTTATTTTTATTGTTATTGTTGTTGTTATTGTATTGTTGTTATTGTTGATATTGTTGTTATTGTTATTATTGTTATTGTTATTATTATTATTATTGTTGTTGTTATTGTAATTATTGTTATTGTTATTATTGTTATTATTATTATTGTCATTATTATTATTATTATTATTATTATTATTATTATTACTGTTGTTGTTGTTGTCGAGATACTAGACTGAAGTTTTATAAAACATTGGCAGTTCCTGCATTACTTTATGAGAGCGAAACTTGGGTAATGACCAAACAATTACAAAGAAGCATACTAAGCGCAGAAATGAACTTCCTTAGAAGAACAAAAGGCTGCACAAGATTGGATCGGATAAATAATGAAGATATAAGAAAATACTTAAATATATGTCCATTGAATGAGAAAATCATAGGATATGGAGAGAAATGGTTTACACGTGTGGAAAGAATGAATGTAACAAGATTACCAAGAGCAGTATTCAACTACAAGCCAAGAGGTTCAAGGAATGTAAGAAGGCCAGTGAAATGATGGACAGAACAACTGTGAGGCGGAACAGGCAATTTTTGCCTAGCCCGTGAAGTGAAGAAGAAGGAGAAGAAGAAGAAGAAGAAGATTATTGTTGTTATTGTCTTTATTATTGTTGTTATTATTTTGTTGTTATTACTGTTGTTGTTGTTATTCTAATTGTTATTCTGCTTCTACGTCATGGAGTTAAGTCATATACCTGTTTACACATCAAGAGACTGTAGCCTTCCATCTAGTTATGGGGCAACATTTCTTCTTCCTTTGGGTTGGTAGTGAAGCAAACTTTCTGGGAGTCTATTGGGTGTCATTCTTTCTATATGTTGGTTCAGGTAGATCCTGACTTTTTGAATTTTATTAATAACACTGTAGATTTTTAATTAGATTCTCCATTATATTTCTTATCTATCGATATATAGCCAGCTAGTGAACGTAAGAATTTAATTTCAGTTACTTCTATTTTCCTTTTATGAGATTTATTAAATGTCCAATTTTCACAAGCATATGAAAACATTGGTACTGCCATAGAATTTTAATTGTGAAATGTTTAATGTTTTAATTTTTAGAGTTCTTTATTATTATATCATCATCATCATCATCATCACTTTCAGTGTTCATTTATCTGTTGAACAAAAATTTACACATTTACTTCCCAAGTTGTTTTTTTTTTTTTTTCATTTTGCATTTCTGTACTTCGCTTGATACTTTTTATTAATGTGTTACAGAGAATTCACTGTACGTAAGTTGATCTTAAATTCTATTGTGACGTAAATTATTTTCTTTATTAAGGGTAGTAAGTAATATGAAGATTACGTAGAAAAATAATTCTTAACAGTAAGTTAAACATTGTTCTTCACAAACATGTGTTAGATCAGTATATTTCTTCTTTGAATCTGCCATGAAACATAGTATAAAAATCTAACTTTGTTCTAATAAAATGTGTAAAATATTATGTTTGCATTAGAGAATAATATTGCGAAACATTTTTAAAAATTTCGACTTTGTATACTACTTTTCACAACAACATTTTCACTGTCTTGATTATACTAATAAAAAAGACTTACGAAGAAAAAAAATAGTAAGCACTGTAACTTACAAAATACAATAGGAGCTAAAAAAAACAAAACACAAATTAAATGTATTTTTTTAAATATAAGTAAAACAAGTATAAATATACAACATTTTGTATGTTATATTGTTGCATAAATGTGTTGAGAACAATTTTCACGGGCTTAGGAAATGTTTTATTCGCTACAATAACCAGAGGTTCAATTAAACATTTTTAATTCATGATATAGTTTATAGGTTGGCCAAATAGAGGAAAATTAGCCAATAAATGATGTATTAATAATCAAAACTTGATGACGAAGTAGAAGCAGTTATTAATTACCATATAAATCATACCATGCTGACATGATCCCTCGTGCATATGTTGTTTTAGGTTATTTTGTTTGACCTACAATAAAGGTGTTTGTTTTCATGGAACAAATAGTAAAAATAAAATATCGATGGCGTATGACATCATGGTTAAATAGAGAGTATTGACCTGTGCAAACCGTCAGCTGACAGATTTAACTGGAAAACCGCACAAAAACAATCAGGGTACGAACCAGTAGACTCCAGCGAACGTATACTAAATGAAAACCACACCATTTTGTTAATAGAATTCAACAACTAATACAATGCTTGTTGTCCAACAATAGAGTTTCAGCAACACATACGTGATGGTCAAATACATTGAATATTTCAAAATCTTTGTTCACAAGGGATACGTACCTAAATAATTTCTAAGTTGCAGTGGAAAAAGGGTTTAAATCGTATAACATCCCAATAAAAATATTTAATCTAATTGAGATTATTTTGAAAATGTATACAGTTTTCAGTGCACTTATAGCTGTAAACATATATTTGGAAATACGTCATATGATACAAGACCACAATATGCCCGTTTTCACACACACACACACACACACACATGCACACATGCACACATGCACACATGCACACATGCACACATGCACACATGCACACATGCACACATGCACACATGCACACATACACACATACATACATACTCACACACACATACACACATACACACATGCACACATACACACACATACACACATGCACACATACATACACACACACACATACACACATACACACACATACACACACACATACACACACACACATACACACATACACACATACACACATGCACACATGCACATATGCACATATGCACACATGCACACATACACACATACACACACATACACACATGCACACATACATACACACACATACACACATACACACATACACACACATAAACACATACACACATACACACATGCAAACATGCACACATGCACACATGCACACATGCACACATGCACACATACACATATGCACACATGCACACATACACATACACACACACACATATATATATATATATATATATGTGTATGTATGTATGTATGTATGTAACTTTCGTAATGCAAAAGTATCCTAAATCTTAAAAAATCTTTGGATATCTGAAGGCAATTCATCTTCTATTAATGTTGGGGATTTTTTATTATGAAGTTTTCAATTAATAAAAATCAATTTTAATCCTGTAGCGTAGTGGTTAAGGCACTGAGCTACAAGCCGGAGGGCCGAGGGTTCAAGTCCCGTTGGGGTCAGGATTTTTAAACTGACCCAAACCCTCTGGCGGTACTATGGCCCTGGGGTCGACTCAGCCTCTAACGGAAATGAGTACCAGACGCTTGTTCTGGGGGTAAAGGCGGCCGTCACGCAGGCCTGACAACCCGTCTGACATAAAGCGCCGATTGTCTAGAAAAAGTTGGAGCCTTAACCTCCGACTATCCCAAGGACCTGTGGGCCTGTTGTGGGATCACTTTACTTTTATATTTTTACCTCATATGTCTACGTTATTTAACACAGAATCGTGGTATCAAGAGCTATCGCTCCCATCTTCAGCTGTTTTTACGACTGTCGAATCATCATCATGCCGGTCATCTCTAAACTGCCATCTTGTGTTGATTTGAAGAACTTTGTAATAAAATTTTGTTCGTACGGAAATTCTAAATTCATGATCCAACATGGTTTTCTGAACCTTTTCTCTAAACTGTTAATTCTTAAAGCTTAGATAGATTTTCAAATGTTGAGCTTCTTTTTCAGTTCTATGTTTCTCTAACAAACTATTTTCGATTTTTCAATTTCATATTTTTTTTTAAATTTCTAAGGTGTTCTTTTGTTCGAAGGTCCAAATTCCTTTTTGTTTCTCCTATAACTCTTTATCGTTTTAATACTATTCTAGAATTTTGAATATCAGTACACAGATTTTGTTTTTCATTTATAAATATAAACACACTAATAGTTAACTTAAAAATTTGATCAGAAATGTTAATATGTCGGTACATTATAATTTTTTTTCTTATACGCAAGCGAAAGACATTAAAAAATAAACACACATATCCGCTAGCATACCACAGATAACACAATTTCCCTATTAAATCACGAGATTTAACGCTACTCGTATCTGTAAACACTATAAAAACAAATAACAAGCCAGAATAATAATTGTAGGGTTGTAAAGGTGAACTAATTGTACCTTGATCAATTATTTATTTAAAGTTCTGGTACTTGACGAATTGTCATTCAGCTTCCTTTCCAATACTCCTTATTCCTCATTATAGCTTAACCTCTCACCTTATAGGTGTGTTTATGTGCTCCTCACCATACGAGCCTTACAGTGATACGACCTCTGAGAGTAATTTAAAATTCTGATCACACATATACTTTATAGACCACACAAGGACATGGAGAGCTTCCAGGAATGATCAGCTAAATCCAGTGCCTTCTCAGAGAAAACACAAACATTTAAGACGAACCATACCATCCACTCAAACATTCATTTTAAAAATATGGAGAATATGAAACTGATGATTATGATGGCCAGATCTTCTGCTACCTTTTGGGGTATACATTTTTCCTGATATTTATCTTACAGGAAAGGAAAGCCCTGGAAAAAGCCATAACCATCAAACTTGAACTGTTCAGGGATCGAACTTCATGCCTGCTATGTACGAGGCAACGCCGCTACCTTGATACTACAGCGCAGCGGTGGACGCTTCACAGTAGATTGTTATATTTTGCATCAGAGTCACTAAATTTTTTACCTTGGTTAAATTTTCTTTGTAAAGTGTTAAGTAAAACGTGTGGTTTAGAGAGCAGATGCATCCTTTTTAACGCAAAATATAGTACTCTACAGAAGATCCTCATGATGTAATTAAACACAAATTTGTCTGGAATTTAAAATTCTTCAGAAGACGACTGTATTACAGTCTAGATAATTAATAAATTCACTCATAGGCACTATCGAACCCATAAGTCCATGGCCGCGCTGACATAAGCTCTCCATACTTCCCCATCCTAAGCTATTGTACTCGTATTCCATTTCACTCTATAATCTGTTTCACTTAAATCATGTATTCTCCCACCTCATTCTTGGTACCAACGGGTCGTTTTCTCCCTGGTTTCCCTACAAGAAACTTCCATGCCCTTCTTTCGTTCCCCATTCGTATCACGTCCTGCTTATGTCAACATAGATATTCGTATTATATCTGGTCTCCCATAAAGATCATGTAGCTCAATGTTATGAAATCTTCTCCATTCACCTGTCTGTTTCATCTCTCTTTGGTCCAACATTTTCCCCTAAGTACTTTATTCTCAAATAATCGTAATATCATTTCCTCCCATAAAGTGAGAGTCCATGTTTCGCATCAATACGACCACACGCTTAACCTATTACAATGGAATTTTATCTTTATAATAAAGAGCGTAATTGCATAATAACCAATCATATTTTTAAATTTTAATAATAATTAAAATTAATTTGTCTTACATTTTCATAATTACCATGAATTTTAATGAGGGTTTATAATTAATACGTACTTATTCGCTAATAAGGGAAAGTCTAGAACATTATTAAACTTTAAATTATTATCGATATGATGAATCGAGCATTGTTCATTAACAAATTTTGCGTTTTATTAGATTTTTCATTGAGGATGAGTAATTAAAATTGAGCATGGAAGCGGATTTTCCTGTAAATCCAGCGAATCCACGAGGCTTAGGCGTTTATTAATTTAGGAGGCTTTGATTTGTAACTTCGTTTCTGGAAATTAAAAGCCCGGAACATTAATATCAACAGTTCGTATTTGTTCATACTTTGATTGCTGCTGCATACATGTAATTTTTCACAGATGAGCTCACATATCCCATGTGGGTCATATAGATGTACGTTTTAATTGTGTTAACTCTTGGTCATATTTCATATCCCGGAAATCTTATATTCGTTTAAAGTGGAACTTTCATACTGGAGCCATTTAAAGAAAAATGCAAGGGAAATTATGCATATCTGATTCCTACAAAAATGCATATGCCCTCAAAGTTATGAATTTGTTACCAAATACATTTTTTTAGTTAATACAGTAAAGTATTATATTGTATTTATTAGCCAATTCCCGAGCAAAGTAGCAATTGGCGTTGTATCCATGACTTATATTTCAATTTTTTTGAAATCATTAAGATTCTTACTGGACACCAAGAGTCACGATTAATGTGTGCGTGTGTGTGTGTATATATATATATATATATATGACATGAAAAGAAAAATAAATACCTGAGCCGGGATTCGAACCGAAGTCCTCTAAATCTATACTTTAGTGCGCTATCCACTGCGCCACTCAGGATAGTACTAACATTTATTTTTCTTGTATATACATATATATATATATATATTTAAAAAAAGTCCACGGCTGTGGTCTCGAGGTAGCGTGCTACCTTGTCACGCAGCGGGCCCGGGTTCGATTCCCGGCCGGGACAGACTCCAGGGTGAGGTTTTTTCGGGATTTTTCCTCACCTTTAACACAAATATCAGGAGTTTAGGGCCCAACGGTCCCCGAAAATCATCCGGTCATCATCATTATTATCATCATCCTTCACCGGTTGGGAAGCAACGGGAAGCTACCACACCTATAATCCCTTAGTAAAGCTGCAAAACAAATAATGAAAAAGTTATGATTGCTGTAAAAGACCTGCCCTCGGACAGAATTACTATAAAATATATTTTATATTTTATTCAGTCTTCTCAACATTAAAACAGAATCAAAGGAACGAAAAAAGAATGAAGAAAGTTTAGAACAATTAGAAGTAGAATCAGTAGAAGAAAAACTCAGTAGATATAAATTGAACTGGCTAGACCATGTAAGAAAGAATGGATAATTCAGGAATACCAAAAATTATGACGCAATATAAACCCGAAGGATAGAGACGACCAGGAAGACCTCTTAAAAGACTGCTAGATGAGGCCGAAACATACCTACAAAGGCGTAATCCGTGAAGGATGATGATAGTGACGGTAATTTTTATTACTGTAACACCTCAACGGAATTATACCATGGATTTTACTAATATTAACTTCTACTATCCAAAGGGCCCTCTAATGCCTTGTAGTGGGATTACTTTACGCCTTATATAACTAACTCACTGGCGCTATCGAACCCGTAGGTTCATGACCGTGCGGACATAAGCTCTCCATATATCCCTACCCTGATCTAATATTTTCCAATCATTCCTTGTATAATCTACTTCCTTCAAATCATAGTTAATGTTATTCTCCCACCTCATTCTTGATCTACCAACTGGGCGTTTCCCCTCTGGTTTTCCTACAAGAAGCTTCCATGCACGTCTTTCATTCCCCATACGCGCAACATGCCCTGCCCATAAAAGTCTACGAGACTTAACTGTTCTTATTATATCTGGCTTCCTATAAAGACCATGTACTTCATTGTTATGTAGTCTTCTCCATTTACCTGTCTGTTCATCTCTCTTTGGTCCAAAAATTTTCCTAAGAACTTTATTCTCAAATACTCGTAATCTCCTTTCCTCCCTTAAAGTAAGAGTCCATGTTTCGCATCCATATGATATATCTGGTAGAATAACAGTTTTATATTTTTCAGTTTAATGTTTTTTTGAAAGGAGTTAGGACGTCAAAAGTCTCTGTAATGCATAATAGCACGCATTCCAAAATTGAGCCTATGTTTATTTTCTTTGCGTATCTCATTCATATTTGTGATTATTGTTCCTAGGTATTTGAATTCAGCCACTTCCTCAAAATTTCTCTCATGTGTCATTAGCTGTCCATTTCCATTATATAGTATATTTCTATGTGTGACGGTATTACTGCATAAATTATATATGGTCAGTGGTCATTATATATAGCGACAAATTTCTGAAAGGGTGAGTGACAGAGTAGACACAAACACTGCTGACATTGCTTTCCCTCTCCACAGTGTATTTTCAGTTGTGCCAACTGTTGATTGACTTGAATGATCGATTGGTTAAAACGAGTGTTAAAATTGTTCGAAAACAGCAGATGGCAAAACTGCTTGACAATTTCAACCCAGTCTGTCAATTTGTTGTAACAACTGTTAAATCCATCCCAATTCACCCCACTGAGTGTAATTACAAAAGTTACCTCTTCTCTAACTTGTTTAAACAAATGAAAACAGCTTTATTTTTAGTAACAACTTCTATTTTATATTTTCAATTAGTACGAGTTTATAAAAGTCAGTAATGTGAAGTTTATATCACATTAATCAAATTATAGTTTGCACTTTATTTATGTTAATTAAATTTTATTTTAGTAAGCAAGCGGTTAGACGCTTGACTCTCACCGCTGGGGTCCCGACATCGAGTCACGGTTACTCCATGTGGGTATTGTGGTGGACGAAACGGAGTTTGGACAGGTTTTTCTCTGGGTTTTTTCTCGTCTTTCCCTACCACGATTTCATTTCAGCAATTCTCCATACTCATCTCATCCATTCCGTTCATTTACCTCCGTGATGGTGCGTCAGGCGTGGTCGGCCGGCACCCTTGTCATTCACTGACCTCTATCCATCCATCCATAGTAATTCTGCCCGACGGCAAGTCTTTCACTGCAATCATAGCATTTTCATGCTATGCTTTGCAGCTTTACTAGGGAATTATAGGTGTGGTAGCTTCCCCTTGATTTCCACACCGGTGAAGGATGATGGTGATAATGATAAGGACCATGATGATAATGATAAGGATGATGATAATGATAAGGATGATGATAATGATAAGGATGATGATGATAATAAGGATGATGATGATAATAAGGATGATGATGATGATAATGATAAGGATGATGATGATAATGAGAAGGATGATGATGATAATGAGAAGGATGATGATGATGGCCGGATGATTTTCGGGGACCGTTGGGCCCTAAGCTTGCTGATATTTGTCTTACAGGTGACTAAAAACCCCGAAAAATACCTCACCCAGGAGCCTGTCACGACCGGGGATCGAACCGTGCTGCGTGACAAGGCAGCACGCTACCTCGAGACCACAGCGGTGGACAGACCTCTATATAGGGGACTTTATCTCATCTCATCCGTCGACCAGACCTGAGTTGGACACGAGTAGAGGATATTTATTTTAACATGATATACTCGAACTAAGGCTCTATCTAAGCTTACAAATGTTAAATTCTCAATTCACATACACTTTTCCACTTAATCAAAATGTTATTTTTCAGTTATTATTTCATTTAACGATGGTCTTTAACAGCACCGCAATTGAAATGTGGGCGTGAAAAGGCCTACATATTTTGATATTTTCAGTCTTGAGGTTATTGTAGCCTACGTACTACTATTGGGGGGGATGCCGTTGCATAGTTGGTAAAGGCAATACGCTACAAGCCGAAAGGTCGAGCGTTTTGAGTCCGGTGGATCGGGATTTTTAAACTGACTCAAACTTTTAGCGGCGCCAAGGCCCTAGTGTCGACTGAGCCTCTAATGGAAATTAGTACCAGACGCTTGTTCTGGAGTAAAGAAGGCCGTCACGCAGGGCTGACAACTGGGTTGCCATCAAGAGCCGATTGTACATTCTACTACCCCAAGGACCTCCTAAGACCTGTAGTGGAATCACTTTACCTTACAACTCTTCATTTATACTACAGAGCGTTCGCAGCTGCCTGTTGAAAAGTATTGGACAGATAATTCTACGGGCATTCACTGCGCACCAAACCCCCCCAACTTTTGCAGTATGATGAAGAACTTAATGAATAATATGGAGATTTTCGGTACACCAGTATCTATTGCTTTGAGTAGAATCGTGACCGTGAAGATGAAACCACTCTTCATCAGTGAACGAAGAAGGTTAAAAGTGGGTCCACGTCGCCATTATAAACGGACCGCAAAAACCAATTGCAAAAATGATCAATAACTTTCCGGTCGTGTGCGTGTGAACCTGGCGGAAGGTACGTCGGTGCTCGCCTGGTCCAGGGCCGTCGCAGAGCGGTCCGGCCGAGCTGCGAACGCTCTGTATTAAGTGTTGGCGACGACAAAGCATCGCTCAGACTACTGCGTCCTGGAACGGGTTGAGGCTCCTTGGCAGCCAAATTCCACAGTGGCTATCGGTAAGGGGGTTTAACTACTTATCCCTCACGTGTTTAGCGGCATCGGTGTTCAGCCGAAGGTCAATGTAAATGGGCATGAAATGAGGTGTTTCTCCTCAAAGAGACACCTATTAGGCAACTGAGGTATTGGAAAGACTAATTGCATTTTACTCAGAGGCTCTAAATTGGTCTTGAGATTATGTTAGGAGCCCAAACATTTTCAGACTCTTTTCTCTCATCAGAGGAGTTGTCCCTCGAATTTTTCTCTTCTAAATTTTCCATCGGCTCCGCGACCCTCGGGAATAGAGGCAATGAACTAAGCAACTAGACCTCCGAGACCAAATGTCATATGAACGGCGTTGTGCATTAACCGGCTATACGCCATTATGTAAGTTTCGTGAAAAATACGTTTAATGTTTAATTTAATCTTCACTATTTAAACCGACAATACTGGATATTATAGGGCTAAATTATTTTCCTTGTTTGACAGTTATGTATCAACAATCTAAGAGCTGAAACTTTCGGCACTTAGCTTGCATAATGCAACATTTAGATTACCATTTACGTAGATCTAGTTTCGTACCATTTTTGCAAAATACAGATTTTCTGATAGGACTGATGGAGTTTACATTTACTTTATTAATAAGACTATACTTAAAGATTTAACGCTAAAAGTGTGCGTACACATACTTCATGAGCCAGTGCAACAGATATTATTCTTTTTAATGATTATTAAGCGGTTGATGCATAACATCGTCCATATAAGGACTATGTGAAAATCAGTACTCCGAAATGAACTTTTCTAATGAAAAGTGCTCCATGACCAAGAAAGTTCGGGAACTGCTGCACTATAGCGTACAACGTCAATTAATAAAGAAAGTGAAAGTTTTTTGACTTATGCCGTTGTTATCGTGACTGATTTTACGAGTGTGACACGGATCCGAACATTCGGCTTTACATCGCGTGACCATCAGCCATTCAGCGCGATTATTGCTCTAATTCTCTCAGCTAGTATTTATTTTCCGTGAAGATTCTACCACCTTCATATACAAATTGTGTCTGGCCAGTTAGCATATATATGACATCATTTACTGATCCAGTGTAAACAATTTGCTTCTATACCAAGATTAATATATGTTTTTCTTTTCAATTCAGTTTTATACAGTTCATGTCTAAATATTACACCAATCCACTTGGACTTAAATAAAGAACACTCGAAAGTACAATGGTTTATATAACAAATTCACTGAATTACGATCGATCCCCTTTATTACATGTTTTATATTAGCTTGACCTGTATCTATCTATGTAACGAAAGTTTTCAACGCGATTTTCACCCACTTAAAATCATTGGATCGACTTGAAACTTTGTATACAAGTAAAGGACTAATTACGATACAATAATTTCATGATTTGTTTCTAAAATCCTGGCCAGAATAATCAGAAAATAAAAAGAAGTGTCTGGTAATTATGTAACGGAATTTTTCAACACAATTTTCGCTCACTTAAAATCATTGGATGGACTTGAAACTTTGTATAGTTGTAAGGACCAATGGCAATACAATAACGTCATAAATGTTTGGTAAAATCCTGGCCAGAATCATCAGAAAATCAAAAAAATTAAAACCGGTATAATAGGTTGCGGACTTATCAACTTTTTAGTCAATCGTTATAAGAGCTCAGTTGGTTGAGCGGTAGACTGTAGTGGTATATAATTTCAGTAATCCCTAGGTCGCTGGTTCAAATCCGGCCCGGAGGGTTTTTTTTAGAAGAGTATTACTTTAGCTCATACTACAATAGTATCGAATTTAAATATATTTACATTTTTATCTTATTCTGTAAAATATTAAAACTGAAAAATAAAAAATAAATAATAGTTTAAAAAACTAAAACAATACGCTTTATTAGGTAACCGAACTAAAAATGAAAAATAATTTTAAATTCCAACACCCTTGGGATAAAATTAAAGTGGTCAACAAAAAAAAACCTCTCCAATACATTTAGAATAAAACTATGGTTATCTACAAAAAAAATAATTTTACCATCAAAAGGCGTGGGCTGCTCTATTATTTTATCCTGTCTTGTTTTTTGGAGGCTTCTTATAAAATAATCAAATTCAACTGTTCTAATTTTATTCTTTTGTAATTCCGTCAAAGACCAAGTTTCACTTCCATATGACAAAATATTCTGCATTATGCTCTTATAAATTTTCATTTTTGTTTCCTTTGTAATATTATTGTTCCAAATTATTCCGTGTAATGTCTTAGTTGCATTTTTTGTCATTGCAATTTTAGTCTGTACATCTCTCTCACAGGTCTAATGATTTTAGAACATAATATGTAACAGCTAAACACTCGCCGCATCTGAAAACCTGTATATACAAATTTTCACGAAGATCGGTTTAGAAGTCTATAAAGGACAGACAGACATACATTCTTTTTTTTTACTCTGGGTAGATTACTTACTGTTATATGGATGCGAAACATGAACGCTTGCTGTAAGGGAGGAGAAAATATTAAGAGTATTTGAGAATAAAGTCCTTATGAACATTTTTGGACCAAAGAACGATGAACAGACAGGCGAATGGGGAATGCACCATAATGATCTTTATAGGAGACCAGATATAATAATAATAGTTAAGTCTTGTAGGTTGCGATGGGCAGGACAAGTGGCACGAATGGGAGAAAAAAAGAAGGGCATGGAAGCTTCTTGTAGGAAACCCAGGAGAAAGCGCCCAGTTGGTAGACCAAGAATTAGGTGGGAGAATAACATTAGCAATGATTTCAGAGAAGTAGATTATAGAGGACATGATTGGAAAACATTTACTCAGGATAGGGATGTATGGAGAGCTTATGTCCGCGTAGCCATCAACCTACGGGTTCCATAGAGCCAGTGGGTAGTTAATTAGAATTGCATACTGTAGGACTATAATGTGATTTGCGCTCAAAGTATCATAATATAAAGAATTTTGTATTCAAAGAGAAAAATAGAAGAATCGAACAAATAAAAAGTAACATAGTCCTTTTCTGCCTCGGTAAATCATTTGGGGGAAGAAATTTTCTCACGGTATTTCGGTCAGTTTGGGACCAGTGTCCACCCAGCATCGTGAGGCATTTGGGTAGCTACAATAAGTACCGGTTCCAGGTTGAGAAAACTAGCTGTAACGGCCGGGAGACCCGACATGCTGACCACATGTCACCCCTACACTGGCTAGATGATTCTGGCTCTGTGATTGGCACATGTGGTTGTGCGGCAAGCAGCCGGCTGGTAGGCTAAGTGTCTTCTAGGCCTGTCGCGCCAAGGGTAGTAAGTCTCGTAGGCTGCGATGGGCATGACATGTGGCACGTGGGCCATGATTTGAGGGAAGTAAATTATACAGGAGATGACTGGAAAACATTAGATCAGGATAAGGATGTATGGAACGCTTATGTCCGTGCGGCCATAAACCGATAAAACCAGTGAGTTAGTGTTACTTCCCACTGTAATTTTGATTAAATGCAGCGAAGGCTATTAAAATAAACAGAGGAATATATTCTCCAAAAATCAGTTAACCCTTATTATTAAAAGTGGGTGCTTACGAGAAACTCGAAATTAAAAATTGTCTTGTTCGCAGCTTCTACGACACAATTTAGCCCTTATATTGTCAATTGTATACTATCAGATCTTTAATTTAATTCACTTAATATTTTAATAAAGCAATGGAAAAATGAAGGAAAACACTATGCAGGATAATCATTAGACAAATTCTCTCCTAGACGGTTCTGTTTCTGTAGTTTTTAAAAATAATTTAATTATAGTTATGAAGCGAAGTAATTTATTACTCAACGCAATTCTGCAAATAACTAACCTGTACGCATTTAATTAAAGCTACTACGTCAGATAGAAATAAAAACCAACATTTTATTTTATTTTTACATTCAACTTCGTTACAAATTTCAACCTAATGCGTTTTTGTTCCTATTGTAATTCATAAGAATAATTTTTCTCCTTATTTTTGTGTCATGAATGGCAATTTAAGGCTATATTTCCTGAATGTCTCTTAAATTGAAGATAATATTGCATCCAGTCCCCCGGTTCATTTCTGGATGTTTCAGGAACCAAGAAATAAACCGTATTACTCCACTGATCTTGAACATTGGAAAGGTATCCGAATTCGCCAGTTGGTCATCGTAGCTGGTATTATCTTCACCCGTGCTCTACAGCATTATTTCCACGAGTCTTTCAACTAGCTGAGACGACCGAGGACGCTGATTGTGTCCTGGGGACTCACAAGTCCGTGAATTGTTCTAATCACACAAGTCATGTGAGTTGAACTACCCATGGAACAAGTTGACTCCACGTCATAAAACGAGAAGCCTTACATTTAGTCTTCACCGGAACTAGAGGTTATTTAGATTAGTTTAAAACAACGTACGGACTCGGGTTTTCAATAGCCGTAAAACGGCAACCTTATGTAGGTTCTTTGTTTTCGGATACACATCGTTGTTATGAATAAATGGAAATCTAATATATTCTATAGTGGTATATAGTATGTCATGGTGTTCCTGGTTTCGACACATCAAGCATTCATACACGATTTATATCGCGATTTTATGGTGGGCACAGGAACTTCAGAAGAAGTTACAGCTCTCCCTTTGGCCCTATTCTGTCCTATGTCGTCACAATTGCTCAAAGTCGTTAGGAAGTACACGAATATGTACTCATAGTTCACCATAACTATATATTTTATACACCTGTGGTTTGTCTCGGTAGACTATCTTTTTCTAAATGAGATGAGATGAAGGAAAAATAAAAAAAAAACTCTATGGAGCGTCAGATCCTGATGACCCTTGGCCCACCAGTCGGCTGTTGGCCTCACATCCACATGTGTCATTGTGCCAATTACAGGGGTACAAGTTCATCTAGTCAGTATAGGGGTGGCATGTGGTCAGAATGTCGGGTTCCCAGCCGTTATAGCTGGGTGTCTCAACCTGGAGCCGCTACTTATTAATGCTACCCAAATGCCTCACGTTGCTGGATGCACACCGGTCCCATACTAGCTGAAATTTCATGAGAAAATATCTTCCTCCATGGAGACTTGAACCAGCGCAAGCCCCGTGATCTGCGCCAAGGCATCCTGCATTAACCACTCGGCTACGGCGCGGGACAAGATGAGGTGACGGGTGATACGAAATGAATGAGTGAATACATGAAGATGAAATGACATGATAGGGGATGAAAGAGAAGTGGAGAGTGTTGGTGGATGAAATTCGAGAAATTGGAGAACTTTGAAAAAACACGAAAAATCTTAGTATTGCCCACTACCAATACCCCTCCGGAACTATCATGATTCAAACCTGGGATCCCTGTCGGGATAGCCGGGCGAGATAGCCACATGTGTCAGCCGAGAAAGGTAGATGTTATTTACTCACGGTTTCCTGTATGTATCTGCGCTCCATTCTTCTCTCAATATAATATTTTTATGCACTTGGAGTTCTTGTTTTTCATACATAAAATACAATATGTAATAACAATTGCTATGATTTGGCCATCGGAATTCGAACCCGCTCCCTTCCGGCTTGTAGCGTATTACCTTAACCAACAACATTACGCCGTGCACCATTTACATTAGTAATATTAATACATCTTCTATATTTTAGCAACTATTAAAATGGAGTTGTCCATACTATAACTATTAGTAACTACTAATTATTAATTAAATAATGTTTAATTTTCCTTCTAGTTCAAGTTTAAAACAACAATTATCACTGAATTCAGTTTCCGCTTTGATTAATAAGTTTGGGCAGGCAGTATGTCTATGTTATAGCTTCCCAACATAGATGGCAGAATGATCAATAAAAGTTAACCTGAAGAGTTATTGGTGAAATTAAAAGAAATAAAACAAGAAAATTGTAAATTATCTGGTAATCATAAAGGTTTAATTAGCCTATCTTCTATTTTATTAGAATGAGATAAACCGCTGAATTTGAACGACAGCAATTTACAACAAAAATAATCATCGAATGTACAACAGTTTCGTTCCAGTTTTCCACTTTATACTTTTTATTACTCATGTAACGCATTTTCTTTCTTACGGCTTGAGCTGCGCTTTACGCTAATTTTTGTAGTCGGTTTTCTAGGATTTTCAAAACTTACATAATTCAAGCTGGCAACTTAGAAGTTGTATTTACCTTCCTCGTTCAATATGTGCTAGTCAATAATTTTTTGAGTCTGTTTTGGCTGGGATTCAGAATAGATATATGCCAAGCATGCAACTTACAAGTTGAACTATTATAGGAAGTAATCACTATTAACAAAATTAGAATATAATGGTTGGCTTGGAATTGCGCTTTACGCTAATTTTTGTAGTCGGTTCTAGGATTTTCAAAACTTACATAATTCAAGCTGGCAACTTAGAGGTTGTATTTACCTTCTTCGTTCAATATGTGCCATAACAAATGCTAGACCACAATAGTTATAAAATGCGCTTAAGCTAAAATATTATCTCTCCATAGCTGGGAAATTCACTTTACGCTAATTTTTATAGTCGGTTTTCCAGGATTTTTCAAAACCTACGTAATTCAAGCATGCAACTTAGAAGTTGCATTTACCTTCCTCGTTCAATATGCGCTAATCAATAATTTTTGTAGTCTGTTTTGGCTGGGTTTTAGAATAGATATACGTCAATCATGCAACTTAAAAGTTGAACTATTATAGGAAGAAATCACTATTAACAAAATTAGAATATAATACTTGGCTTAGACAACCTTTATATTGTAAAAAAATGCACGAATGCTAACTTTTGTCAGGTTTTCAAGACCGACATATACTTCAATCATGCAACTTAGAAGTTGTATTTTTTCGGCATTTCCAAGACCGACATATCGGCCAACAGTTAAATAATGTTTTTAATTTACTTTAAGTTAGTGCCTTAAAATCGATGTTACACCCTGTTTCTTCCACAGAGAATACAGAAGTATTGTATGAGACTAGAATAATAAAATAATAATCTCTACCTTTTATTTTAATTTATTCCTAAAATATAAATTCCATAGCGCGATTGGCCCAACTACCATTCGCCGACGTTACATACATTTACGTTAATCACAGAAGTGTATGGTCATCCAAGGAGTGACATGTGGTCATCAAGCGTTTCCACCTGAAGCCAGTACTCATACTATTTACTCATTTCCTGACGATGGTGAGTGGGTTTCGGTACTATGTTGGCCGACATTTTATGATAAAATATCTTCCCCATGGGGACTCGACCACTACACCAAGGCATGATGCCTTGAGTTGTCTGGTTATGGCACGAGGCCGCATTTATGCTTAGTGAAAAAACATGTAAAAACAGTACCTTATGTATCCGTCGTCCTCAGCTAAAACAAATATCCGTTTAAAAACTTCATCATACATTAAACAATGTAGACATTTCAGTAGTCGAATATCTCGAGAAAACATCGGGTCGTTCGAAGTGTTGTTATAGCTGAAAATTCCAAATAAAACGAAATGGCCCCTGCTGCCACAACGTCAGAAGAACCTACTATTTTTAATACGCAGATTCGTACAAAAAAGAAGACACTTCAAAAACATTACGAGGAATGTTGAAGCAGTTGCAAAATATATTTTTTTTTGTTCCTAGGAAACGGCTTTATCGACTATATTTTGTTTCTAATTAAAATACAATTAGTAATTCTTGCTTGTTTACAACGAAGATCATTTGTTTTGCCGTAGTGGTTTAAATTAGCGCCTCCAACATTCAAACCCAGTATAGTTTAAAGTTACTATTTGTAATTTTTATCATAATTATGAAGACGTATGCCATTATTGTGTTCTTTTTCCTAATCACAGATGCTTGCATTATTGTCATTAAAATTGGATTAATGCAAAATTTAATATTTTCGTGGTATATCTAATTCCGAGATAAAAATTAAATTCTTTTGCTGCGTGTTATCCGTCGATCAATGAGATCCCAGTATTAGCTTAAATATTGTTTTATCATCCACATGGCCTGAGAGATGACGTTGGACGACCCAGAAAATGGTAAGATGAGGCACAAACATTTTGAAGTAGTAAAGAGTTTCCCATATTTAGGCAAAATGATTATTAATAACAGTGTTGAGTCACAAGGAATACGAAAAAGAATATATAGAGCAAATAATGCATATTACGGACTAGGTCCAATCCTAAAATCCAAAATTATCTTTAGAAAAATGAAAATAAGACTATAAAAATGTGCGTAGTCCAATAGTGGTATATGGAAGTGAAACCTGGACTATGACAAAGAGCTCTGAGAATTTAATGAACACTTTTGAAAGAAAGATTTTGAGAAGGATATATGGAACAGTAATAGAGAATGGAACAGGATTTATAAAGTATGAAGCTGGTCTCCGATGACTTAACATAAAGTGAGGTATTGTTGATATGTTAGGCATATAGCTTGTTTCTTTTTCTAGAGATGAGATAATATTACAATGAGTATTTAACTCATGCCCCAAATGGGACTAAATGGTCAATCACGTTTCAATGATTTCTGTTTTACAACCAATCAGAGCCGTGTTTCACGAAATATTTATCAGTGTTATAATTACCATATTAAAGAAAGCTCCTCCTTTTTAATATTCTAACAGGTCTGACCATTATTTTGCAGTGACTGAGCCCGTGAGGAATACGGCTACCAGATTGTATATATAGTGCATGCATGTCAACACATGCCGCATGCGGGAGTTAATATAAAAACGTTTGTAGCAATTAATTATACCACCAAAAAAAGAAACCACTGTTTACACTTTCTTAAATGTATTTTTTCCCAGGTAACAATCCAGAAAAATATAATTGTCATATTTACATCATACGACATCAGAAATGAATTAATATACAGTTTGATGTTTCATTTTCTCTCCACTAGAGAACATTCTTACAATATTGCGTTCCTTTGGCAATAAATAGTATGATCTGGTTGCAGTGATAAACAAAAGAAGCAGTAGAAGCGTACCTATCGTTTCTCATTTGTTTTCAAACATCGCCATTTACATTAAATATATAAATATTTTAAAATAACTATAGTTAAATAATGATTTGTGAGTAAACAGCTTAATTTTATTCGTTAAATAGTCCTAACAAATGCCACTCTTGATTTACAAATTCTCTAGATAAATTTGAAATCACTCGTGGCATTACTTATGATAAATTAATGTCTTAAATCATTATAAATGCATTCACGTGTTCTCATATTAGCGCTGAAAACGAGTACAGAAATTGTTAATAATGCAGTAATTATCCTTTAGTCCCTTCTTAGATTAAATCGCAGCGTTTTATAATGCAGAAAGTTTGAGGAGAAAACTGAGTTTAATCCTGGATCAGTTTCTTGTAATTCCTGATATCTAATCACTTCTACCGGTATCGCACCCACGTTTCCCACAAGCCTTACTGAATTACGCATCACTGAAACAGGCTTGGACCTCCCGTCCCCACTAACGTCTCTACATCTTTTATGTTTTGACCCGAACTTGAAGATTACACAAAAATCCAGTATATTGTACATAAACACAATTCCCGTATTTATTAAGAGATTGAATAATGGTTCTTAACAGCCAATCAAAATAGACGGCTTCTTCATAATATATTACTAGCTAATACCCGGCGTGCGCAGCTACGCCAAAATAAATGAAAATTAATGTGATTTTATGATTAGTTGATTAAGTACATGGAAAAATAATTATAAATTTATATTTTTTAGATACCTCGTGCTGATTACCCGGCGTTACCCGGGAATCTACTTATCCCCATCTTCTTGACATAAATGAGCTGAAATGCGAAAATTAACGTGATTTATGTTTGGTTAAATAAGTAGAAGGAAAAGTTTATATCGTAATTATTTTTAGATATCCCGTATTGTTTACCCGGCGTTGTTCGGGAATCTACTCATCCCGATCTTCTTGGTATAAATGAGCTGAAAGACAAAAATTAATGTACATACTTCTTATGGTTAGTTGAATAAGTATAATGAAGAATAATTATAAATGTATATCGTAATTATTTGTAGATTCCCCTTGCTGATTACCCGGTGTTCCCCGGGAATCTACTTATCTTGATCTTCTTGGCATAAATGAGCTAAAAGACAAAATTCGTTATTGTGAGTTATAGGCCTACATAAAAGAACATCGCCATGTGCTGCTATGCTTGAACAGGAATCTATGTACTTGTCTCGATCTTCTTGGCATCAATGAAACACAAAAATGGTTATTGTGAGTTATCCGTAAGAGATAAACATATGCTGTCTCGGACTTTTTTTGTAGAACGTTTTGAGATATTCAATTCTGTGTACATTAATTTTGTGTATTTGTTATGGTTTATGCAGCGTAAGCCATTTAAGCGTCAAAAGAGCTATTTTTTCACGTTTTCCACTACAAAGGGCGATTTTTAAGGGTTTAATAGTTGAGTATCACAACTCTCTAATATCCTATGTTCATCCCGGGAATCTCCTGAACATTTTAAAAAAGCCCCATCACAATCGGATCAACGGTATGGCCGCGCATAAAGTACGAACAAACAAACAAACAAACGTTTACTTTTATATATTATATTACTTGTCCTCGAATAATTATTTACGTTACAAGGATTAGATACGATTCTCTTATGGTTAGACGTTCCCTTAGATATGGTATAAGCGTGTTACTTTATAAGGTTAATGATATAGATCTGCAAAACTACTTCGGCACAACTGTTAAATCTCCAAGGTGGGCAATAGCACATAGAGCCTACATTTTCTGCAAAGAGTACAAAACAAAAATTGAAGAAATAGTTACAATAATTTGGACGCACTGTTTAAATTGTGATAAATTTTATTGCAAATTTCGAAACTAATTCGTAAATATTCCAGAGAGAAAACGCCCAGTTAGTAGACCAAGAATTAGGTGGGGAATGATTGGAAAACATTAGCGCAGGATAGGGATGTATGAGAGCTTATATCCGAGCGCTACGGGTTCGATAGTGCCATTGAGTTAGTTAGTTATTCGCAAAATATTATCAATACTTCAATATACATAATTTCATTTCATATTACTTCGAATTTCATTATTTTGAATAAATAAAATTAACATTGCCGTATTAATTACATAATTAAATAATCATGAAATACGATGTATGGCGAAATTATAACTTGGGGCGGTATTTTAATGGGTCATAATGTCACTAAATTCACTGTTATAATTATAGTGAATTGTTAATTGCCCTACCTCGGTAGATAGTCGGTTTCTGTTGTTTCAGGGTGAGCATTGAAATTCTCATATCATATAGGGGTCGGAAGGAGAATTGCGTAGGAACAGACAATAGTTAATTATTTAAATTACTTTATTTCTCTTCTCTGCCAACTAAAATGCACTTTACACTGCAAGGATGAAACTTTTCTGTCACTGGCCCTCAATATCTCAAATTTATGAGGACTCGAGCTAGCAAATGATTTATGAATTGGAGAAATTTTCCCGAAGTCCGTAGTCGTTGTTCCGAGACATTCTAACAATATAATTTAGATCTTCTCTCCACGAGGTGTTGAGTATAATTAATTTAATTTGTCCTCGTGAATTTCGCATCGACGTCAGGACCTTAACTCTGATTTTGATTGGTTAGAATATTCAATCACATGTGTCCTAGGGCCGTAAATATTTTTATTAAACTCCCACCTATTTCTAATTTATTCTCTCGGCTAGTCTGCGTGTTTGCAGTTGAAGTATGAATTTTTTTCCCAAACGTGATTTTTCAAGCTAGACCCAGCTCAAGAATTTCAGGTCTAATTTTGGGGGCTACATATTTATGACCTCTGTTATTTAAGTTTTCCTACCGCTCCTTGTGGGAACTTCTACCAATAAGATATTAACATAAGTTACTTTGTATTTAATCATTAGTTCATTCTATGTTTATTGAGTAATCGTATTTACTAATCACTATACTAGGTTAGGGGTCAATTATTCGCTACAAACTTCACTGCTATCCAACACGAAAATTCAACTGTTAATTCTGGGACTAACAAGGGAACTTTCAACAATTACATGCTGAAACCTAGCTCGAAATTTATCCCAGAGAAACGTTGTAATGTACCTAGGCCATGTCCCAAAATAATTATCTACCGTTTTTTAATGCAAGGTACAGAAATCTAAGTCAGAATCCAACAATATCAACCCACTGAACGCAGAAGATGAACTCCCTGCATGAATAAGAGCGGAGTAAGTAAGGTGGGACAGCGCAGTAGTGAGGAATAGTCAATGTACTAACTCAGGTATTGTATTACTTCCTTACAGTTTAACTGAGAGATTTGGTGCTGGATTTTAGTGCCCTACAGTTAAAAACGGCAGATATTTTTTTGAATAAGGCCTTTGAATATCACAACGCTTCTCTGGAAGACATTTTAAAAGTAGGTTTTCGCTGGAAGACGTTTTCAAAGTAGGTTTCGGTATGCAAAGATTGGCAATTCCCTTGAAACGATATTATAACTTAAACGAAATTACCTACCTAATACGAGTAAAAGAAGGCGATGACTGATAACATTTTAATTTTTCATAAGTAATGTCACAAGTGATTTCCAAATCATTTATAAATTCTCAAGTCACGAAGTGAGGAATGAATTTATCTAAAGGATTTGGAAATCAAGAGTGGCATTTGTTAGGACTATTTAACGAGTAAAAATAAGCTGTTTACTCAAAAATCATTATTTAAATATAGTTACCGGTATTTTCAAATATACTGTATATACATTTATTTATATTTATATTTATTTAATGTAAACTGCGATGTTTGAAAAATCTGAAATATGAGGTTATGTATATTCAATTCAACTCGATCATATTATTTATTGCCAAATAGAATCGCAATATTGAAAGAATGCACTCTACTGGAGAAATAATGAAACACATCAAACTGCATGTTATAATCAACATTATAATAATAATAGCTTTATTTTATTTTACCTGGCAGAGTTAATTAATTTTCTTTTGGTAAACAACTCGGTTAAATCACGGAATAAGATCTGAGACACGTTATCTTTTCGTGGATTCATTATTTTATAGAACCCAAGATTATGATAGGCCTAACCTTATATGGTAATATATTGACATTTAATTTCACATCGGTTAAATTTCTTGCTTCGTATTTTGAGAGGTATTATTTTTAATAAGTAACCTCCCACACATTTGGGGTTTCCCATTGGGCTAGAGAGCGTCTCCAACATAGGTCTGAGATTTCACAGAGTTGTAAATTTTAAGTATATTTGATATTTTCGTGAAAGTTTGTAAGAATCCAAAGCTTGTGTCTCTATTCGTACCTTAACCTGGCAGTCTGCTACCTGTGTTTTGTGTACCTTACATAAAGGATTCTTTTCTTACCATGGGATTATGCTAAAACTTCTCCAATTATGATTCTATTCATACGTTTTTATAAAAAGTCAATATATATTATATCCAAAGTCATCACAACTTATACACCATTCATTCATAGTGTTTTGCTCAAGAGCAGGTCTTTCACTGCAAACTCAGCATTCTCCATTCTTTCCTAAACTCAGCTTTCCTTTTTGTATCTGCATACAAACAATTTATTTTAATATTGTATATCATCTGATGTTTTTTTCTGCATCTAACTTTCTTTCCGTTGACCATTCCTTCTAGAGCATCCTTCATCAGGCAGTTTCTTCTTAACCAGAGGCCAATCCAATTTCTTTTCCTCTTCTTTATGAGTTCCAGCACTGTTCTTCTTTCACCCACTCTGTCAAGCACATCTTTATTTCTTACTTCCATTCTTCTCCATATCCACATCTCGAAAGCTTCCAGTGGTCGCTTTTCCTCATTCAGTCGTAATGTCCAAGTCTCTGCACCATACAATGCTACACTCCACCCAAAGCACTTCACTAGCATTTTCCGTAATTATTTTGCCAAAGGTCCGCAGAAAATGCTTCTGTTCTTGTTGAAAGCTTATTTTGCCATTGCTATCCTCTGCTTTACTTCTTGACCGCAGTCCATGTTACTACTGATACTACAACCCAAGTATTTGAAGCTCTCCACTTGCTCAATGGTCTCATCTTTAATCCTCATGTTTATCTTCCTGTAATCATGATCTTCGTCTTATTTATATTTATCTTCATCCCATAATCCTCGCACTTATCATTTAGCTCCATCAGCATGTTCTTCTGTGTCATTGCATCTTCTGCTAGCAAAGCCATATCATCAGCAACTCTTGTGCACTTAATTCTTCTTTCTCCCATGTTTGCGCCTCCCGTATTGCTGAAGCAGTTCTTCATTATGTCTTATAGGTAGATGTTGAAAAGAGTGGGTGATAGAGGATATCCTATATACACCATGATTTATAATATAATCAATTATCCAAACACTTTTCTATTAACTCTATCATTTTAATTGGGATCGTATTGTTCTGTCACATTATCGAATTCTCTTTCGAATTCTAATCAACTTCATGAATTACTGATAAGCATACTTGTGCCTTAAACCTTTGGTGTGATTTTGGTTTTCAAAGCCGTGGCTAAATTCGGTTTCTAGTTTACCAAAATCGAGGGGAAAACATTATCAAGTAATGAAAACAAACATGATTATTACTGCATGTAGACTTTAAGGCCCAAACGGTCCCCGAACATCATATGGCCATCGCTATCATCACCATTCATATTGATCTTAGATTAAGCTTAGGATTAAGGACACTCCTGGTGCACCACTATCATCACCATCACCTATCATGTCATCGGGGCAATGTAACCCCTCCTTCCAGGCGCCTCAACCTCAGAAGTGGATTACAATTACACCAATGCCAGGAGAGAACACCTGAAATATCCAAAAGGGTAACATGGAGCATTAATAAAAATCATTTATGAAACAGTGAATTATCTTCTTCTTCTTAAACTTAATTTGTAGGATTTTCATCCTGTTTATTTCCAAAATCATTCCTCGGAGGAAGACGTATTGGATGTGCATTCACTGTCTATCCAACTCTTGGCTGGTCTTCCTCTTGTTCTTCTCCCGTCCATTGGTCTATCTTCTTTAGCTCTTTTTGCAAGCCGGTTTTCTTCCATTCTTTCTATATGACTCTTCCAATATTTTCGTCTATCTACAATAAATTTGGTTATGTCTTGAATATGGCATTTGTCCCTAATTTCTGTGTTGTGTATTTTATCAAATAATGTTTTCCCCTGAATAGTTCTTAAGATTTTCATTTCGCAAGTGCTTATTATTTGTTTAGTTTTTGTTGTATCAGCCCTAGTGAATTATAAACTCTTAATTTAATTGTTGAACAATATGTTTTTATCTACCTTGGCTCTTCAAAAATATCCATTTTGCATTACACTTATAAATGTTAACAATGCAATGAAATTTAAAAACAGATAAAGGTTACTTCGAAAATACCGTTACATCAATGTATAGAGTGTGGCATAAGTCAGTTATTAATTATTATCGCCTCACTATGATGGTTGTCCGTTTATATAAAAGCGGGTGCCGCGCGACAATGTTTGACAATGATTAATATGCGGAATTATTATAGTGGCGGTAGTCGGCATTTTTTGTATTTGATTATATACAACAGCTGCGGGGAAACAAAGCGAGCCGATGGACAACCATCATAGTGAGGCGATGATATAAAATGCCAATATGTTATTTTCTGTAGTTTACAACATGTATACAAAAAACTGCCGAAATTGTTCCCTAGTTAGCAAATAACCTCAAGCAGTAGTGTTTGAGATTGTATTCTGAAGATCCCGTATTCAAACCCCAGTTTCAACCATCTGATTTTTTCCTTGCAACCATGTGAAATAGTTAACTGACTTATGCCGCATCCTGTACATGCTCTCAATAAAAATGTCTCCAATAAACGTTGGTACAGAGTAATACAATTAATTGAAACAAATCAGTCGCGGCTTTGTAAAAAAAAAACTAGCCCATACACCTTGGGATCTAACACATTTTCCTATGGGTACATTTGCAGCCCTTGCCTCGGGATAAAACCCTCGAGATCTAATTGTGTACATCGCGGAAAATCATGTTTTATCCCTTAACGTAAAATAAACTTTTTTGTCTTTATGATAAAATTACAATTAAAATGTATCTGTTGGCAAGTGCCGTCATTTTCTACTTTGTCAAAATAATGTACTGTATGTAAAATATTAATAACTGGATCTCAAGTACCTACTGGAGACGCATCAAGACCAACAAGTCTATAGTACAGCGTCTTAACTACTAGTAGCCCAGTCAACTTCCGAAAGGTCTCCAGTTAATATTATTTTTCACACTTTATTTTAACAAAGTTGATGACGACGCTACCTGCCAACAGGTACATTTTAATTTTTAATTTTTATCTTATGACTATTCACCTGAACGGAATTTGATATGAATTTGATTAATATTGACTTTTTTGTTGTTTTTTTTTAGTTATTTGTTTATAGAGTAAATACAATACTTTTGAAATCCATTATGAATGACCGTTAAAATTGTTATGTAAATGATAAAAAAATTAAATTTGTACATGGAATATTAATCGTCTTCAACAAATTAAAATTCATTAAAATAGTGAGGCCTTTAAGAACTCATTGTTCCATCCTCAGCAGATGAGTAGAGTACCATAAAATACACTAAAATAAGATTACTCAGCTGCTGAGGATGGAACGAGAAGTTCTCAAAGGCCTCACTATTTTAATGCATTTTAATTTGTTGAGGACGGCTGATATATTTCAGGCACAAATTTTAATATGTTAACTTTTTAGAGTAAATACATACATACGTACATACATTTGTATTTAAACCTACCCAAATGAGCGGTAGTTCTTGTTAATCACAGTCCAATAGTAAACATAAAATAATACAATCTGAAGTACAAAATTGTAAGTACTTATTTATTTAATAGTCGGCTGCAGTGGACTAGTGGTTATGCTCCTTGCCTCTGGTCCCGATGGTCGCAGCTTCATACCCGGCCAGGGTCGATGGATTTTCTTATCATAGAAAATTCCAATGAGCAAGTCCTCCGGGAAGGACTTTAAACCGTGGGTCCCGAGACTGAAGATTCTCAGGCTCGTAAAAGGTCCTTAAGCCCGAATAAAAGGCCTGTAAGCAAAATTTACCGATCTCAAGATACTAGTAATACCTTAGTTGCCTGCTAGATGTCTCATTGAACCAATATGTTGACTGCATGTCATTCATGACATCTATGGCAATTAAGCGTAACTCCTAACAAAGGAGAGGCTATGGCTCAACATTGTGCTACGTCATTATAGATAAATAGAATTATTATAATATTGTTTTATTTTATTCGACAGGTTTTGAAATCTATACAACACCTTGCTGTGCCCAAAATTTGGTATATATGTTGTATATATGAAAACAGAAAGTAGGAAAGAAAACTTAAATAATTTTAAAACAATATTGAGTGCGAAATATGGGAGCAAAAATATAAACTTGTATTTATAGTTATTATCACAGGATAGTTTTATATCTTCTGAACTATGGTCTTCTTTTTTAAGAGCGGCATATCTTCTACTTCGAGCATTTTGACAAGGAGCAAATGAGGAAACATTGTATGTAGACATTTTGATATCTAACATGAGCGATTGATTATCGGAAAAGGTTAGTTCCATATGAACGTAATTTGTTTGACTTATAGAGTAATATTGTAGTACATACGTCATGAAATTAATTACTATAGTGTTTATTTAATTCCCAGATGTGCTGCACAATAGTAACGAACAACATATATGTATACAATGCTTAGTCACTTGTCCCTTGACAAAAGCTCGGAGTAGAAGAAATGTCGTTCTTACGAAATAAAAACATTACTCATAATATTTTGCACCTCGCGATCCCACCAATCTTTTATAATTACCTTGAGTTTGAAGGTTTTGAGAAACTGTATCGACATTCCTTTGCCCTGGCCCATAGAAGGCAAAGATTAATCCACCTTTCCTTTTATTATTTAACATATAGTACTGAAAGCTAAACACTATTATAATCGTGGAAGCTAGAAGGAAAAAGGGGATTAATTTGGCTTGAGAAAGCTTTAGAATATAAATCAATTCCAAACAGGACTAGCTACGCAGTTAGTAAACATAAGTTAACTAAAAAATGTAACTTTTAATTAGAGTCATAAGTCAGATAATTGAAATACAAATAATATAACAAAAGTTTATCTTCTTGACCAATGATAGAAAATACATAAATGAAATAATATAAATCGGTCATCAAAAGAAAAAGTCAATAACAATAATAATAAACATACATACATGCACACATACAATCCAATCCATCCAAGGGCGAGGGTTCACAGTCCTGGTTGCCCTACCCTGGCTTATAGGACTGATTAAACCAAACAGCTCCTTCGAGCTACCGTCGATCTGATCACGACGATTCCAAAGTTGGTGATGACACTGCTATTCACTTGCTCAGCTTATTTGAGGCCTTCGATAACAAGGGGAAGATGCGCAGTCACAAGCAGCGCATAAAGAAGGAAGGGGGAGGTACGTAGGAGAGAGGACAACGAAGACAGGGGTTTGGCACTGTTTTATAAGATCACTGTAGAGGGAAGACACGATGACGTAGTTGTTACGTAGTTTTACGTACCGAAAAAGTGATTTCGGTACAATTTTAAGTTTATTAATCTTGGTTACAGTAGAGTTTTTCTTGTTTTTATCGAATATCAATTGTATGCGATGATGGATAAATCTGACTATTTAAGAGGAAGATATATTAAGATTTTTAAAGGAAAATCTTTGTCCCGCGCCGTAGCCGAGTGGTTAAGGCAGGAAGCCTTGGCGCAGAGCTACGGGACTTGCGCTGGTTCGAGTCTCCATGGGGGAAGAAATTTTCTCATGGTATTTCGGCCAGTATGGGACCGGTGCCCACCCAGCATCGTGATGCATTTGGGTAGCTACAATAAGTAGCGGCTCCAGGTTGAGAAAACCAGCTATAACGGCTGGGGGACTCGACATGCTGACCACATGTCACCCCTACAGTAGCTGATTATCATCTACCTCTGTGATTGACACATGTGGATGTGAGGCCAGCAGCCGGCTGGTAGGCTAAGGCCTTGTAGGCCTGTCGCGCCAGGAGTTTTAAAGGAAAATCTTTGGTCAATTTTTGGAGTTTTTTTAGAATGAATGTAAAAGAACATGGAATAGTGAAGAAGTTGAAACAAATATTGAATAATTATATGCCTTAATATTTTTAAATTCATTAAAAATACATACAAAGAAATGTATTCCACTGAGTCAATAAAATCCCAAAGCTCCAAGGCTTCTTGTCTTAGCCACTCGGCTACGGCGCGGGACGATATTCGTATTCACTGGAATTAAATTTAAAATTGCTGAGATTCCATTCTATTTCAAACTAAATAGATTTTGCTCAACTTACAAGGGAAATGTCAAGAACTGCGTGCCGAAACCTATCTAGAAATTTCTTCCAAAAAATTATCTGCCGCTTTTAATTGCAACTTCGGTTGCGTTGGACTGGTGATTATGCTCCCATCTTAAGTAAGAGCGGGGTGGAGTGAGGCGAGACGCGGCGTAGTAGGCAGGTAGTGAGAATTACCCAATCTACCTATTCAAGAGTTTTATTACTTCCCTGTAGTTTAAATGAGAAATTTTTCGCTGGATTTTTAGCGCCTTGCTGTAAAATTGGCAGATATTTTTACATGACCTTAGTACGTCACAACGCTTCTCTGGAAGAAATTTCAAGGTAGGTTTCAGCATTCAAATGTTGAGAGTTCCCTTGTTAGCGTAACGAATCTTAAAATGTTTTGCTTTAAATTAATAATACATTCACTTATACATTTAAAAATAATACATACACTTTTATATCAATATTCTACTCTTGCAACAAGACTTTTTTTTTAGTTTCAATAAATCGTGTTGGAATTTCTGGGTGCCTTGGTTAACATCAATTGAGGCCGGTTGATTTATTTTCTATAAATAATTACTACAAAATCTAATAAAATTCTGGATTATAAAATAAAAAACTGTTTATACCCTTAAAAACACAAGAAAAGAAACAAAAATTAAATTTTATAAAGTAATGGCTGTTCCTGTATTGATGAATGGATCAGAATGTAGGACGATCACTAAAAGACAAGAACAAAGATTGGAAGCAGCTAAGATGAGATTTTTAAGAAATATAGCAGGATCTACTCTGCTGGATAAGAAAAGAAATGAAGATATAAGAAAGGAACTAAATATTTTCAAACTTACAGACCGAATAAATAAATATAGGAACGACTGGAAAGAACATATTGATAGAATGCCAGAAGGAAGATTTCCAAAATTACTGCTAAATTATAAACCGCACGGAAGGAGAAATGTTGGTCGCCCACACAGAAGATGGTCTGAACAATTTTAACAATTCTAGCTTTCATGAAACCGGAACGAGCGAACAGGCTTAATCCCTGGAAGAAGAAGATGTTTATATTTTTATTTGAGTGTACACTGTAGTATTGGATTTAGGTTGAGATCGCCAATATTCTTAAAAACACTTCATAGAAAAATATTTTTAATGAGATTTTTCACGAGAACAAGGTAGTCATGACAACACGTTGTTCCAGGATTTCGAGATCTGAACTGTGAAGTCGGAATTTAATAATATACTTTCACACATTCTTGAAGCAATATTATAAAGGTCGTGGCTAAATGTGAATGTGAACTGTAACCAGGGTAACACAATAATATGATTTCCTCTACACGAATAAACTCCGAGAAGACAAGCTTTTCAGACGTTACTACGGATGTAACGTTATTCATTTTTTCTATTATACACCGTGTTCACAAATATAGTATCATACTTTAAACTAATACTACGTCGTTTTGGATAATCGTATCTAAATGAAATTGAAGACAATCAAAAGAGAAACTCAAAAAGTTTTTGCTAAACCTCATAGACATTGGATGTGGCCCCCATGAGTGACGCTGCAGACATTCACATTTAACCTGTCTGCTAAATATCCAATAATGAACCCATATCGACCACAAAAAAATGATTAAATTTAGTTTTTGCGCGATAGTGCGTTTATCGTACTTACCAGCATTGGCGACCGTTATTGAAAGTTCAACTTCCTACATTTCGGGGTTGCCAACCTAAATAATTATACTGTAATATTACATTTACAGCCACGTGTGGGAAGTAAAACTACTGCCCTCTATGTATACTATGTACGATGTATATACAGAAAATATCCAAAAGGTAGTGTTAATATACATTATACGAAACAAGTCACTGCATTTTTAATTAACTGAACATTATTTGAAACAATATGAAACAATAAATACGTACTTTCCGTCATGTTATCATTAATTGTTCTCAAAGTCTCCTGTTGTTTCAACTAGTAAAAATTGCGCACACTGTTAACGTTAGTCAATTGTTTATAATGAACACAAATATTTCCAACAAAGATGTTATTATTTTACTATTATTTTTTATTTTGAAAACACCATCGCGCAAAAAATAATGTATAACGCACGATTGTGAAGTGTTTTACAGAATCTCGCTATCGCTCGGTTTTTAAACATTTTTCCTCAATTCTGTAAGAACCACTTCCAAACCTTGCAACGTAAGTTAACGTTAGTCAATGTTAGTCAATTGTGTATAATGAACACAAATATTTCCAACAAATATGTTATTATTTTAATATTATTTATTATTTTGAAAACACCATCGCGCAAAAAGTAATATACAACGAACGTTTGTGAAGTGTTTTACAGAATCTCGGAAATTGAAAACCTCGCTACGCTCGGTTTTTAAATATTTTTCCTCGATTCTGTAAAAAAACACTTCCCAACCTTGCATCGTAATATACTATTAGTTTCTGTATTGTTGTCCATTATTCTCCATTGCTAACATGCACAAAACGTTTAGAGTTTCTCTCTTGATTTTCACCAATTTCATTTAGATACGATTATCCAAAGCGACGTAGTAGTAGTTTAAAGTATGATACTATATTTGTGGACACGATGTATTATGAAATGTAACAAATGGAATTAGTAATAATACTGTTACATTCAATTCAGATAATTATATATATATATATATATATATATATATATATATATATTTTATTTAATTATACTAGTATATAACAGTTTTATGGTAAATATTTAATGCTATTCTTACCTGAAATCCTTATATACGTATAAAATTGAGTGTAAGCCTGCCTCTTTGTTTGATTTTATTGACTCAAAAGACTACTGTACTGATTTGAATGGTGTGTTCACCATAATTTAGACAATTTTTTTCTGGGACAATTAACGTACGTAACATTACCGTACGTTCTGCTGGGCTAAATATTTTTTATTTAATGCCCCAGTTTCTCATTTCGAAATTTTTGGTGTTCTCTCCTAGCATTGGCGTAATAGTAACCCACATCTGAAGTTAGGGCGCCTGAAAGGCGATGTTATGCTGCCCCGATGATATGATGGGTGATGATGATGATGATGATAATGGTGCGTCAGGAGAGTCCTGAATCCTGAACTTAATCTAAGGTAAATATGATGATGATTATGATGGCCATATGATGTACAGGGACCGTTTGGGCTTTGAAGTTTCCTTTCATTTGTCTTACAGGTGAGGAAAAACTCCGGAAAGCAAACCTCGCCCAGGAAATTTGTCCCGACCGAAATTCGAACTGCGTTCGCTGCGTGACAAGGCGGCACACTATCTCGAGACTACAGCGGTGGACTCAAAACATACATGCAGAAATATTTTAATGCATTAAAATAAATATTGTGTACCCTTCATTATTAACTTTCCGTAACTTAATTGGTTAAGGTGAAACGCTAAAAACGGAATATCTGGAATTCGAATCCCGATGGGCCCAGAGTTTTTAAACTGGCAGCACGTATTGCCCTGCACTGAAGTCAATTCAGTCTCTGTTAAAAATGAGTATAATTAAAATAAATTAAATAAGAATATAGGATTAAATAAAGTGAAAATACAGTAAGCCCTCAGGGGTCCTCATCTAGGGGATATGTGGATGGCGACCACAAGGTGCCCAAGCTGTGCAAAACATTTCTTCCACTTACTTGTGTTTTACACTCTTTTAACTTTAGTATCTAACCTCTCTTGGTTAACTCTTGTTTTTTCGACCCCGACGCTATTAGGGCATCCGAGGGCTAGGGAGTCCTTCCTTTCTTCCATTTCTTCTTTCCTTTATTTTCTTTTCTTCTCCAGAAAGCCTGACCAGAGGCTATAAGATGGCAGCCCCATCACTGGTCTTGCCTTCCTTTGGCCAGCAACCAATCGAAGGGACTATTATTATGCTTTCAAGTCTTGTATGAGAATTTCCCATAAGGGAAAATTTTCTATAGGATCGTAACAGGCCTTGGCCTAATACTTGAAAGGAAGAAGAAGAAGAAGAAGAATACAGTAAATACTACACTTGTTCTCACATTGAAGATGGCCGTTGTGCAGATTAGGCAAAGCGGTTAATATTAAGTCCTAATTGTCTAACAAAATGTGAGCATTAATCTCCTACTACCCCAAGGGTGTCCTAAGGTCCTTAGTGGGATCACTGTAGGCCTACCTTTTCCATTATTAACTTTAAGAAAATATACGGTAGCCACAATATCCATCTATAGTAATTCTGCCCGAAGGCAGGTCCTTCACTGCAATCATATCATTTTCATGCTATGCTTGCAGCTTTACTAGGGAATTGTAGGTGTGGTAGCTTCCCGTTGCTTTCCACACCGGTGAAGGATGATGATGATGATGGCCATATGATTTCGGGGACCGTTTGGGCCTTAAGGTTTTCCTGACATTTGTCTCACAGGTGAGGAAAAACCCCGATAAAAACCTCACCCAGAAAAACTGCCCCGACCGGTGATCGAACCCGGGTCCGCTGCGTGACAAGGCAGCACGCTACCTCGAGACCACAGAGGTGGACTAGCCACAATATAAGAATCACTAAAAAAAATTAAATTTATAGATTTAGTAGTATTCAAAAGTCTCTTTTTTTCTGAATTCTTGGAATATAAATAATAAGTTATTTCATTTTCACTCTATAAAAATCAAAGTAAGTACTGCATAATTAAAATTACGCAAATAGACAAAATTAAATGATACACAACAGGCAGAGCTACAGTACAAATACATTAGTTCTAACTATAATTATTTGTTTTTTAGGTTCTCACTCATATGTTTGAAATGAGTTTGTGTATCACTATGACATTGGCATCTTTTAAAAGAAATCTAAATTTATATTTGCTCTAAACTCGACTTCATTATTATCCAGTGTAAGATATATATATATATATATATATATATATATATATATATATTAATTGGTGTTTCCCGTATAATGTATCATATTTATATTATTATTATTATTATTATTATTATTATTATTATTATTATTATTATTATCGTATCATTATTGTTATTAACCTATAAAATGTTGTTTGTACATGACATTTACATTGCTACATTTATTGTATCTTTAACTGTTTATAATTAGTATAGTGTACATCTATATTTGTCGAATATTTATTTGTATTTGTGCTGGTTGAGTGGAAGAGAGGGCCTTATGGCCTTAACTCTGCCAGAATAAATAAAGTATTATTATTATTATTATTATTATTATTATTATTATTATTATTATTAAAATACATACTATAATAAATAAAAATATTTTTAATTAACAGTATATGTGAATGACATTGTAATGTAAACATTTTATTTAGGGTAAAAGGTACAGAGCAGCAAAGTTCTTGAGTTAAAGCTAATCTAAACACGACTTGAGACACAGAGCTCTCCATGGGGACTTTTCTATTTAGATTCCGCTCTACTCTGATATCTTTCTAGCAAAGTCAATCTACTCTCTCTCTCTTTCTCTTCGTATACACTAGGCATCATGCGTCTAGGTAAATGTACAAATGTTTGCTTTGTACTTCGTATACTGGATTTGACCTTTTTCGTTTTGCCTAACGGAATATATAATAAGGTATTATATTAAAATTACAGTCACCGCTATGGTCTCGGGAGAGTGTCGCTGCCTCATATGCAGCGGGCCCGGATTTGATCCCCGGTTGGGACAAGTTTCCTCGGTGACTTTTTTCGGGTGTTTTTCCTCATTTGTAAGACAAATTTCACCTAATATCATGTGACCATTACATCATCTATATAATATTCGACTTGTTTGGTAGAATGAATGAGTGAAAAGTGTTTCTTGTCTTAAGTGTTCGTGTTGTCTCAGAGGTGGCTAAGTTACAAATCCTCTCCCGACAGGTCGTTACCCTGTAAGGTCCGGGTGGCTCGTGCAGTTAGAAGTACCTACAAAGAGAGAGGTTAAACTGAAATAAAAAGTTATCTAAGAAAGAACTGTGAATATATTTTTATGACCTTGTTAAGTTTATGGCGTTATTTCAACATGTAATTGTTGTAGATCTACAATAAAAATAAATATATAGTTATAAAATAAAATGAATTAAAATGTACCATCTTCTGTAAGATCCGTCGTCATTATAAAATATGTATTCTTTATGTCTGTAGGCCTTTCAGAACATCCGCTCCATCTTCAGCAGGTCTTTCTTCGTTACATTATCTGATATGATGGTTGATGCTGCTGGTCCTAATGTGGTGTTGTCGTGACCAGCAGCATCAACCATCATATCAGATAATGTAGCGAAGAAAGACCTGCTGAAGATGGAACGGATGTTCTGAAAGACCTACAGACATAAAGAAACATATTTTATAAGTTCAGGACGACGGATCTTACCGAAGAAGGTATATTTTAACTTATTTTATTTTATGACTATCCACCTCAACGGTTTTAACAATGAATTTTATTAGTATTGATATATAGCTACTATATAAGTTATACTCATATCAACGAAATAATAGTCTACAGTCTACAATGGCGTAACAGCCCAATGTTAGGTCTTAGCATCTCCTTTGTTAGGATTACTAGACCAAGTTAATTAGTGAAGCTTATTTCTATAAAGATGCCATGAATGGTATGCGGTCAACCGACCCAATGATACATCTTGTAGGCAATAAGGTATTACTAGGATTAAGAAGGTTAGTAAATTTTACTTAGATGCCTCTTTATCCAGGCTTCAGAATCGTTTACGAACCTGAAAATCTTCAGACTCGAGACCCACGGCTTAAAATCCCTCCCAGAGGACTTGCTCCTCGGATTTTTCCATACTAAAAAGATCCATCGACTGCAGACGGGTTTGAACCTGCGACCCTCAGGACCAGAAGCAAGAGACATAACCTCTACTCCACCCCGGCGGATGTAAATATAATCTACATTACTTGAAAGATTTTTTTACTGGTGTTTCTTATTACTCATCAGTTCGAGAGCCAAAGAAAAGTGAGTTTCATTTACGCTTACTGCATTAATATTTAATTGAAATAAGTATAGGTATTATTGGAGTAGGTACACCCTTCAGATATTATATGACCTAAACTTTTTAAAGCCTAAAAATAAATAAATTTCCTAATAGATAAACTTTGAAGCACAACTCGAGTGGAATGTGTATTGGTTTGATTATTCAACAAGTATAATTAAAAGGAGGGATTTTAATTGTCGACTTTCTCATTTTGATTCAGTTTTCATCTTATCAAAAAAAAAGAAACTTCAAAATCAGTGAACACAGTGTCCTTTATTTAAAGTTAAGAAGATTATGAGTGTAGTTTGTCCACATGTTATGAATTACTAGCTAATATCCGGCGTGCGCTGCTACGCCTAAATAAATGATAATTCATGTTCCTTTATGTTTAGCGGAATAAGTAAAACGAAAAATAATTATAAATTCATAATTTTTTAGATACCCCATGCTGATTACCCGGCGTTGCCCGGTAATCTACTTATCCCGATCTTCTTGACATAAATGAGCTGAAATACGAAAATCAATGAGTTTTATGTTCAGTTAAATAAGCAATTAATTTTAGATACCTCGTGCTGTTTACCCGGCGTTGTTAAGCGTCCAAAAGCTACTTTTTTCGCGTTTTCCACTACAAAGGGCCTATGTTGATCCCGGGAATTTCCTGAACATTTTCCAAAAAGCCCCATCACATTCGGATCAACGGTATGGCCGCACATAAAGTACGAACAAACAAACAAACCAACAAACATTCATTTTTATATATTAGATTGTTAAAGAGTATACGAGCAACACTAGTTGAAGGTGTAGTAAAATAAGGGACGTTCATATTTAACGCGTATGAATAATAAAACAAAATATAATTAAACAATAAATAATAAGCTATGAATGTGTGGTGGGCTGTGTACAAGTAAATCAGTTATTTATTTTGAAACATTCTATTTTTAAGAAACATATAGTGTCCACCGCTGTGGTCTGGAGTAATGTCTCAAATACAGCGAGTCCGGGTTTGATGCCAGGTCGGATCAAGTTTCCTGGTGATTTTTTCCTGGATTCTCCTCAATTGCAAGACAAATGTTAGGAAATTTTTAACCCACAAATAGTCCTCTATCACCATCTGTCCATCATAATCCATCCATCCATCCATCCATCCATCCATCAAATGGCTGATTGGCTCAGATTCGAGCTTTGGTCTCCCTTAAATTTTTCCTCCCATCATTTATATTCTGCGTGGCATGCCTACAGTTGCGACACTTAGGTTTGCAGCGTCTTCCTTAATACCATCCTCCCATCGTTTCTTCGGTTTTCGAACTCTCCTATTACCCATAAAACTTGCTGTAAGCACCTTTATTGGTGCTCGGTCTGTTGAGAGTCTTTGTACATGACCATCCAACTCCAATTTCATTAGTTTAATAAAAGTGACAAAGTCAGGTTCATTTTATAATTCTTTATTACATCTTATTCTCTACTGATCATTAATCTTTATCGGTCCAAATATTTTCTTGGGTACTTTTTTTTTTCGAAATTATATAGGTCTACCTCTGAGTACATCATAACCATCCAAATAATATTCCCCTCGTTCAGTATGAATATATGAGTGAATGACGTGTCTTGCCTCAAATGTTCCTGTTTTCCTGTTGACTCAAAGATGACCTGGCATTGAGGTGGTCTCTCATCCGAGGAGGCCTTCCTTAACCTTGGTATGGGATCGGTGCCCACCCAGCATCGTGAGTCATTTGGGTAGCTAAGTAAGTATCGGCTCCAAGTTGAGAAAACCAATTGAGAGTCCAAGAAGTGAATTTTTAAATATATGTTGCTTTATAAGAATCCAGAAGATCAGCCACTTGGCCACGATAGTTTTCTGCTTTATGGTTTCCAAGGAAATTGCAACATATATTTTTGAAAGACTGCCAGGCTGATTTTTCAAGTTGATTTAGCAGTCCTTCAGAATGTTCATCAACCATTAATGATCATATTTATGGTCCTATAAAAATTCCTTCTTTCAGTTTAGCATCTCTGACTTTGGGTAATTTTCGACTTCAAGTAACTTACAAGAATCCTTCAAGAAAGTTTATCCATAACTTTGACAAAATTTTTCATTTCTCCTAATTTAATATACAATGGAGTTAAATATATTTTTTAGGATTTACTAGAAAGACACATGACACATTTTTTCTGGCGAGGGATAAGAGATTCATATTTAGACCATGATTTTCTAACGTAGTGAGACTGACATATCACAATGCTAGATTAACAGGTATGAGCATGTCAAAATATGAATGAACATGCACAGTCGTGTCTTTTCGTGCTTCAGCATGATATTATATATAATTTCCTTAAATATTATATTATTTGTTTTAATACATTACAACCAATTTATGTTCTTGCACTTTGTTATGTTTAGTATTCACATTTGTCTAGAGCTTTAATTCTCTCTATCTTATGGAAATAATATAATCATCATACATGCAAGTATTAGGTCATTTGGCCTGATACGGTCTCAAAGAGGAATTTTCCATCCATCAATTTTTTGTGCGTTCCAGCGATCTTTTCCCTTGAGGATAGATTAGTAATGAAGTATAGCTTTTGGAATTCTGTGATATTGCATTCGTTGAAGATAAGCTTTCCAGTTGTTCTGATAGTTTTGTATTTGATGTATAATGGGTTCTACACCCAACTCTTCCATAATGTCCTCATTCTTTTATTGTCTTACTTTGTATAGCCTGATGTACGATGCATAAATCGCATGCCATTTGATGTTGTTCGATTTTCATTTCTTCTTCGTATTGTTCATGCTTCACTACCATATATTAATACTGATATTGCAAGAACCTTATAAAGTCGTAATCTTATGTTCTTTCGTACTCAAGGTGGTTTCATAATAATATTAATTATCCCCATTTTTTTATTAGAACCTATCAATTGATTTGCCGACTGAGGAAATTCACGAAGAAACTACAGACTGGCCGGTCCCGATATTTGAACCCGGACCTCCTCAATAGCAGTCTTAAAAGCTAGCATATGAGTGAGCTAGCAATGTGAAAGTAAATTGTAGTGTAGTATGTCAGAGATATTTGTAGAATGAAGTAAGGTTTACAACTGTGACGAACAGACCATAGCATAGCATTGAAACGCTACATGAAATCTGGGGAGGGATGTATCCTTGGAGAACAGAATCCACTAGTGGAACATCAAGAGATCTCTTCATGGGTGAGCGGGAATGGGGAAACAGATGTACAGCTACGACACTTAACAGCCGTTGGGGAGCTTCGATTTGATTTGACAGTATTGTTAAACGTCGAGCTGGCCTAATTCGAATTATGCTAATGCAAGGACACGTGAGCAACGAGTACAGTGTGATCACGAATGTGGTTCGCCTATTAACATTACGTAGTTTACAGTTTCCTCTATAATTCGACAACAGCTTGTTCCTTCCATTGCCATATGAGTCATGACAATCTTAAGGATAATGGCTACCCTATGAACCAGAGAATAAATAAATAAATAAATAAATATAATATATATATATTATATATATATATATATATATATATATATTATATATAGGCGTGTCTACTAGCCTTTTGACTTACAAAAATATCACTCAAGGGGAGCCCGAATGTCCATTTATTCAGAATAGCAAGATTGACTGTTTATCCCTCATTTATGAAAGTGTTAATTAGTTGTTTGATTCCTAGTTTCATTAAATAGTTTGTATAATTTAGTATTAGGAGTGTTTGCTCCATTTTAAATATCATATGCAAATTCAATAATAATTTCTAAGAGAGATTCCTGCGTGAAATATTTCATTAATATGATGGAAATTCATTCTTTGTTTCATTCGAAAGAGTATGCTATGTTATTTCATAATCTGTGTTTTAACATTAGGTTTCTAGTGCTTTTCGGATAGCCTTAGAGAGAAAAGATCTACATTTGACTGGAAATTAGTTAAAAATAGAAAAGTTAATAAAACATATGAATAAGACGAACAAGATCTCTTACTGGCTTGCTTTCAAAATATTACTACTCTTAGAACTAGAAATACGAGAGAGAGAGGGAATTCTAAGGAATTCTAGAACGATACACCAGATTACAATGGAAACCAGCAAAAGCGGTATCAATATTATGCAGTTTGTCAAATATTTAAGAGAAAAGAAAGTTTCTTCAATATAAACAATAGAAAGGCATGAAACCACATTAATTTAAATTTGAAAGATGTAGCTGAGTGGTTAAGGCAAGATGCTCTGGCGCAGAGCAACGGGACTTCCCATGGGGGAAGAAAATGTCTCATGGAATTTCTGTCAGTATGGGACCGATGCCCACCCAGCATTGTGAGTCATTTGGATAACTACACTAAGTAGCGGCTCCAAGTTGAGAAAACCAGTTGTAACGACTGGGGGACCTGACATTCTCATCACACGTCACCCCTATACAGGCTGGATCAGCGTCTACCTCTCTGATTAATACATGGATGTGAGGCTAGCAGCCGGCTGGTAGGCCAAGAGCCTTCTAGGTATGTCGAGCCATGGAGTAGGAGTAATATTTATGGACATTATTACAAATTCACTTTAAAATTAATATTTTCTTTAATTGTGTCACATACTGACTAGTCGTTTGAATGTAAAGTTATAACAAGGTATCTACTAATTTTATTTTGTGTTGTTCTGTTAACAATCATTTTACACTATTTATATAAATTTATATTGTATTGTATAGTAAGCCTATGTTTTTCCTTTACAGAGATTTAGGCGCTCTACCCCTACAGGGAAGAATTTGAACCATACTAATTTATTTACACTTGTTTTCGTATAGATATTATTTTGAGTGGTCCGTGGTCAGCGTTCCGCCTCATACTGACATCTAGGAAACCAAGGTAGTACTAGGACGGGAAAATTCGGTAAATTTTGCTTAGAGGCCTTTTAATTCAGGCTTAAGGATTTTTTACGAGCCTGAAAATATTCAGACTCGGGACCCACGACTTTAAGTCCCTCCCGGAGGACTTCCTCCTTGGATTTTTCCATCCTAAAAAATCCATCGACCACGCCGGGTTTGAACCCGCGACCCTTGGAACCAGAGACAAGGAGCATAACCACTAGTCCACCGCGTATATATAAATAAATAATTACACTGGTCTACAAAATGAACTTTTTTTCACAAGAATAAAAATAATTGATTCTAGACGTATTTTTCATGCTGAATTCAAATATCATTTCAGTTTTCCCGATCAGGTAGGACTTTTGTGTGATATTCATTTGAATTTTTTTAATACTACTCATTCAGACTTACTTAGAAAGTGGTGGATAGTGATTTTCGGGCATATTTTGCATCTGAAACATCTCTATTCTTGATCTAACAATAGTCAGCTAGCATATTAGAACTCCACTTGCCTTGGTACCTGTTTTCCATTCTAGAAATTTGCTGATGATAAAACGCTGTGATGTTGGCTAAGACGTAGAAAGAGATATTGACTCCAAAATAAATAAATTTCAGACGGTGTGTAGAACAATACAGAGAACATTAAAAAATAAAATTAGAAAAGAAACCAAGATAAAAATGTATAATGTTATGGCGGTTCCCACAATATTGTATGGACGTGGAACTTGGGCTCCAACGAAAAAACAGAACGATAGAATACAGACGGCGCAGATGAGGTTCATAAGACAAGTAAAAGGATGTACAAGACTTGATAAAATAAGAAATGAGGATATAAGAGAAGAATTGAAAGTATAGCATTTATTGGATAAGGTCACGAATTACAGACAGAAATGGATTGATCATATGGATGGAATGAGTAAGGAGAAATATCCATTGTTAGAAAGAAATTATCAAGCAAGAGGAAGACGTGATGTTGGAAAACCTATAAGACATTGGGTTGATGCATTATGAAGTCGGAACGGGCAATTGCCTAATCCCTGGAGTGATGATGATGATAAAACGCTCACCGTGCTTATAGCTGACAGCCCCAAGAATTTCCGGGAAGAAGTCTAAGTGAGTGTCCAAGAAGTGAATTTTTAAATACATGTAGCTTTGTAAGAATCTAGAAGATCAGCCACTTGGCCACGATAATTTTCTGCTTTATTGTTTCCAAGGAAATTGCAACATATATTTTTGAAAAACTGCCAGGCTGATTTTTCAAGTTGGTTTAACAGTCCTCAGAATGTTCATCAGCCATTAATGATCATATTTATGGTCCTATAAAAATTCCTTCTTTCAGTTTAGCATCTCTGACTTTGGGTAATTTTCGACTTCAAGTAACTTACAAGAATCCTTCAAGAAAGTTTATCCATAACTTTGACAAAATTTTTCATTTCTCCTAATTTAATATGCAATGGAGGTAAACGCATTTTTTTTCAGGATTCACTAGAGACACATGTGACACATTTTTCTGGCGAGGAATAAGAGATTCACATTTAGACCATGATTTTCTAACGTGGTGAGACTGACACATCACAATGCTAGATTAACAGGTATGAGCACGTCAAAACATGAATGAACCTGCACTGTCTTGTCTTTTCGTGCTTCAGCATATTATTATATATAATTTCCTTAAATACAGCTTGAATAAAATCACTAAATATAGAGTAAAGGTTCCTATGATAGGTCAAAGAGAATGCTAAAATAAGATTTTAAAAAGTAGCTGTCACAAAAAAAAAACTGTGCCTGATGGAAAAATTCTGACTACATTTCTGATTTCAGTACGAAAATATGCACTAGATTCACTAATCAGATTTCTTGTGTAGAAAACCTCGTCGACCATTGTTACCATTAGGGGACAAAACAACACAAATGACGCCATGAAAAATACACGAGGAAAAACTTGTTTGTGACTCAAACCAAACCAACATACAACTCTTTTAGAATATGAATACACTTTAAATAGTGAAAGATAATTCAGGAAAAAGAAGGAAGAGAAAGCCATAAGGTGGAGAAAAAGAAAGAAAAGATAAAATAATTGTTTAAAGAACTGTTATAGAATAATTAACCCTTAAATTCGTAATGTATTCTATAGGATACATCAGTTGGTTTAATTAATTTGACTATTTAACTCATGCCCCACATGGGAGTCAATGACCAATCACGTTTCAATGATTTCTGTTTTACAACCAATCAGAGTCGTGTTTCACGAAATATTTATCAGTGTTATATTTACCATATTAAAGAAAGCTCCTCCTTTTTAATATTCTGAACAGGTCTGACCATTATTTTGCAGTGACTGAGCCTATAAGAAATACGGCTACCAGATTGTATATATATAGTGCATAGATGTCAACACATAGCTCTTGCAGGAGTTAATATAAAAACATTTGTAGCAATTTATTATACCACCAAAAAAAGAAACCACTGTTTGCACTTTCTTAAATGTATTTTTTCCCAGGTAATAATCCAGAAAAATATAATTGTCATATTTACATCATACGACATCAGAAATGAATTAATATACAGTTTCATGTGTTTCATTTTTTTTCTCCACTAGAGAGCATTTTTCCTTTGGCAATAAATAATATGATCTGGTTGCAGTGATAAACAAAAGAAGCAGATGAAGCGTACCTATCGTTTCTCATTTGTTTTCAAACATCGCCGTTTATAAATATATAAATATTTTAAAATAACTGTAGTTAAATAATGAATTGTGAGTAAACAGCTTAATTTTATTCCTTAAATAGTCCTAAAAAATGCCACTCTTGATTTCCAAATTTTCTAGATAAATCCACTCCTCACTTCGTGAGTCGTGAATTTATCGATAGTTTGGAAATCGCTCGTGGCATTACTTATGATAATATATTACATAAAACAGAAGAAAACGAACAAAAGAAACCACTTACATGTGTGTCTAATTATACAATATACCTAATACAGTTAATAACAGTTATGCAAGAATCCGTTTTCACTGCGGTTCACCACATTTATATAATCGACATAAGAAAGGTGTGTTTTGCCAATTTAAGGGTTAATTAGATAGTTAATATACGTTTTATATGTATTTATATTCTGCAGCTACTTCCTTTCCATTAAACAATATTTTGTTGAAGTAAACTGTTGAGTTCAAAATAAGATATTTCCTAAGAAGAATATTTAATTGTAGAAACGCACAACCATGTGGATACTGCCAAATATTGTAGATTCGATGTGATCTTAATTAAAGAATCTATTGTATATATGATTGATCTCCGTTCTTCCCGCTTCGGTACATGGGTTTTCCTTAGTAGGACATTTCTTAACCAGATTCATTTAGTTATGTTTATTTTCCTATAGGTGTCAGCGAGGGGCATGTTTTCAGTACAATGCCTCGATGAGACATCTAGTTGGAAATTAAGGTATTACTCGATGGATGAGGTCGGTTAAATGTTTTCAGATATAAGATTCTTTCATGAGCCTGAAAGTCTTCTGACTCGAGACCTACGGCTTAAAGTCCCTCCCGGAGGACTTATCCTATGGATTTGCCCTTCCTAAAAACACTGGTCAACATGATTTGTGTCTCATGAGTACAAATAGTTGTAGTTAATGCAGTTTTGTATCGTGTTTTGAAATATATATTCGGAATTTCTCCATCACCCACAGTTTTTATTTCAATTTCAATTAATGGAATTAAATAATTATTTTTTAATAAACGTTATTTCGTCCATTTGTCCATTGTAAAATAAAACCAAATATGCTAACCCAGGAGATTTCAACTATGGAAAAGAGATATCAAAGCAAATGCAATCCAAATATGCTGGCCGATTATTGTTGGACCATCAAGAGTGATGCTCCACAGGCGAAATATAGCAGAAAATCATCATTTCTTACTCTCTAGGTGAGTCCGAATGTTCGAATATTGTGTAGTTACGAATGTAGAAAATATTAAAGTGTTTGAAATTATATATTACTGTCTCTCGAAAACCTTGCGTGATGGAGAAAACCCGATGTCATATTTGAATTCAGGAGACAAAATAATATCAGAATCACATATGTTTCTTTCTGAGACAAGAAAAAAGTTTATTTTTTGTTGCTCAGTGAATCCATCGATATGCTACTCTCGGGACTAGAGACGAAGAACGTAACCACAGACTAAAGCGATCGACACTGTATATTTCTTATACTTAACTTAATTCGTTCTTCCAGCTGATAAAGTCTCATCAATCATAATCATCATCATCATCATCATCATCGTGAGACAGTAAATCCTAAAAACGAAATACATTTTTTGAAAATCTAAAAATGAGAAAATGAATTTTAATAAACTACGTAAAAAGTAAAATGTCTAGATTACGGTTACCAGATTATGCAGAAAACTAAATAGCTTATTGGTCTACAAAATTGAGTGGATCTACAATGGATTCCTCCTCTGCGGTGTCACAGGGAATGAGGCGGGAAATGAGCGACTGAGAGGGAACCCAACTTCATCCATATCCCATCGATGTCCCATAGTCAAATGCTACAACCATGATACATCAGAAAATAAAACAAGCCCAACTGCAACACACAGATACCAATGTCGAGAACTCGGTGCTTTGGAATAGAAATACAATATACAGAACGAAGAAAACTATATTTCAAGTTCTGTTAAAAAGCATTTTATTATATGTGTCCGAAACCTGGGCAGTAAGTAGAAAACAGGCCAACAAGCTGTTAGCAGTAGAAATGGATTTTTGGAGGCGATCAACAAGAATTTCAAGAAGGGATAAGGCCAGAAACAACACAATAAGAGACATTATGCAAGTTGAAAAAAAAAATATTAGGAAAAATAGAAGAAAAATGTTTGAAATTGTATGGTCACCTCATAAGAATGGAAGAAGAGAGAATACCAAAGAAGATCCTTAATTGGAAAGCTGATGGAAGAAGTGGAAGAGAACGATGGATGGATGGATGGATGGATGGAGTGAAGAGAAGTATGGAAACTAGAGATTTTAGGGAAGAAGATGCTTGACAAAAACCTCTGGCGACAACTCACTTTAGGTTAAAGTAGAAACACTGTATTGTGTAATATTCCTAAAAAATTCTTGATTAAAATTTTAATCATCTGATATATACCTGAATAGAATGGCAGCAGAAAGTGAAGTGAATTATATATTACTTGATTAAATTTTGTAAAATAATTAGGTTAAAATCTTGAGTACAGCATAAGAATAATGCCAAACTTTTTGAAATTAAGGTCACTGTGATATTTTATTTAACGCTTTATAAAATGTCATGTTAAGTGTTCTAGCAATTTGACCCAATTATCAATACGAATCTCTTAACTCATGTAGTTTCTCGAGGGGTTAATAAGGTTTTTATGTTTGTTATTTTATCTAAATTTATTTCCAAACATTTTTATTTGTTATTCTCATTGTAAAGTGTATTATTGCCTATTAAGAAATATTTTACAATATTTTCAGTTTTAATTTAAAGTGTTCTATCTTCGAATGAAGCTGTTATTTAAATGGATAAACAAATGATAATAATCAATTTCCATTTACAATACAATCTATGTCTTAGGCCTACTACTAAACCTTTTAAGATTAACATAAATTTAATCAAAATCAAAGTGGAAGGTATCACTATGAGGTATTTACATTTACTCCAACTTGGAGTATGACAGAAGATGGTAGTAAAATTTTACTTTTGAAAGCGGTATCGTGAAAACACGCAACTTTATGAGGTAAGATATTAAAACATTTTCTCAAACTCATTCATAAATAATCAAATTTGCCTACTGTATCGGCAACTTCTCTGACACAGACGTCAAACGGTACAAGCAGTACGAATTTCAAAGGAGGCGACCTACAAGTATTACGATTAATATATAAGTTGCAAAAAGTAGGCCTATAACTAGTTATAAAAGGGGAGCATTCTTTAAAACCGAGTATATTTAGAACATGACTCAAATGGATAACATAGTGGTCTCTGTCAAAATTTACGGCATCTTACACAACTAACCTTAAATCACATGGAAATGAATAAAGAGCTTCGTTAAATTAAATGCTACGATATTTTTATTATAAATCTCTCAAGCATTATTATTATTATTATTATTATTATTATTATTATTATTATTATTATTATTATTATTATTATTATTATTATTATTATTTTATTATTATTATTAATTCTCGCAAAATGAGGCAAACACAGATACTGTTTAGGTGCAAAATTGGCATAAATTTTTATTTTTTTGTTTTTCCAAAAATACAATATTTTTTTAGGTATTAGACTAGACAAAATGTGTTAGTAAATTTTCAGAGTTGTAGCTGTACCTTCTCATCTATCCTGAAAGTACCAGGAATAAACTCCCTCATTGTGAATTGTATCTAACAGGCATTCCCCTATTTGAGTATTTTCCTTTGATGACGTTAGATATAGGGTCAGATTGGGAGACACATGAAGGCATATTAATTGACATCGACTCCTTAAATAATAGAGGATATGATGAGAGTGTGATGCTGATTCATGTCACATAGGTCCTATATCTCCTACAAGTCAATTGCGAACCATAGATGAGTCTCCTCATCTGACATTTGTTCTAGGAAAACGAATTTCACACCCAGAAATTCATTAGCATGCCATATAACTTCATACGAGGCCACATCAACAAACGTTTTCTATTTAAAATCATATCTTGGTTACAATCGATGCCACTGACGCCTGAACAGCAGTCATTGAGAATTGGATAGCCACCCAAAATATGGCTGAATCCCTCAGTTTTTAAAACTTAACTTGAGTAAAAAGAATTATAACCTTGTTCTGGACGACTATTCAATTGTACAATTTTCTTACTTGATAATTGAATTTGCCAAAGTCTATAAAATATTACTTTTAAATAAAATAAATGAATATATATATATATATATATATATATTAAACCATAGTTGAAGTTTGGAAAATTCGTACCAGGAAAATGAAAAGAATTTTGAGTAAAGAAATTGATATTTTAAGAAGATCAGCTAGAAAAACTAGAATGGATAGAATACGAAATAAAGAAACAAGGGAAATTATGGGTGTAGAAGAGGACATTATAGAAAAGAAAAGATTACAGTAGTATGGCCATGTAAAAAGAATGCCAGAGCAAAGATTGCCTAAACGTATTATGGAATAGATCGCATTGGAAAGGAGGAAGGAATGAAGACCATAGAAAATCTGTATAGAAGACGTGCAAGCGGCTATGATTATCAGAGGATTGAAGGAAGATTCAGGCATTTCTTTTGCAACTAGAGTCGCTATTCTAAGTGTAAATGTTATCTCATGTCTCAACGTGTGAATAATAAATGAATGCCATTTTTTTGTGAGTGATAATTTAGAACTAAGGAAGTATAAAACTTTATTTTTCGGTGGGAACTAAATTCATATATAACTTAAGAAGACACAAATTGCATAAGTACAATAGTTCTTGTTTAAACATATCACTGAAAACGTTGATAAGGAATAGAAGATAAATGAGATCATATGATAGCCGGAGTTACTTATTTCGCTGTTGGATACAGTACCGCTACTATCTTTTCTTACTAGTCATGTTTAGGCAATGAAATATTGAAAAATGCCACGCAAAACGCAGTTATAATAGTGCGCCATACGTCATAAAAATTATTCATTTCTCTTCCAGGTTTTATATAGATATCTACAGTGTGGAGCAGAACTCTATGGCAAATTTACACAGGTTGTTCAGGAATGGTGTATGGATATTTGAATCAGTCATTTCGAAAAGGAATCATCTACAGCTGATCAAATTTTACAGGAGAGGAAAGAAAACTGATTCAATTTGTTTAGGATAAAGCATTGAATCTGAAATTGCTACTGAATGAAGTCAGAAAGTGCTAATGGAATAGTGTAGTTGATCCATTCTCACACGAAAACAATGGATGTAGGTATCTAAACATGGAATAATTAAAGAAGTGAATTTAAGAAAAATTGGAGATGATCCCTTTTCGAAATGACTGATTCATTTGAAGCTTGAACATCTTTGTTGATATCGCATCTAGGATCTTTAGTATAGCCTTTGAAAAAAAAAAATGTTAGTGCAACTCTTGTTGGTGGAAAATTAAAATTTTGAAGAGCGATTCACACTACTAAGTTGTTACGTGTGCTGTCTCCATTCAGGTCAAATCCGGCGGTGTAAGCCTTTCTTCAATCAGTATTCGAATCGTTCGCTTCACTAGAGCAGTCGTAGTTGGTAAGATGCTCTCTTGCGAAAACGCAGGTCCAAGATAGATCTTGGTAAGGATTTTTCTTTTTGTAATTACGTCGTTAATTTCCATAATGCCTACACGTTATATAAATCAATTTGTATATATATATATATATATATATATATATATATATATATATATAGGGAAATAAATAAATTAATTAAAAAAACAGCTCATATATATAATATAGAAAATGAATAACGATTGTAACGTCTAATTACTTTTTTTACAAAACAAAATGCATAACAAGATTGTTTATTTCCACTACTAATGCAAAACACATCTAATTAATTTAAATTAAGTCAAGTTATTATCTAATTTCATTGTAAAAGTCCTGGATTATTGCATCGCTTCATATAGACAGTTTCTAGCAGGAACGGTTGTGGTCTAGTGGAGGGAGCTTCTGTATCCCATGCATGAGGTCGCGTGTTCAATTCCGCTGTCATGCTTATATATATATCTCTATCTCTCTCATCCTTATTTCAATTATTTTTTGTTTTGTTTTATTTGTTTTGCTTTGTTTTATTTGTAGTATTTACTGCACTACTTATTTATGCGAAATTGTTTTACATTGCACGACACACGACGAAATAGAACGGATTTTAATTTCTCAAATATTTGTATACTTGTGAACCAAATACCTGACCTCTTATCATACGCAGTGGCTTCGTTCTGGACTTATCTGAGCGCCTTTTATTATTTCTCAAGGCTGCACATAGGAATGAGATATATACATATATATATATATATATATATATATATATATATATATATTGTTTCGGGTAAAATAGAATTCTACTGACAAATTTTCACAGGTTGTTCAGTGATGGTGCCTGAGTATTTTGATATAAGTAATCCATGGTATCCGATTACTTATTATAGATCCATGTGTTGATGCTGTGTTAAGATATTTTCCTTTATACAATCCAATCCATCCAAAGTAATTCTTCCCGAGGGCAGGTCTTTCACTGCAATCATAGCATGTTCATGCTATGTTCTGTAGCTTTACTAGGGAATTATTTTCCTTCATGATTGAGGAAAACTATGAAAAATTTTGGCAAATCCGAGATTTGAATTCTGAATCTTCCGAATACAAGTATCTAACATTAGGATCCAAATTGTTCGATTCAAAGCTCTTGTGCGTAAATTAAATGGCGAGTTTTATGTCCTTGAAGATTCTAAAAAATGAAAGCAAGCTTGACTCTGTTTTTAGATTTATGCTACTAGGAAACGGAGAAGTGGAGGCGACATGCGGAATTTCCGCCAGTTTGTCCTTCACGTTTTGCGAGACAGGAATGCACTTCTCTGTGTTAAATAATTGCCATTCATCCTCTCTTCTGTACAAGCGGCGACATTGGTCTATAATCATCTACCGACTCACTTGAAACCAGCAACACAGTCCAACTTATGCCAAATTATTTTGTAACATATTTCTACTTTTAACAGTTTGTCTGTCTACACAGTAGAAACCCACGTGGGGCAAGGGTGCTCTCTCACGGGTATTACTTAACCAAGGCTAATTTAGTTGCCCGTATTTACCTAAAAACGTCAGGGAATGACAGATTTGTTATTTCATCACCTTAAAGAGACATCTAGTAAGCAACTAAGGCATTACTTGGATGGTAAATGCCGATTAAATTATGCTCAGAAGGTCTAATTTACGCTTGAGGTTCTTTTACGAGACCGAAAATCTTCCTCCTGCAGACCCACGGCATGACGTTTCTCCTGCAAAATTTTCTCTTGGATTTTTCCATCCTAAAAATATATCGACCATGGCCGGATTTGAACCTGCCGTCTTTGGGACAAGAGCCAAGGAACATAACCGATGACGATTACAGCGATTTGATAATGTAAAATAATGACAAAGACATGCAATAAGTTAGTGAAGATAAATCTAGCCGACTTATTAAACTTCATTGAATTTATATGCATTTTCAGCAAATCAGAATTAAATTATATTCAGGTAAATGTGGACATAAAGTTTTTTTTTTCTGGCTGCTGGCACACAAGAGTGGAGAACATTTAATAACACTGAGCAACAAAAAATTAACTTTTTTTTGTCTCAAAAAGAAAAATATGTGATTCTGATAGTATTATTTCTCCTGAATTCAAATATGATATCGGTTTTTCTCCGTCGCGCAAGGTTTCCGAGAGACAGGCATTTATCATAAGTAATGCCACGAGTGATTTCCAATTTATCGATAAATTCGCGACTCGCGAAGTGAGGTGTGAATTTATTTAATGAATTTGGAAATCGAGAGTGGCATTTGTTAGGACTATTTTTAATGAATAAAATTAAGCTGTTTACTCACAAATCGTTATTTTAATATAGTTATTTTAAAATATTTATATACTTAATGTAAACGGTGATATTTGAAAACAAATTAGAAATGTGAGGTTATGTATATTCATTGCAACTCGATCATATTATTTATTGCCAAATATGATCGCAATATTGTAACAATGCACTCTAGTGGAGGAATAATGAAACACATCAAACTATTATAATCAACATTATAGGCTAGGTCAATCATTTATATTTTGAATAAACAACTCAGTAAAATCATTGAATATATTCATCTTCTTCTTCACTTCCTGGTTTAGGCAAGAGTTGCCTGTTCCGTGATATATTCATTATTTGCTATATTCAAGGTATTTGTTGGAGAAAAATAATGGTCTAACCTGTTCAGAATATTAAAAAAGGAGGAGCTTTCTTTATCACAAAAGCAGGTGCTGATAAAGAGAAATCGATAAAGAGCGAGGTGAAACACGACTGTCATTGGTGTAAAACACAATTCATTGAAACGTGATTGGTCATTGACAACCATTTGCGACATGAGTTAAATAGTCATAAGTAATGCCACGAGTGATTTCCAAATTATCGATAAATTCACGATTCACGAAGTGAGGAGTGAATTTATCTAGAGAATTTGGAAATCAAGAGTGGCATTTGTTATGACTATGTAACGAATAAAATTAAGCTGTTTACTCACAAAACATTGTTTAACTATAGTTATTTTAAAATATTTATAGATTTAATGTAAACGGCGATGTTTGAAAACAAATCAGAAATGTGAGATTCTGTTCATTCACTGCTCCTTGATCATATTATTTACTGTCAAATAAGATCGCAATATTGTAAGAGTGCACCCAAGTGGAGAAATAATGAAACACATCAAACTATATATCATAATCAACATTACGGGTTATTCATTTATTTTTTTAGTAAACAACTCAGTAAAATCAAGGAATCTTTTCATTATTTGCTATATTCAATGTATTTGTTGGAGAAAAATAATGCTTTGACCTGTTCAGAACATTAAAAAGGAGGAGCTTTCTTTATCACAAAAGCAGGAGCTGATAAAGAGAAATCGATAAAGAGCGAGGTTAAACACGACTTTCATTAGTTGTAAAACAAGATTCATTGAAATGTGATTGTTCATTGACTATCATTAGTGGCATGAGTTAAATAGTCATTTCAAACACTTAAATATTTTCTACATTCGAACAATCGGAGTCACCTAGAAAGTAAGAAATGACGATTTTCTGCTATATTTCGCCTGTGGAGCATCCCTCTTGATGGCCTAACAGCATATTAGGATTCCATTTGCCTTGATATCTCTTTTCCATAGCTGAAATCTCCTGAGTTAGCTCATTTGATTTTATTTTACAATGGACAAATGGACGAAAAAAAGTTTATTAAAAATAATTATTTAAATCCATTAATTAAAATTGAAATAAAAAACTGTGGGTGATGGAGAAATTCCGAATACATATTTGAAAACACGATAAAAAACTGCATTAAGTACTACTGGTACTCATGAGACAAAAATCATGTTGACCAGTGTAATTAGACTAAAAATAAATTTGTATTTTTAATGCCATATTTGAATGAATTTAATGAAAGAATATTTCTTAATGATGTCAATTCATTATTAACGTTGCCCATTTTCTATTCAAGGCCAAACACGACACATGTTTATATATATATATACACACACATATATTAATCATAACTAACAAAGTATGCGGGATTATGAAATGAGGCCGTATTAAACGAAACAGAAACTCAAAGAATTTTTATTGCCACACATTGCCAAACACTAAAACACCTCTATATGTGCACCATTAGCAGCATGAACTATATCAAGTCTGTAGTCGATTTCGTGCCACGTTCTGCCCAACATGCCGGGAATCTTGGCGAATTGATTTTTGTGGACTTCTCTGAAATCCTGCTCTAATTTCTTCAATCTTTTATTCTGAAGCACGTGTACGAGTATCTCCTGATTCTTTTTTAACGCTTTCAGTGACCAGAAACTTCTCAAGCCATACCTTAATGGTCTTCCCATAGGTGCATTTCCTCCATATTCTCTCCGGTAATTTATTTGCACTGTAATTATTGACTGCGTCTCTGCATACCTGAAAACAGTTTGTGCTCATTGCTCAGGAGTCGCCATTTTGTTTTATGTCATTAATGTCCAACATGCGACATATGAATTAACTCCAAAATTGAAAAGAAACATTCTGTGCGTTTCTCCTTCTTTTAATACCAACCTCATTTCATAATCCGCATACTTTGAGAGTTATGATTAATTAATATGTGGGAAGTTTGAATGGGACACGGTGTATAATTTGTATTGATTTAACCACCAAACTATCATGATCGACAATATTTCAGAACAAAGAAACCTAACATTCATACTAGTAATTAAAAAAATATAATTGGTAAATCAGAACTTATTATCATTATTTAGTTTTAATGTATTGGCCCACTGCTGTGGTCTCGAGGTAACGTCGTATTCTCAGATGCAGGGTGCTCGGATTTGATCCTTGATCGGGATAAGTTTCCTGAATAACATTTTTCGGTATTTTTCTCACCTGTAAGGCAAATGTCGGTGAAAGTTAAGATCGAAATAGTATCGAATAATATTTGGTCATAATAACCGCCTTGTTTAGTGTGAATGAAGGAAACTCATATCTTCGTGTTGTCACTGACGTGGTTCTGGGCTATAGATGATCAGTCATATGAGGAGACTCTCCACATCTTTGTGTGGCCAAAAAGTATGTACCGGTATGTGAACGAAACTTAAAACCATTCCGTGACAGATCGCATATCAGCAAGGCCCAACTGGGGTGGGACTTGTTAAGTACCTAGAAAATAAATAGGTTAAACTTAGTAAAATATATAAAATTGTATTTATTTTTTTAAAATAACGAACATTTTAATAGATATTTTGTCGACTTACATCATCACGTCACTTTGATTAATTCTAAGGAAAATGTGGGCTAGGAAGCTCTGGCGAAATCTTATGGAATTAATTGGCCAAATTCGATCCAAAGCTTCAGAGGGTCTACAATTATTGTGTTCGCTTATTTTTGTTAGGACTGTGACTCGTTCAGCTACTTACGAAATGAGTCTGGCAATATTTCTGTGTTCAAATCGGCCGGAGTTTTGCCTAGCCACCCTACGTCTTACTTCCATTGACCAAGAATTATAGATCCTTGCGTCAAATATTGTTAACTGGATATCATCATCATCATCATCACTCCAGGGATTAGGCAATTACCCGTTCCGACTTAATAATGCATCAGCCCAACGTCTTGTAGGTCTTCCAACATCACGTCTTCCTCTTGCTTGATAATTTCTTGCTAACAATGGATATCTCTCCTTACTCATTCCATCCATATGATCAATCCATTTCTGTCCATAATTCGTGACCTTATCCAATAAAGGCTGTACTTTCAATTCTTCTCTTATAAGCTCATTTCTTATTCTATCAAGTTTTGTACATCCTTTTACTTGTCTTAGGAACCTCATCTCCGCCGTCTGTATTCTATCCGTCTGTTTTTTCACTGGAGCCCAAGTTTCACATCCATACAATATTGTGGGAACCGCCATACCATTATACATTTTTATCTTGGTTTCTTTTCTAATTTTATTTTTGAATGTTCTCTGTATTGTTCCACACACCGTCTGAAATTTATTTATTTTGGAGTCAATATCTCTTTCCACATTGTAGCCAACATCACAGCCCAAATATTTGAAACTAGACACCTGTTCTATACTTTGATTTTCTAAAATAATTTTGGATCTCACTGGATCTCTTCCTCTAAAAGCCATGGTCTTCGTTTTCCTTACAGAAATCTTTAGATCATATAATTTACATATTTCATTTAATGCATGCATAGATTTCTGTAAGTCGTCTTCATTTTTCTGTATTATGATTACATCGTCAGCAAATAGAAGATTATTTATGCACACTTTCTTATCTATTCTTATTCCTGGATTCACCATCCTTGTCCTGCGAAGCGCTCGTAACGCTTCCAGAAGACATTCATCTTACTGAGAAGCTTCATGGAAATCAGCCGGACTGGATATCTTTATCTAATACAATTAAATAAAAAATTGTCTGAACTAAGATTTGTACCCAAGATCTCCACATTTTCGCACTCGTGTCCTTACCACTTGAGCTACTCAGACAATTCAGTAAGAGACACAAATATTTCACTCTTTTAAATCCTACTTTGCACTTACAAGTTAGTAGTGGATTTCTATTCACATTACAACTAGATTGCTTCCAGTAAGAATACATTCTAATGGAATTTATTATGAACCAAATCAGTTAATTACAAACGTATATTTGCATCAATACATTCAGACAAGACATTCGCAAGCAGTATTTAATACAAATAAATATATTTTTTTCTGCCTGAAACGGAATTTGAACCCAAGATCTTCATCTTTACGCGCTAGTGTTCTTACCACTTAAACTACTCAGGCAAACCAGAATGGCTTGCCCGAGTACATTAATTTCAATATTAGGTTCATAATTTTGCTGATATAACACGGAATAAATCCCATGGTAATGTCTTTTTAGTAGAAGCGCTCATATTTAATCTGAAAATAGCTTCACTTACTAAAGGTCAGAGAGGAATTAAAAGAGTGTAAGATTTGTGTCTGTTCCAAGAATGCCTGAGTAGCTGAAGTGGTAAGAACACCAGCGCGTAGAGATGGGTATCTTGGGTTGAAACCTTGGTTCACACAGAAAAATATATATTTTGTTATATTATTATTGCTTGTGGATGGGTGCTTGAGTACATTGTTTTTATTATTAATTTAACACATCTCATTGAATATTAATTAAATTTGAAGAGAAACATTTTCGCCCAGACCGGGACCCGAACCCGGGACCTTGGGTTTACCGTATCAATGCTCTTACCAACTGAGCTACTGGGGCGAGTTCCAATCTAGACGCAAATATTTCTCTGATGTACATTATAATTCCCGCTCACCAAATGCTTGAAGCTGTGGCTTCATCTTTGCAAAGGGCGGCTGATTGAGTATGAAGATTTCATTGGGAATTTAACATTACTTTTAAAGCCAGTAGTGCTTCTATTGATGTTTTTAATTAATATTCAATGAGATGTGCTAAATTAACAATAAAAACATCAATAGAAGCACTACTGGCTTTAAAAGTAATATTAAATTCCCAATAAAATCTTCATACTCAAGAAGCCGCCATTTGCAAAGATGAAGCCACAGCTTCAAGCATTTGGTGCGCGGGAATTACAATGTATATAAGAGAAAAATTTGCGTCTAGATTCGAACTCGCCCCGGTAGCTCAGTTGGTAAGTGCATTGGTACGGTAAACCAAAGGTCCCAGGTTCGGGTCCCGGTTTGGGCGAAAATTTTTCTCTTCAAATTTGAGTACATTAATTTCAATATTATGTTCTAAATTAGCTGATATAACACGGAATAAAAACCATCATGTCTTGTTAGCACAAGTAACGCAGTTGTACTATGAATACAAACGCTCAATAATGAGAAGTCACTTATCTCTACTCCAAAGCATGATGTCTTAAACCAACACGGCTACGGTGCGGGACACACTACAACGGATGACTAAAATTTAATAAAAATATATATACAGTCAATATGCCCAATTCACCAATTAATGTTGAACCGAAAGTGTGTTTTTCGGCTCATTATTGTAGCGTCGTTCTCCTCCCTAGACTGGAATATTTATGAACTATGCCAATATCCCTTTCTCCTTGTATTTACCCCCTCTCTCTACTCTTTACCCTTCCCGCTGCGGAATGTCTACGGCGCATCTCCCCTCTACCTCAGAACCTTCATATACGTGGTGCACAGGCAGAACATTATCATTCAAGCATTCGTCGTTCAGTTGTTCAAGCAGATTCAAGGTTTGAATCAGCATCCAATTCGCGATGCGATTGGAACTCTGATGGACAAGCTCGTCTGAAGCCGAGAAGCGGCGTGGTTTAGTTGGTCCGGCAGACCAGGGAAGAAGTTGCCCCTGGTTCGGACGTTAGCATGAGTGTGGCGTGAGATATGGTGTGGTTTTTTTTCTATTGTAAGAGTACCGTTATTTATTTCTTTGTATTTTTGTTGAATGATCAAAATGTCTTTGTTTATTTGTTTTTACTTCAGACAACTTGTTTCTATTAAAGGTCATCTTTTATACAACTTATCTGCTACTTCTTTGATGTGCACGTAGTTGTTTACTATCCTATACGGAAATTCACTCACGTAGGAAACTATTTCCAGCTCCCTTACTATTTTGCTGTTTAGCTTTCTTGATTGACAATTATTGTCATTTTCACTCACTCTATGTATTTGAGAATTATTATTTATTTATATCTGAGAGAGAAAGATGAATCGATTGCTGCCTTCTATGGGCCCAAGGCAAGCAACTTTGTGATTGATAACCTTGCAGGAAATCAGATCCACGTTAATAGAAGCAGCAGCAACAAAACACGATCCCGGATAAATGGTAGTAGTAGCGTGGTTCTCTTGCCCACAAATGGTTGCGCAGAAGCGTGGTTTATTTATAGTGGTCATTTCGCGCCCCGCGCAAAATGGTAGCAGTCTGCGTGGTTTTTAAAAAGCTACAATGTTTTAAAATGGTCAACACATTTCCACAGCCAAGCTGTCATTCTCAAGACCAGATATTGACTGAAGATAAAATTGATAATAAATAAATAAACAAATTCAGTTATAAACAAACTACATCACATGACGCAATCAATCAGAAGTAAACAGTAAAACATAATAAAACTAATCCTCTTTTGTTTCAATTAAAGAAAAGAGGGCGCTGTACGGAATGGGGCCCTTGTCTTTATTCATGATTTTATCCTTATTTTTATAAATTTCCAAACTTTCAAGGATGTCAAGGAATTTGAAATCAATGACCGAACCAATCAGCCTAAGGTTACTTTTATTGATAGCATGGCCGTAATCAGAAATATGCTGGGCAACTCCAGATTTTTCAATTCTGTTAAGTCTAAAATGGGCAATATGTTCGTTAAATCTAGTTAAAATGGATCTTCTGGTTTGCCCAACATATTTAATATCACAGTCATTGCATCCAATTTCATAAATACCGGATTTTTTTTAAACAATCGACTTTATTCCGTACAGCGCCCTCTTTTCTTCAATTGAAAGAAAAGAAGATTAGTTTTATTATGTTTTACTGTGTGATTGATTGCGTCATGTGATGTAGTTTGTTTTTAACTGAATTTGTTTATTTATTTATTATCAATTTTGTCTTCAGTCAATATCTGGTCTTGAGAATGACAGCTTGGCTGTGGAAACGTGTTGACCATTTTAAAACATTAATTGGTGAATTGGGCATATTGACTGTATATATATATTTTAATATTTTATCACCAAGAAGATCACTTGTTTATTAAATAAAATTTAATTGTTTCCGGACTTATTTTTAATTGAACTTTGTTTTTCTTCTCTTTATGAGGGATTCATTCCCAAAATTTTGGGTTCAAGTTTTGATGCGCACTGTATATTCATTATTTACAATTAGTTATACTCATTGAATTAAACTGAGCGATTAATTCATTGTTAAATAAAAATTTACTTGATTCATTTTAAACACATTATACGATATAAATTATTCTGTATATTTTTTTATTAATTTCTTCCTCTACAAGATGATGATGCCCTCAGACAAAGAATTACATATGGAAGAAGTTGTCCCAACTGGTAGCGTTTTAGGCCCTACCCGGATTCAAACTACGTTCCTGAAAGACTTGATTGGCTACAACTAGTTGAAATTTCTATAATTATAAATTCCTCCAACTGTTCTATTTTAAAAAAATAGGACTGCTTCAGTCTCTGCCAGTGATTTATAAGAGTCTCTTCCTCATGGGGAAACCACGTGTCTATGTTTGTGTATTTAATTTATAACTTGGGAATACTGACATTTCTACACGCATATATTTCCACGAATACTATCCTAATGCAATCCACATAGAGTTAACTTAGCCTTTTAAAAATGGAACAGGCATTTCCCAGTAGAAAAAAATGTATAACTGCCAACAAAAGCTATTTCGCTAATATATTACCCTTTCAAAGCTAAAAATACAAAACTTGCGAAATAAAAAATAAATCTTTTCCATTAGACATAAAAAATTAGTGGCACTTTGATGTATATTCCTACTGATTACTTGGCCAAGTCACGTGAACTAAAGAAAGGAAGCAATATTTAAATGCCACTTTGGCTTTGGTCTCGCGACATTAAAATTCTTTACGAAAACAGTCTGCAACTGAATGCACACACATGGCCAATGAGCAAAGATTTACTTTTGTTTTGTCGCCAAAAAACTTGATTTCTTATTTTTTACTTTATTGAACACAAATACGAGAACAGAATATTCAGAAGATAGCTGATTCGATTACCAATAAATTGTATAATTCAAAACGAGAAGAACCCGAAATGTTGATATTTCATTTAGCCTCACTTCCTGTAATTGCAGTAGAGAGATGAGAACCCTCGACTGTACGAGGACAAAAAAAGTAATTGTGAAATCAGAAGTTTTAAGTTCAAGAAACAAAATGTGATGATTGATGCAAAAATTAAGGGATTATATTTATAACTGTCCACAGCTGGGTGAAGTCCACCGCTGTGGTCTCGAGGTAGCGTGCTGCCTTGTCACGCAGCGGGCCCGGGTTCGATCTCCGGTCGGGGCAGTTTTTCTGGATGAGGTTTTTATCGGGGTTTTTCCTCACCTGTAAGACAAATGTCAGGAAAACTTTAAGGTGCAAACGGTTCCCGAAATCATATGGCCAATCACCATCATCATCCTTATCATTATCATCCTTCACCGGTGTGGAAAGCAACGGGAAGCTACCATACCTATAATTCCCTAGTAAAGCTGCAAGCATAGCATGAAAATGCTATGACTGCAGTGAAGGACCTGCCTTCGGGCAGAATTAATATGGATGGATCGCTGGATGGTCTCGAGGTAGCGTGCTGCCTTGTCACGCAGCGGACCCAGGTTTGATTCCCGGTCGGGACAGGCTCCTGGGTGAGGTTTTTTTCGGGGTTCTTCCTCACCTGTAACACAAATGTCAGGAAGCTTAGGACTCAACGGTCCCCGAAAATCATCCGGCCATCATCATCACCCTCTTTTTTTGTTCAATGCCACCTGTTTTTTATTCGACATTTCAGGTATTCTCTCCTGGCATTCACGTATTGTAACCCACTTCAGAGGTTGGGGCGCCTGGAAGGCCGGGTTACGCTGCCCCAATGATATGATGGGTGATGACGATAGATAATGATGCGCCAGGAGAGGCCTTAAACCTAATGTTAATATTATGAGGTGAATATCATATTGACGATAATGATGACCAGAGGATGTTCGGGGACCGTTTGGGCCTAGAAGTATCCTGACATTTGTCTTACAGGTGAGGAAGAACCCCGAAAAAACCTCACCCAGGAAACTTGTCCCGAGCGTGGATCGAATCCGAGCCTGCTGTGTGACAAGGCAGCACGCAACCTCGAGACCACAGCGGTGGACTCATTATAATCCTTATCATTATCATCATCCTTCATCGGCGAGGAAGGAAACGGGAAGATATCACACCTAGAATTCCCTAGTAAAGCTGCAAAGCATATAATGAAAATGCAGTGAAAGACCTGCCCTCGGGCATAACACTATGGAAAAACTCCACCCTTTCTGCAGGTTTAACTGTGATCAACAGGGGATAATAAAATAAAATATTAATGATTATGCTATTTTTGTTCGGTTAAAATACGGCGACCAATAAAATTACGTGGGTATATATTATTCTGGAGTTTATGCAAAATACTCGTATGTTTCATATACTAATTATCCTGATTTCAGAATTGCAATCTGTTATTTCTTATCACGTGCTATTGTTTACAATTATAAATCTTATAGATTATATGTAGGGGCACGCCGTAGCGTAGTGGTTAAGGCACTGAGCTACAAGCCGGAGGGTCGAGGGTTCAAGTCCCGTTGGGGTCAGGATTTTTAAACTGACCCAAACCCATCTGGCGGCACTATGGCCCCGGGGTCGACTCAGCCTCTAACGGAAATGAGTACCAGACGCTTGTTCTGGGGTAAAGGCGGCCGTCACGCAGGGCTGACAACCCGGCTGACATCAAGTGCCGATTGTCTAGAAAAAGTGGGAGCCTTAACCTCCTACTACCCCAAGGGCCTCCTGAGGCCTGTTGTGGGATCACTTTACTTTTTTTTTTATAGATTATATGTAAATAGTCCACCACTGTGGTCTCGAGGTAGCGTGCTGCCTTGTCACGCAGCGGGCCCGGGTTCGATTCCCGGTCGGGGCAGTTTTTCTGGGTGAGGTTTTTATCGGAGTTTTTCCTCATCTGTAAGACAAATGTCAGGAAAACTTTAAGGCTCAAACGGTCCCCGAAATCATAAGGCCATCATCATCATCCTTATCATTATCTTCATCATCATCATTCTTCACCGGTGTGGAAAGCAACGGGAAGCTACCACACCTACACAATTCCCTAGTAAAGCTGCAAGCATAGCATGAAAATGCTATGATTGCAGTGAAGGACCTGCCTTCGGGCAGAATTACTATGGATGGATATGTAATTAATGTAGTTTGGAGATAGCGGATAAAAAAAACTGGACTAATATCACTGGTCAACATGATTTTTGTCTCATGCGTACCAATAGTTGTACTTAATGCAGTTTTTATCGTGTTTTCAAATATGTATTCGGAATTTCTCCATCACCCACAGTTTTTTTAATTTCAATTAATGGATTTAAATAATTATTTTTTTAAAACTTTTTTGTGTGTTTGTCCATTGTAAAACAAAACCAAATGAGCTAACTCAAATAGTTTCAGCTATGGAAAAGAGATACGAAGGCAAATGGAATCCTAATATGCTGGCCGATTATTGTTGGACCATCAAGAGCGATGCTCCACAGGCGAAATATAGCAGAAAATAGTCATTTATTACTTTCTAGGTGAGTCCGAATGTTCGAATATTGTGTAGTTACGAATGTAGAAAATATTAGTGTTTGAAATTATAAATTCCTGTCTCTCGGAAACCTTGCATGTGGAGAAAAACCGATATCATATTTGAATTCTGGAGAAAAAAATAGTATCAGAATCACATATTTTTTCTTTCCGAGACAAAAAAAAAAGTTTATTTCTTGTTGACCAGTGTATTCAAACGTAAGTAATTAATTAAGAACAATGGTCGAATATTAATTGATGATTAAGTCTATTATGAATAACAGTACGAGTAACTTAGAGTTTATAATAATATAAATTTGATAGGACCGAGAGTAAGGAAGTGTATTTTATTATTTCTTATAACTAACTCACTGGCTCTATCGAAACCGTAAGTTAATGGCCGCGCGGACATTAGCTCTCCATACATCCCTATCCTGAGCTAATGTTTTCCAATCATCCACTGTATAATTTACTTCCCTCAAATTATGGATGTTATTCTTCCATCTCATTAATGGTGTATCAACTGGGCGTTTACCCTCTGGTTTTCCTACAAGAAGCTTCCACACACTACTTTCATTCCACATACGTGTCGCATGTCCTGCCCATCGCAGTCAACGAGAGATAACTGTATATATCTGGCTTCTTATACATATCATGTACCTCACTATTATTTAGTTTTCTCCATTCACCTGTCTGTTATTATTATTTCTAATATTGCGAAAAATTGATACGTGTTGGAGGAAAATTGAGTTCATATTTAAATTCAGTTTGGTTGAATTAGGACACTATACTAGAATAGAAACCCAGGGGGTGGTGTTAAATTTACGTATTAGTGTTGTTAATAAAATTACTTCTTTTCAGATAAACAATGTAATGACCTAGAATAAGCAATATTCTTATAATGTACAAAAAATATATCTCGTAAAGTATTAGATTCTTCACAGTGGAAATGAAGCCACGAAAATAATCAAAGTACACTGAATTAATTGTGACCATTTTTGGAATGTAATAACTTATTCCCTATAATCACAGATATATATATCTATATATATATATATATATATATATATATATATATATATATATATATATTATTTAAAACAGAGGTTTTAGAGACTTTGAAACTTTAAAAGCAAATCAAAATTCAAATTCAATTTTTTTTTCGACCATTTTAAATATTCTAACATGATTCTTACAGAGTTAAAGACTGAGGACTTTATATGTGTATGTGCCCTTTCAGATTCTATAGGTAATCTATCTTCCTTTTTTATTTTTCCACATCCCTTCCGACAAGACTCGTTCTTCTACTCTCACTTATCCTTGTGGCCATGTTATTTTTGTTTTACCTCTCTTTTTTTTTATTCCTGCCTGATTTCATTCATAAATCGTCTTCGGTAATCTTTCCTTCATCATTATTTTCATATGCCCAAATCATTTTAATTGTGTTGTTTTCGTAGTTTCTACTTGGGATCTTTGCACTTTCTTCTATTCTATTTATATTATTTATATATATATTTAGATTTTATAATAGGAAAGCCAGAGGGAAAACGCCCAGTTGGTAGACCAAGAATGAGGTGGGAGAACAACATTAACTATGATTTGAGGGAAGTAGATTATACAGGGAATGATTGGAAAGCATTAGCTCAGGATAGGGATTTATGGAGAGCTTATGTCCGCGCGGCCATAAACCTATGGGTTCGATAGTGCCAGTGAGTAAGTGAGTAAGTAACTAAATTTTTTACATTTAGCAATGAAAAATAAATGCCGACTCTGACGTTTATTTTTCTTTTCATATATATATATATATATATATATATTGCAGATTTTCGCGGGTATACGTAAGATCAAGAAACGTTTCTTGGGTTTTATGCGTCATGGATTCAACGTTGGCCTTTGGCCATTGATTCTGATCATGTTGAAACGTCAGAATCAGTGAGCAGAGGGCAATCTTAAATCCATGACGCGGAAAACCCAAGAAACGTTTCTTAATTATATATATATATATATATATAATATATATATACATACATACACTTGTTTGCGCGTGTGTGATTATAGTTCATTAAATTATCCGAGTCAGAGCTTAGCAAAGTACGGCCTTTATTGGAGCTTCGAAACTGAAAAAAAGGCAATTTTAAAAATAAATTTCATATTTTTTATGTAATTAAAATAAGAATACTTTGCATATCCGGGCATGTAAACCGTTCTGTTTTCTTTTTTCGTAATCTACTTGAACGAAAATGAGAATATTTTCAATATATACATATTTTACGATAACAATTATTTTGCGATAAAATTATTTTACCTCCGAATGTTAGTATGACTCTTTTTATCCTCTATAAATTGATAACCACGTATTATTTAAATGTTAATTTTGGCTCGTTGATAATAATATTTATTTCAGATGTTGTCTCATTTCAGTGCTCTATTATCTTATAAAACACCTGACAAACGAAATATTACAACACCATGATCAGCAACATTCTCTTTCACGAATATATGAATAAACCGAGGCAAACTTAATTAGTGATTTTACAAGTAGAGGGACTAAGCTATTCAATATAAATTATATGAAAAATAATCATTGGTAATTATTCAATATTATTTTATAGTTAATATATGAAAGAATGAATATAAAATATACTAGGAGAATTTCAAAATTATTTTATTATGTTTAAAAAGTTGGTAAATTCAGACCAGATCATTCACAGCAGATTTTAAATGAGCCCTTTTGTATCAATTGTTCAGTGACCACAAACAAAATTAAGGGAGAATTGTAACATAGTCTGAATGTAGCCTCAGTTATTGAAAAATCTTTAAATTATATATAAGATCTAATACCAAATAAAATATTTTATATGGGAATAATTGAAAGAGTCTGAAGAAACTGTTTAAAAATTCCGACCTCAGCACGTTTCGGCCATAAACATCTCAACTCATCTGTAAAACGCCAGATTCGATCCTCGAAACTATATATTTATTGGTGTTTCTCGTATAATTTATCATATTCATACTATTATTATTATTATAATTATTATTACTATTATTAATCATCATTATTACGTATATTATTATCATTATTATTATTATCATTATATTAATATCATTATTATTATTATATTATAATTATTACTATTATTATCGTAAGTATTATTATTGTTATTATCGTATAAAATGTTGTTTGTACATGAAATTTACATTGCTACATTTAATGTATCTTTAACTGTTTATAATTAGCATAGTGTATATCTATATTTGTCAAATATTTATTTGTATTTGTGCTGGTTGAGTGGAAGAGAAGGCTTTATGGCCTTAACTCTGCCAGAATGAATAAAACATTATTATTATTATTATTATTATTATTATTATTATTATTATAAAACGTTCGACATTTTTAGTTAGCCATTGTTATTGTATCGTGTAAATCATAGTACCAGTGACGTGCATTCAACCCCAGCTACCCCAACAATGCTGGGGTAATTAATATATTAATATTTTTGGATAAAAGTAATATATTTTCCAAATTGAATTCAAATAAATTACGCGTGAACATCAAAATTAAAAATTCCCGCCGCGCTAGCAGACTATCGTATTCGGTTTGTGCATTGTGCGTATCACATTATCTCAATAGAGAAACACATAAAGTGTTCCTCTATGTTATCCCTACCAACACCAGCTATTTCGCTGCAGATGAATTAACGATAACCCACTAAATGAGTCTACCTGCTGAGTTCAGCGATAACTCACGCTAGACCAGCGATAACTCGCTAGACGAAGCTTGTGACTTATTCCATCGATTTTTTTATTCAACACTAGCTAGCTGAACTCAGAAACGTCACAACTCGAATAAGGGTACACAAGATCGAATGACCTTTCGACTTATCGATTCATGAAGTATTTATATCACCAAGAAACGTGATTTGCTGATTTGGAAAGTGCCAGTTCCACAACTGTAGAATTTTTAGAAATAGCAATTTTTCATTTACGATATTCAATTTATGTTAGTTATATTTTCACAAAATACAAAGAAAATAAAATTATACGGTACGTTTTTCAGTTATAGCAATTATGTCAATTTTAAGAAGCTTTATTATTATTACACGCTTTATATTAGCTTGACTTGTATCTGTCTATGTAACGGACCTGTATCTATGTAACGGAATTTTTTAATACGATTTTCACCCACTTAAAAATATTGGATCGACTTGAAACTTTGTATACTTGTAAAGGACCAATGACAATACAATAATTTCATAATTTGTTTCTAAAATCCTGGCCAGAATCATCAGAAAATTAAAAAAAATTAAAACCGGTATAATAGGTTGCGGGCTTATCGACTTTCTAGTCAATCGTTGTAAGAGCTCAGTTGGTCGAGCGGTGGACTGTAGTGGTATATAATTTCAGTAATCCATAGGTCGCTGGTTCAAATCCGGGTCGGAAGATTTTTTTAGAAGAGTATTAAGCAATTAAATGTTCATGGGATTCCGGTCTATGACAAACTAAAAATTTAAAAAATAAATAATAATGTAAAAAAACTGAAACAACTCACTTTATTAAAAAACCAAACCAAAAAAATAAAAAATAAATAATTGTTTAAAAAACTAAAACAATACGCTTTATTAACAAACCGAACTAAAAAATGAAAAATAATGTTAATTTCCAACACGCTTGGGATGAAATTAAAGTGGTCAACAAAAAAATCATCTCCAGCACATTTAGAACATAACTAGAGTTATCTACAAAGTACATAATTTTACCATCAAATGCGTGGGGTGCTTTTTATGGTTTTTACGTTTTCTTCTTAGAGACTTTACTTTTACCAATATCTGTTTATTATCAAATATATTAATTGATATAGAGCACCACACGCTTTTGATGGTAAAATTATTTTTTTTGTAGATAACTCTAGTTTTATTCTATATGTGTTGGAGATTATTTTTTTTGTTGACGACTTTAATTTTATCCCAAGCGTATTGGAAATTAAAATTATTTTTCATTTTTTAGTTCGGTTTTCTAATAAAGCGTGTTGTTTTAGTTTTTAAAACTATTATTTATATTATATATCTGTATAACACCAATTGAGTTATTACGGACGTGTATACATCATTTGTGGAAAGCAACGGTTGAATTTAATATCGGCACTGAGTTCGTTCAAATTCGTTATCAATACGTTTTAAAGTGTTACTGATAAATGTGATTTGTCAATTTAGTAAAAATGAATGTAAATACCCTATAATTCATAATTTTCATACTATATCATTTTCGTGCAGACCTTTGAACGAGAAAAATGACCTCGTACAACAGGGTAGGCCAACTCCAGATTAACCGGATCTAAAAAAATACAAGGCAGTAAGTTTTATATACTACTTGCAAATACGCGGCAGGCGCTGCTACGCCTAAATAAATGAAAAGATTTTATGTTTAGTTGAATACGTAAACGGAAAAGTAATTATAAATTTATATTTTTTAGATACCTCGTGCTGATTACCCGGCGTTGCCCGGGAATCTACTTATCCCGATCTTCTTGACATAAATGAGCTGAAATACGAAAATTAATGCGTTTAATGTCCAGTTAAATAAGTGACGGAAAAGATTTATCGTAATTATTTTTAGATATCCCGTGCTGTTTACCCGGCGTTGTCCGGGAATCTACTCATCCCGATCTTCTTGGTATAAATGAGTTAAAAGACAAAAATTAATGTACTTCTTATGATTAGTTGAATAAGTAAAATGAATAATAATTGTAAATGTATATCGTAATTATTTTAAGATTCCCCGTGCTGATTACCCGGTGTTGCTTGGGTATCTACTTATCTCGATCTTCTTGGTATAAATGATCTAAAAGACAAAATTCGTTATTGTGAGTTATTCGTAAAAGAATACCCGCTATGTGCTTGCACAGGAATCTACGTACTTGTCTCGATCTTCTTGGCATCAATGAAAGACAAAAATTGTTATTGTGAGTTATCCGTAAGAGATGAACATATGCTGCCGCGAACTTTTTTGTAGAGCTTTTTGAAATATTCAATTCTGTGTACATTAATTTTGTGTATTTGTTATGGTTTAGGCAGCGTAAACCATTTAAGCGTCCAAAGAGCTACTTTTTTCACGTTTTACACTTGAAAGAGCGATTTTTATAGCCTATGTTCATCCCGGGAATCTCCTGAACATTTTGCAGAAAGCCTCATCACAATCGGATCAATGGTATGGCCGCGCATAAATTACGAACAAACAAACAAACACTTTTATATATTAGACTAGAAGTCCCGGCCACGCGTTGCTGTGACTAAGGTATACGTTAAAAATTTAAATTAAGTTGCTGTAAAATTTTAAATTAAGTTGCTGTCTTTCAGCCAGATTACTTAAAACTAATACTTACACACGAAATTAATAATATTGAAAATAAAATAAACACTGAACGCACTTAAATTATAAAATAACCTATATTTGTAATTCAATTGAAATTCGCGGTTGCAACTAAAAGCACAGCCATCTAGATCTTTCTTTGTTAAATAATAAACCAATTATAATGTTGAGTGATTCCGGGTTATGTGGCCGTGAACCACGGCCACATAACCCGGAATCACTCAACATTACGATTACCGGCCGTGAAAGCCTGCATTCAACTAATAAACCAATTACCTTACCAAATTACATTACACCGCCATCTGTTAGAATCGTATGGAACCCACAGATAATTATAACTCTTTATTAAATAATAAACAAATAATTTGCAATAAAAAATAATGCTACTATAAATTTAGTTATAAACTACCCTAAGTCTCAAGTTGGATCAAACTGCACACAGTGTGCAAAATTTTATTAAAATCGGTTCAGTAGTTTAGGATTCCATCGCGGACAAACAACGTGAAACGAAATTTTTATATATTAAGATATGTAATACTTTCGTCGTACAGCTGGGGTAATTGCTCTGACCACCGCACACCACTGCATAATACACTTGATTGTAGCTATCTTAACGTAAGCTTTACTATTTTAGATGATGCAGAGAACTAAGGGTAGGTGAACGAAACTTTGTGGTAACTGTACCCGAAACAATTTTAATTAATTAAAGAACGAAACAAATTAATTTGGCGATTAATTTTAAACGGCTAGAGTGTCACAAACGTGTGAAATTGGTTTGGAGCCTTTGTGATTGATTTTTTTCCCTAACAGGCGCAGAACCAACCACATGTTTTCAATTCAAGCGACACAATTCAATTTATTATGCTGTAACCAGACTATTATAACCGTGTTTCGGATTTTAATCAAAATTAAAGTGAATTATATATGTGAAAGTCTCAAATTATTTTTGTAATGTTCAATTCATTGATTTAAAATTAAGTGAATTTAATACCTCCCTTGAATAAACATGTATATTAGAATAGCACAGATGGTGAATTATTTAAAAATGCATCATTTTATTCCCATCACAGTTTCTTTTACGAAGAAATTTATGCAGTATCTTTTTTTTTAAATATATTACATCAGTTACTTAAGCATATTAGCATCACTCCATGTCATATATTATCTCCACTTCTGGCAACTGGAATTCCCTACCGCATGAAATAAGGAGCTGCCAGATATTGGCATATTTTAAAAGAAATCTAAATTTATATTTGCTCTAACCTCTACTTCATCATTATCCAGTGTAAGGTACATATATTAATTGGTATTTCTCGTATAATGTATCATATTTACATTATAATTATCATTATTATTAATATTATCATAAATATTATCATTGTTGTTATCGTATAAAACGTTGTTTGTACATGAAATTTCCATTGCAACATCCAATATATTTTTTAATTTTTTTATAATTAGTATAGTGTGTATATATATGAAAAGAAAAATGAATGCGGGAGTCGGGATTTGAACCCGAGTCTCTAAACTCTGTACGTTTAGCGCTCTAACTTACTGAGCTACTCAAGTATTTCAACACAAACATACATTTTTCTTATATATGTAGTATTCTCAATTCACACAAGAGGTAGCGGGAAGTCGTTCCCCCTGACATCTAGTGGCCACCATAACAGGTAAGCAAATTTTTAAAGAGAATATTTACTTTATAGCAGTAACGCTTGTATATTTAGATGTTATAACTATATTTTTAACATTCGACAATGAAGGCAAATATATATATATATATATATATATATATATATATGATCTATGTAGTCAAATATGTACTTGTAATTTGTGCTGGTTGAGTGGAAGAGAAGGCCTCATGGCCTTAACTCTGCCAGAATAAATACATAAGTAAATAATAATAATAATAATAATAATAATAATAATAATAATAATAATAATGAATATATTGCTTTTAATTGCTCATACGTAGAATCAAATACGGTATTTAAGAACAGGATCGCCTCATTTCAGTGTCCTGGTTAACGGTATATTAGGAAAAGTATACAATTCTTAATAATTGTCCAGTAATAGTATAAGGAGAGGGGTGCACCACTCTTTGTCAACAATTGGTTTGATAAAATAATTCTAGAACAAGGATTTGATATAAATTTGGCAAACGGGAGACTATGATCGAATTAATTGTTATAAAATATACTCATAAGCAATAGGCCTTAGACAGTACTATGATTTCTTACTCATTAAAAGCATAACTGATACATTTTTGAATAATTGGCAACGAATGTGTAAACCAATAGGAGTGCAAGTTGATAATAGGATATGCCCTCTATTTTGCCGACGAAAATAATGGGTATATATCAAGCTGATTTAGCATATGGTCAGAAAGCACTAATACTATAATGAGAGAGCTGGGTTTAAATTTCTTTCGAAAAATCTGAATATATAGTAGTAATTTACAATTAGAAAATCAATAAATTAAAGACGTTGAAAAATTCAAATATTTAGGAGTTATATTTGACAGTGAAGGCAATAAAGATATGCAAATTACATTTAGAATGATTAAAGACAAAAACATTAAGAGGATTTTTAAATCTATCTTACAAGGAAAAACATACGGAAAAGTACAAAGATGCATATATACGGAAGTATTATCCAAACTGTTACAGTAGACTCTATATGTAGCTGAAGTATGGAGTATAAATCAGAGATTAAGGAAGAAATATCTGACAGCTGAGATGAATTTTTAAAGTGATGTTGCGTTTGTGACTTATTTTAGCACTATTTTATTCTGTTCGTTTATTCTTCGACATTAAGCTACCATTGTTTGATATTCCACATTTCCTCATATTCCATTCATTGAAAATAAATATATACTCTATACATCCATCCATCCATCCACCCATAGTAATTCTGCCCGAAGGCAGGTCCTTCACTGCAATCATAGCATTTTCATGCTATGCTTGCAGCTTTACTAGGGAATTGTAGGTGTGGTAGCTTCCCGTTGCTTTCCACACCGGTGAAAGATGATGATGATGGCCATATGATTTCGGGGACCGTTTGGGCCTTAAAGTTTTCCTGACATTTGTCTTACAGGTGAGGAAAAACCCCGATAAAAACCTCACCAGAAAAACTGTCCCGACCGGGGATCGAACCCGGGCCCGCTGCGTATATACAAATAAATTATCCTGCATTACAGTAACTTAATAAGTAACTCAAATCAAAACAATCACCGACAATGAAATAATATTAGTTAAATTACCAACAGAAACATATTTAACATATTAATTTCAATGCGCTACAAGCCGGAAGGTCGATGGTTCAAGTCCCGGTGGGTCAGGATTTTTAAACTGACCCAAACGTTCTGGCGGCACTATGGCCATGGGTTCGACTCAGCCTCTGGCGGAAATGAGTACCAGACGCATGTTCTGGGGGTAAAGGCGGCCGTCACACCGGCTGACATCAAGTGCCGATTGTCTAGAAAAAATGGGAGCCTTAACCTCCTACTCCCCAAGGGCCTCCCGAGTCTGTAGTGGGATCACTTTACCTAATTAAGAAATAAAAATACACTAAATTTAACAATAATGCAAAGGCTAAGAATTAAAAATAATATATAGGCTAAATCTTAACAGTATTACACTAGACGACCACTTGGAATAGTGGAATAGGCCACTTACTTAATCTTCTTCTTCTTCTTAAACTTAATTTGTAGGATTTTCATTCTGTTTATTTCCAAAATCACTCCTCGGAGGAAGACGTATTGGATGTGCATACACTGTCTATCCATCTCCTGGCTGGTCTCCCTCTTGTTCTTCTCCCGCCCATTGGTCTATTTGCAATTCGGCTTTCTTCCATTCTTTCTATATGGCCCTTCCAATATGTTCGTCTATCTATAATAAATTTGGTTATGTCTTGAATATGACATTTGTCTCTAATTTCTGTGTTGTGTATTTTATCAAATAATGTTTTCCTCTGAATAATTCTTAGATTTTCATTTCACATGTGCTTATTATTTGTTTAGTATTTGTTGTTTCAGCTCTAGTTTGTGCTCCATATACGATAACTGGTAGAACTATAGTTTTGCTTTCTATTGAGATATGTTTGTTGCGCCAAATGAAATATTTCATATATCCTGATATTTGTGCTGCTTTATCAGCTTGTTTCTTTACTTCTTTTATTAAATTTTTAGTGTTTGTTATTAATACACCTAAATAACTAAATTCTGATACTTGTTCTATAATTTTTCTTTTCACTTCTAATTTGTATCTTACTGGTTATTTTGATATTGTTAAGCATTTTGTCTTATTCGTGTTAATTTACATATTGTATTTTCTGGCATGAATAATAAGTTCATGTAAAGATATTTGTAAATTATCTTCAGATTCTTAAAGGAGAACGATATCATCTGCGTAACATATTAAGTGAAATCTAGTGTTTCCCATTTTATAACCCAAACATGGTGGCATATTACTTAATTAATGTGTTGCTTAAAATTGCTTCAAAGAAAGAGAAAAACCTTTACAGTTTCTTCGTGGTAAATTATTATATTAATACCTAGTCCTATTTACTAAATAAATTTTTCCTACATCCGAAAATTATTTCCTAGTTCTAATTTTAAAATAATGAACGTTCCTGCCGTAGTACGGGTTTAACAACTAAATCCCATATAGAATATGTACAACGCATTTAGCATTTTTACGATATCTCGCCTTTTGATGTGGCAACATCACAGACAATTAAATGTGTCAGGGCATATGAAGTAATGGAATTACAGTTTATAGAAACAGCTTGTTAAGTCAATTCTTAAATGAAAGCGAACTAGTTTTCACTTAGTTTTTCATTTTGCTTTTAAACTCTACGCTTGTAGAAGCTTCCCCAGATGTTACAGACTGTTTTTTTTAGAATAGTACAATTATATATTAGTCGGTACTGCTATTGGCACAGTTTGAATGTCTGGAAACTTATAAAACAATTTTTAAAGTCACTTTTATATATTCGCCATTGCTGAACATCAATTTACTTGTAGAGTACATAATAACTTTTTCTCATTTTTATTTCATGGTCTTTTATATTTGTGTATTTTAGCTTACAGTTTGGGTAGCTTACGTATACATTTCTTTTAAGAGTGTATAATTTTTAATGCTTATCCACTTTAGTCTTCTTTATTTTTCATAAGTAGGTGTATATATACGTTATCTACTTTAACCTCTCACAACTGTCATCAGTTTTAATTATAATGTATTTAATAAAATGTGTGATCCAATAGAGACTTAGATCTGCTGAAATGAGATATCTTCGGAGGACTGCAGGATACACACTACTAGATCACAAAAAAAATGAAGACATCTTAGAAGAATTACACATGGAATCTTTAGAAAACAAAATTTCTGATTATAAGTCAAGATGGAGCAACATGTTCATCGAATGGAAGATCATAGAATACCCAAACAAATGTTAAGATATCAACCTGCAGGAAGAAGAAGACCAGGACGTCCACTCAAAAGACTTCTGGATGGTGTTTCTCTTGAGGCCGAAACAGGTCAACAAATGGCTTAAATTCGTGGATGTACTATGATGATGATGATGGTGTGATCCTTCAAATATTTAATTATAATTCAAATTTATAAAGTGAGTTTCTCTAAACTCACGTATAAATCCTACTCTAACTAGGCTATTATTATAATCACATGCCCAGTAATCAGTTTTAGTTCTGAATTATCTGAAAGTAATATATGTTAATACTTTAAAATTCATGATAAACCACTATTGAAGTTATTGAATAAAAATATTAAAACTATAATATAAAATTATGTAGAGCCTTTGAAAATAATTTCGCATAAATAAGTAGTGCGGTAAATGCTGCAAATAAAACAAACCAAAACAAAATAAAACAAAGAAAATTAATTGAAAGAAGGACGAGAGACAGAAAAGAAAAAAATCATGACAGCGGGATCGATTACGCGACCTCATGCGTGGGAAACAAACGTTCCCTCCACTAGACCACAACCGTCCCTACTAGGAACATTCTGCATGAAGCGATACATACTCCAGAACTTACTTGTATATTAAAATTAATTATGAAGTTGATTTAGTATAAATTAATCAGACGCATTTTGCATTAGTTGTGGAAAAAAGAATCTCGTTATGCCTTGTGTTTCGTAAACGAAGTAATGAAATGTTATAATCGTTATTCATTTTCTATATATGATCTGTTTCCTTTAATTAATTTATTTCCCTGTATATACACTTTTTTTTATTTAACAAAGCCTGGTAACGTATAGGAATTATGAAAATTGACGACATTATCAAAAAAATTCTTCTTGACCAGGATCGAACTCGGGGTCTGCGTCATAGCAAGAGAGCATCTTACCGACTGATCCACTGAAGCGAACGGTATGAGCACTGCATGAGAGACTTACGCCGACTACTTTGTACTCAAACGAGACAGCATACGTAACAACGTACAGGTGTGAATCGCTCTTCAAAACTCAACTTTTTATCATTAAGAGTTGCGCCATCAATTTTTTCAAAGGCTGTACCTTAAACGTCCATCTCCTCAACTTCTTAGACTTTGAAAAACTGTAAGCCTTTCGGAATTAGTCCCATCATCAGCAGAAGGAAGAACCTGGTTGAGGTACTGGCTTACTTCAGTACTTCAACAAGGGTGTATGATGATAAAACGCATTTCCTTCTGCTGATGATAGGACTAGTACCTAAGGCCCACAGTTCTTTAATAGCCCAATAAATTGAGAAGACGGACCTTTAAGGCACACTTAACAAAAAATGAATGAGCGGACTCTTGATCTCGAACATTTCAAGTTTTAACTCGCGATTCACACGAGTAAACTAATGGCACAGTAGAGCTACAATACGTTCCCCTTCCTTCCATAAAGAGCATTTTTTTATGCACAGCAAACCAGCAAACGCTTAGATCAATGCTTTGTTGCTTGCTTAGTATGCAAGAGGTCCCAGGTATGATTCCTGTTGAAGTTATTTTTTTAATTGTGACAATGCTTTCTATTTTATTCTGCGTTCACTCTTAAAGAAAAAAACGAACTAATTTATTGACTTAGGCTTTCACGGCCGGAGTTATTATGATGATCTTGTAGAAGATTTCCGGGCTGTTGGTCGTGGTCTTGAGGCTTGTAGTTCCCCGACGTTTCCCCAGAGACAACCCTTGAGGATGCCGGACGCAGTCTCTGGCGAAACGTCGGGAACTACAAGCCTCAAGACCACGGCCATCAGCCGGGAAATCTTCTACAAGATCATCATAACGAACTAATTATTTGGAAGTATAACTATTTATTATTATAGTATTTATTATTATTATTATTATTATTATTATTATTAATATTATGGCGAATGGAGAATATATCAATGAACTACATAGTCTTCATAAGAAGCCAGATATAATAACAGTTAAGTCTCATAGACTGCAATGGGCAGGACATGTGGCACGAATGGGGAATGAAATACGTGCATGGAAGCTTCTTGTAGGAAAATCAGAGGGAAAACGTCCAGTCGGTAGACCAAGAATAAGGGTTGGGAGAATAACATTTTGCCCATGATTTTTGAGGAAGTGGGGTTTTACCAAGTAATGATTGGAAACTTTAGTTTTTCAGAAATAGGGAATTTGTATGTGAGAGATTTTTTTTGTCCTTGCGGCCATGTAGCTACTTGTAAAGTGGACGTATTTACTGTGGCTGGAATGAAATGTTTTGTGGAATACAAATAAATAACAACAAAAAAAATTTCATGTCGAGGTGATGCGACCGCCTATGCTTTTCCAATGCATATTTCCCCTTTTTTCATAACTGATTTTAACGATCTACGCTTACTCCGAAACGTCGGAATATTTTAAAGTCGTCCTAAATTCCGGTTGTCCTTGTTTTACTCTTACTCAAAGCACGAGATTGAAAAATGTCCCCCATTCGGGAAATTTTTTTATACGTAGTAACACTCGTAAATATCTGGAAAAACATGTCTTCCTGCGTGTTCTTTAACTATTTTTTTAAGATTTTATTAAAACATACTGGTGTACAGTAAAGAATACAATTAAATTAAATTTATCAGCTGCGTAAAAAATATGTAGTGCTTTCCTTTCTTTTTGCTGTTAGCGGTCAATAAGGGTGAAATTTGGTTAACATTTTTGGTCACATAGCTTCCCAGGGGCACTGGGTTTTTTCATGCCGAAAGGGAACCCCCTTTTTGTGGTTACATATTTCTAATAAGTGGAATCCGTGTAAATGGCGGCCCCTCGTGAACCAATGTAATCTCAGGGAAGAAGTTTTTTCGGTTTCTTTGTTCCATTATTCCCGTACTCATCGCTGGAAAAGTTCAAGAAAGGAAACCGCGATCCCTATAAATCATCTCTTTTTTTCCTGATCTCTTCTCCCTTATGTGTTGCTTCGTAGTCTGGGGGGTGTGTGGGGGCAAGGGTTTTTGTATTTTTTTTGACGTTATTTCTCCTGATGAAGAAGTCAGTCCCCCATGTTTAGGTTGGTATATGAAGGTCCGGGAGCTTTTTCTGGAAATGTAACTTAGGGTTTCAAGGTTAACGAGCCCTCCCGAACTCATATACCATCTAACCAAGACTGACTTCTTCATCAGAAAAATAGCGTCAAAATACAAACCTGCCACACACCCCAGCCTAAATGAAAAGCCACAAGATAAGAAAGATTTAATTTACCATTTAATACAATTAAAACCATATTCATAGTATTTAAAGCATTTACAAATGCCGTTACCTACCGAGGCCCCCCTCGTGAACCCAGATTTAGCTCTTCAATCTTGCGCAATGGGTCATGACAAGGGGCTCTGGGCCGTTTTTGGACGCCGCTCATTCTGTTTTTTTTTTTTTTTTGCTAATTATCCATAATTTTTAATATATAAATTTTTTTGTGACCGAAGATCTCAAGGGAGTTTTAATATGATTTTAATAATGTTGATATTGATTAAAATATATAATTTTTTTGTCAAATGCCCCATGTTTTCCCTTTTCGACATTCCTGGTTTCGCTCCTGGCCAATGCTGTTACTTGTTCACCCCATTTCTGGAGGTTTGGGACGCCTGGAAGGCGCGAAGTTTTTTTACATTCCCGATGCCTATTGATTGGCAATTTGATGATGATAATGGTTGCGGCCAGGAGAGTCCCAATTCCTAAGCTTTAATCTAAAGATGAATATTAAAACGAATTGATGATTGCGAATGGCCACATGATTTCGGGGACCGTTTGGGCCTTAAAGTTTCCTGACATTTGTCTTACAGGTGAGGAAAAACCCCCGATAAAAAACCTCACGTCAGAAAAACTGTCCCCCCCCCGACCGGTAATCGAACCCCAGGCCCACTGCCGTGATAAGGCACCAACGCCTACCCCCGAGACCACAGCGGTGGACACATTGGGATTAAAATATTAAAATTATGAAATTAGTACCTGTTGTATCAGTCCACTTTCCAACTAAAAACAACTTAATTTTTTTAATAAACAACGTTCTTCTTCTTCTTTAACTACAAGGTTGTAAGGCTATGGCAAGCCTGTTCCGGCGAAGTTAAAAGTTGGAGTCCATCTTCTGACGTGGTCGGCCCACATCTTTCTTTGTTCCTCTGGGGAAATGATTCAGGAAGGTTCTTTTTGGTATTCTTTCGTTGTTCATTCTCATTAAGTATTCTGCCCATTTCTTATTATTTTCGCTGATTTTATCTTCAATTTTATATATGTTTAATTATTCTCGTATAGTTTCATTCCTTATTCTATCCGCTCTTGTGCATCCTTTCACATTACGTAAAAACAGCATTTCCGCAGTCTGTATCCTGCTTTTATTCCTTGATTTCATTATCCAATTTTCACTTCCATACAACAACAAAGGAACAGCCATTGTTTTATATAATTTAAGTTTCGTATATTTCCTTGTTTTCCGAACTAAGGTTGTTTTTATGGTTCCACAAATAGCCTGAAATGTATTTACTTTATTTTCTATATCTTTATTTTCTCTGTAAGTTATATCACATCCTAAATTAAAACAACGTTAAATATTAAAAATAGTAATGTTTTTAATGTTTGACTGTTTTTTTATAAATAGGAGTTTGTTTTAGTTGAGGGGGATTGATACAACAGGTACGAATTTTATAAATTTAGTATTTTAATATATGTTAATCACACTTATATGGAGAAAATAAAAATGTGATAGTCTATATCATAAAATTGCATAGCTCACAAGTTACAGACGACATAGCGTACTTTCCTTAAATTAGAGTTTATTAAAAATTTAAATCACTTTTATAATTAGACTAGATAATAAACTAACTAGCCAACTGAACAAAAACTCTGAATAAACGTGTATAGTCAGCATAAAGAAAAAGGAAGAAAAAAACTATAGCTAGCGGGTAGAAATATGAAAAACAAAACGCTTCTCTCCATGTGGAACACGGGGGCTAGCAATTTTATTGTATTATGAAACACGTTGGTTACAATGAAAGTAATATTTGTTAGTTCATAATTCATACTTGTTGTTTATTAAGTTAGTATAATACAGCACATTGTAAATGTTAATAATCCCTGTGTAGACCACATACATGTTTTATTAAACTAAAGCAACTCTATGAACTTTTTAATTATTTTTTCTAGGAAAAGTTATCGTGTTTAAATAAATTGTAATTAGACATAGCATGCTTAATTTTTATTCAATAGATGTTTGTAGTGAAACAAGAAAGACTATATTAGTCTTCAACTTTCTTTCGTTTTTACACGCTTTATATTAGCTTGTCCTCTATATCTCTATCTATGTAACGGAATCTTTCAACACGATTTTCACCCACTTAAAAACATTGGATCGACTTGAAACTTTGTATACTTGTAAAGGACCAATTACAATATAATAATGTCATAAATAATATAAAATATAATAGGTTGCGGACTTATCAACTTTTTAGTCCATCCTTGTAGGAAATTAATATTATATTCTCTGGTAGCTTAGTTGGTAGAATGGTGGACTGTAGTGGTATATAATTTCAGTAATCCATAGGTCGCTGGTTCAAATCCGGCCCGGAGGATTTTTTTAGAAGATATAATAATAATGTTATATAATAATAATAATAATAATAATTAAAATATATATATATATATATATAATTATATTCGTGCCCACACGCTAAAAAATATCGTAAGCAATTAAATTTTCATGGGATTTCGTTTATGACAAACTAAAAAATAAATAATAAATAATAGTTTAAAAAACTAAAACAACACGCTTTATTAGAAAATAAAACTAAAAAATAAAAAATAAATAATAGTTTTAAAAAACTAAAAACGCCTTTTATTAGAAAACCGAATTAAAAAATGAAAAATAATTTTAATTTCCAACACGCTTGGGATACAATTAAAGTGGTCAACAAAAAATCATCTTCAACACATCTAGAATAAAACTAGAGTTATCTACAAAAAAAATTACCATCAAAAGCGTGGGATGCTTTTCATGGATTTTACGTTTTCCTCTTAGAGACTTCACTTTTACTAATATCTGCTTATTATCAACTATATTAATTGATATAAAACACCCCACGCTTTTGATGGCAAAAATATATTTTTTGGATAACTCTAGTTTTATTCTAGATGTGTTGGAGATGATTTTTTTGTTGACCGCTTTAATTTTATCCCAAGCGTGTTGGAAATTAAAATTATTTTTCATTTTTTAGTTCGGTTTTCTAACAAAGCGTGTTGTTTTAGTTTTTTAAAACTTTTATTTAGATTAAGTTACTGTTACTGTTATTTCTTCTTCGTTTTATAGACAGTACTCGTGGACTAACGGTTTACTATGTTTGCTTCTGATTTCGTAGTTAGCGAGTTCAAACCCGGCCGAGGTCGGGAGATGTTTCAAAGACGTAAATTTTCTGAGTAATTTTTCCTTCGGAATGGAAATAACCCTAAAAATCTGTCAGACCTTTTCACCCCCAAATTTGAATTGCGATGCTAATGACATCCTAAGATGTTAAAGTATGATTTTCGTCTTGTATCTTGTAAGCCCTTGTTTCCCTCAACGAGATTTAGGCGCTCTCCTCCTACAGGGAAGAAACTAGACCATACTAATTTAGTTATTTTCGTGGCCCGTGGTCAGTGTTCCGTCTCCTAGTGACATCTAGGAAACCAAGGTAGTGCTAGGACGGGACAATTCGGTAAATTTTGCTTAGAGGCCTTTTTATTCAGGCTTAAATAAATTAATATATATATTCTCATAGTGCAGTGTACTAGTTTATAAAATTTATAGTGGATCCATAACCGTTCTTTGGTGTTTATAAAGTTTTATTCTTGCTTGAATTATTTCTTCTACTTCCTCCTCTTCTTCTTTCCAGGATTAGATCACTACGACCTGTCCCGGTCTCAAGTCCATCGTTTCCTTGGCCGTCCCAACGATCTTTTTCGGTTTGTAGGTGTTGATCGTTTTGGGCAATCTTGTATTGTTCATTCTGTCTAAATATTCTTTCCATCGGTGTTTTTGCTCTTCTAGTTTGTCGAGTATTGAATATATCTCCAATTCATTTCTTATTGATTCATTATGTAATCTATTTGAATTATTTACTTCGGAGAAATTGGGTACCTTTACTTTCGATTTTTTTTTGTTTCTATTCTTTATATTATTTACCAGTTTTGTTCTTCTCCCTTCCTGACAGAAGCATCGTACACATCCAGACCCGAGGTCGGAGATTTGAAGTCTCTGCCCCGCCGAGAATCGAATCCGGGTAGCCAGAGAGGAAGGTAGGGACTCTGTCGATAATTACACGTCGATGAAATGCTGAAAGTTGTATACCATCACCTCTCGTAGTCACGAAATTGAACATTTTACTATTAAAATATCCAACTTTTCGTGTATCGGAACCAGATCTATTAGAAAACAAGTATGCTACTGAGCCAGGGCGGCAGATGAAACAGAAGGAAGCATTCAAAACCTGATGATTTAAATTTCTTATGATATTCTGAATATCCCTAATGGATTTTTTATATATTCAAGACTGTACAGATCAATCCAATATATAAAATGAATGTTTGTTTGTTGGTTTGTTTGTTTGTTCGTAGTTTATGCGCGACCATACCGTTGATCCGATTGTTGATGGGGCTTTTTGCAAAATGTTCAGGGGATTCCCGGGATGAACATAGGCCATAAGAGAGTTATGATACTCAACTCCCACACCCTTAAAAATCGCCCTTTGTAGTGAAAAACGTGAAAAAAAGTACCTTTTTGGACGCTTAAATGGCTTATGATGCCTAGACCATAACAAATACATTAAATTAAAGTACACAGAATTGAATATTTCAAAATGCTCTACAAAAAAGCCCGCGACAGCATATGTTTATCTCTTACCGATAACTCACAATAACCATTTTTGTCTTTCGTTGATGCCAAGAAGATCGAGACAAGTATGTGCAAGCATAGCAGCACATAGCGGATATTCTTTTACGGATAACTCACAATAGCGAATTTTGTCTTTTAGCTCATTTATGCCAAGAAGATCGATATAAATAGATTCCCGGGCAACACCGAGTAATCAGTACGGGGAATCTTAAAATAATTACGATATACATTTATAATTTCATTCAACTAATTTAAGAAGTGCATTAATTTTTGTCTTTTAGCTCATTTATACCAAGAAGATCGGGATGAGTAGATTCAAGGACAAGGCCGGGTAATCAGCTCGGTGTATCTAAAAATATAAATGTATAATTATTTTTCCTTTTACTTATTCATCTAAACATAAACGCACATCAAGTTTCATGTGTTTAGTGGGAAGCACTGCACGCCGGGCATTTGCTACTATAACTATAAATTACATTTTGTTCGGAAATATTACAGCCAATTTGAAAGTTAGATTACAAAAAAAATGCAGTTCATAGTATCTATTGATTGGTATTTTCATTAGGTTATTAAAAATATCAAATTAATTAAATCAATATATCTTGTAGGATAGATTGTCAATTTAAGGTTTAATTAATATTGCCACGAAGCAAACATGGTGGTTGTTAGAGTGAATTTTTAATATCAAGCTTTATTCTAATAGCGAGCAATGAGTTTCGTAGCGAAACTTAAAAAATTGCAACCGCTAGAACGGTTTTTAAATTTTCCTTTCAGGTTATCTCCACTAAAGTGTCCGATTTTGTTGGTTAACTATTTTATATACATGAGGAATGAAAGACTTGCATGGAAGCTTCTTGTAGAAAAGCCAGAGGGAAAACGCCCAGTTGGTAGACCAAGAATCAGGTGGGAGAATAACATTAACCATGATTTGAGGGAAGTAGATTATACAGGGGATGATCGGAAAGCATTACCTCAGGATAGGGATGTATGGAGAGCTTATGTCCGCGCTGCGATGAACCTACGGGTTCGATAGTGCCAGTGATAAGTAAGTAAGTAACTATTTTATATACAACTTATATACAGGTGTCTTCATAAGTTACCATCCATTTCCATGAAAAAAACTATTTTTTTTCTTTTCATTGCATAGGCTGTTAGCTTAGTGAAATATAAGATAAAAATTAAAATGCACCTGTTGGCAAGTGCTCCGCCCTCAACTTTCTTAAAATAATGCATTTAAAATATTATTTGGAGGCCTTCCGGAAGTTAACTTCTATCATCAGCAAGATGCGTATGTGCTACTAGTTGGTATATATAAGGCGTTGTAGATGTTGATAGTCTTGATGTGTCGTTAGTAGCAACTATCTCGTATAGTGGATTGTACGTTTTAACACCAAATTAACGCTACATAAATCAATAGCAAATGTATATTTTAATAAACAATGTCTAAAACACAATATCACTCCAAACTATGCCAAAATTAAAACACGGCACCTGCCAGCACGTAAATTGTTTATTTTTATCTTATGACTATTCACCTCAACGGAATTTGATATGAATTTTATTAATATTAGTGAAATATGTTTAATAAGGAAGAACGGGATGCTATTGTTTATGCACGGGTACGCGGATTATCATATGAATATGCCAGAACTGAATTTACCCATACATTCCCTAAACCAGCTCCAACAAAGGCACACATTCGTCTGCTTGTAAACAAATTTAAGCATACTGGCACTGTGTGTGATGACGCACGTGATGGACGACCACGCAAAAATAGTGCAGTATGTTCAAATTGCTAATGATAGTCCGAACGTATCAACTCATTGCCTCAGTAGGGAGTTAAATGCCCCTCCCAGCACAGTGTAGAAAATTCTACGTTTCACTCTGCCAAAACATCCTTATCATGTCTGCTTGATTTACGGAAGCAGCAGACTTTTTTTGGTTTATATATTAAGATCTACATTTCGTTTTACAGTGAAAATGAAGTAAGTTATATGTTTTCACCTAGATGGTGGTCATGTAGAAAGGCTCTAGAATAGGCTATGTGTAAAATTTCACAATAACATTGATTTTCCAAACATTGCCTTCCTTCATTGAAACGGGTAGTGATTTTAGAGATACGTGTATATAGGCCTACATATTGTACCGAAATCAAGTTTTCGATACATGGATTGCGTCATACTGCGCAACCAATACGTCATCGCGTCTTCATTTCTTCTGTGATCTTAGTGAACAGTGCCAAATTCTCTCCTACATATCCCCTCCTTTCTTTATGCGCCGTGTTCTATCGCGTATCCCCCCTCTCCTAGTAAACCTTCAAATAAGCCGTGCTTATTAACATCAAGGTCATTATCTGTTTATTACAAAAAGGGTCAAGTCGATATAGCTCGGAGGAGCTTGTTTTGTTTATTGGTTCCTTTGGCCAGGGTAGGGCCACAAGGACCGTGTACTCTAACCCTTGGCGGGACTAGTGTGAATGAAAGATATTACGTATGTTTCGTTATTATTGTTTTGTTTAGATGACCGATAAGGTTATTGTTTCTTTTCTCAAGTTATTTTTTTAATGTCAAACTAACTATCTTTTATTATTTGAATGTTATATCTGACTGTTCTTTTGACTCTTACTAAATATAGGTTACCTGCTTTTAGTTAACTTCTGTCTATTGATTTAGTAGCTAGTCATGTCAGATATGAGTATAAAGTTCCAAAGCTTTCTCAAGCGAATATGATTTCCCCTTTCCTTCAAACGACCACGATTGTAATCTGTATAGCTTACAATATATTACATGCTTAACAATTTATTGAGGAAAGCTGAATTAATCTTTGCTTTTTATGGGCCCGGGCAAATATATATTAATTTGGAGCAATCTATGTTCTCAACTCAAGGTAATTATCAACAACATTGGTACGATCCAGCACCCATGTGGTGCAAATATTGGTTTGCAGAGCGTGGTTTGGTGCAATATAATCTTTTTTAATGGTCAATTTTTCGGATTCTATTAGATAGGATGGATGACACTGTGGAATATCTACGTTTCACTCTACGAAAACGTCCTTATCATGTCTGCTTGACTTTTTTTTGGTTTAAGAGTTAAGGGCTAAATTTCGTTTCACAGTGAAAAATGCAGTATGCACAAACTTATTAGTGTCGCGGGCCAAATTGAAGAAACAACAAGGTGGCGCGGGCCATAGGCCTTATTACAGATGTTGTGGATTATTACATATTATTATTATTATTATTATTATTATTATTATTATTATTATTATTATTATTATTATTATTATTATTATTATTATTATTATTATTGTTGTTGTTGTTGTCCACCGCTGTGTTATCGAGGTAGTGTGCTACCTTCTCACGCAGCGGGCCCGCGTTCGATTCCCGGTTAGGTCAGTTTTTCTGGGTGAGGTTTTTATCGGTTTTTTTCTCACCTGAAAGACAAATGCCAGGAAAACTTTAAGGCCCAAACGGTCCCCGAAATCATATGGCCATCATCATCATCATCCTCATCCTTATCATTATCATCATCATCCTTCACCGGTGTGGAAAGCAACGGGAAGCTACACACCTACAATTCCCTAGTAAAGCTGCAAGCATAACATGAAAATGCTATGATTGCAGTGAAGGACTTGCCTTCGGGCAGAATTACTATGGATAGATTATTATTATTATTTTATTATTATTTTATTATTATTATTTTATTATTATTATTTTATTATTATTATATTATTATTTTATTATTATTATTTTATTATTATTATTTTATTATTATTATAAGTGTGCCTGTTTATTTGCTACTTTTTTGTTACGTCGTTTTATTTTACAAGTTCTTGTTTCATTGCTGATAGATTATTATTATAGGCCTATCCTCAGCATATTTTAATTTATTAGATTGCTACAGGCTTACTGGGGCCAATAGAAAGTGATGGAGGACTGTAGTTTGGGCACTCCTGACCTAGATGGCGGTCATGTAGAACGGCAGTAGAATTTGTGTAAAATTTCACAATAACATTGATTTCTCAATCATTTCCTTCCTTCATTGAAATGGATAGTGGTTTTAGAGACACCTGTATATACATATCCATCCATAGTAATTCTGCCCCAGGGCAGGTGTTTAACTGCAATCATAGCATTTTTATGCTATGCATTGCAGCTTTACTAGGGAATTATAGGCGTGGTAGCTTCCCGTTGCTTTCCACACTGATGGAGGATGGTTATGATAATGATGAGGATTATGATGATCCGGATGATTTTCGGGGACCGTTGGGCCCTAAGCGTCCTGACATTTGCCTTACAGGTGAGGAAAAAACCCGAAAAAACCTCATCCAGGAAGCTTGTCCCAACCGGGAATCGAACCCGGGCCCGCTGCGTGACGAGGCAGCACGCTAGCTCGAGATCACAGCGGCGGACATATATACATATAATCTTCTTTAATGGTCAATTTTTCGGTTTCTATTAGATAGGATCGGTGAAGATCTGCATTTTTTAATATATATAAGACAATATGATAATTCCTTCGGAATTCACTAATCTTCATCACTCCAGGGATTAGGCAATTGCCCGTTCCGACTTCATAATGCATCAGCCCAACGTCTTCTAGGTCTTCCAACATCACGCCTTCCTCTTGCTTGATAATTTCTTGCTAACAATGGATATCTCTCCTTACTCATTCCATCCATATGATCAATCCATTTCTGTCTGTAATTCGTGACTTTATCCAATAAAGGCTGTACTTTCAATTCTTCTCTTATATCCTCATTTCTTATTCTATCAAGTCTTGTACATCCTTTTACTTGTCTTAGGAACCTCATCTCCGCCGTCTGTATTCTATCCTTCTGTTTTTTCACTGGAGCCCAAGTTTCACATCCATACAATATTGTGGGAACCGCCATAACATTATACATTTTTATCTTGGTTTCTTTTCTAATTTTATTTTTGAATGTTCTCTGTATTGTTCCACACACCGTCTGAAATTTATTTATTTTGGAGTCAATATCTCTTTCCACATTGTAGCCAACATCACAGCCCAAATATTTGAAACTAGACACCTGTTCTATACTTTGATTTTCTAAAATAATTTTGGATCTCACTGGATCTCTTCCTCTAAAAGCCATGGTCTTCGTTTTCCTTACAGAAATCTTTAGATCGTATAATTTACATATTTCATTTAATGCATGCATTGATTTCTGTAAGTCGTCTTCATTTTTCTGTATTATGATTACATCGTCAGCAAATAGAAGATTATTTATGCACACTTTATTATCCATTCTTATTCCTGGATTCACTAAAACTTTCCATTTATTTAAAATATCGTCTATATATATATATATATATATAATATATATATATATATTAAACAAAGTGGGTGATAAACTACATCCTTGTCGTAATCCAGTATTTGTTTTGATTGCATCTGTTCTTTTGAATCCGGTATCTATAATTATATTTGTGTCTTCATATAATTTCTTTATTGTTTCAACAAGGCACAGCGGGTATCCTTTCATTCGTAATATTTCCCATAATTTTTGTCTGTTTACTCGATCGAAGGCCTTATCCAAATCTATAAATCCTATGTGAGTTTCTAAGTTATGTTCTCTTCTCTTTTCTATGAGTTGTTTCAGTGTAAAGACATTGTCTATACATGACCTTCCCTTTCTGAATCCACTTTGATTTTCATTTATTATTACTTCTGTTATGTTTCTCAATCTATTATTTATTATTTTCGTATATATCTTGTAGCCAGTATTCATTAAGCTAATCCCTCTGTAATTCTCGCAATTTCTCCGGTCTCCTCTTTTGAATATATTCTTCACAATTGCTGTTTTCCAAGTGGTTGGAATCCCATAGGTCTGCCAACATATATTAATTAGATGAAGTATTCGTAGTTTACACAATATTCCACTATATTTGACTAACTCCATATTTATATTATCTAATCCTGTTGCTTTCCTATTCTTAGTGGTTTTCAGAGCCATTTCTAATTCATTTATGTCTATTACATCAATATTTTCCACTTTTATTTCTTCCTCATTGTTCTCTTTTCCTTCAATTTCCTCCTTTTTCCAAAGTTTTTCATAATGTTGTATCCATTCTTGTTCTGGGATTATATTCAATCTGGCAGAATCTTTCTCAGTCTGATTTAGATGTTTCACTAATTTATAACCTATTTCTTGTCTTCCATACATATCATGTTCTACTGAGCTTATAAATTTATCCCATGACTCCTGATGGGCTTTTCTTATAATGCTTTTAGCAATTCTCCTTTTCATTTTATATTCTTCGTAAGATTCTTCTGTTTTCAGTCGTAAGTATGTATGATATGCTTTTTGTTTTTCATTCACTGCATTTTGTATATTCGCATTCCAAGTTCTCAAGCCCTTCCTATTTCTTATTCTATTTTTCTTTCCTAATATCTCATTTGCTGTTTTATGTATTACATTTGATATATTTTCCCATTCAATATTTATATCTTCTGACGTCGCTATCTCTGATATATATATATATATATATATATATTTATTCATTCTGCTTTCATAATGTTGTCTAATACTTTGATCTTGTAATAAATATACTTTATATACTTCTTCTTGGTTTCTTTTGTTCTTTATGTTATTTTTCCGCCATTTAGCTATTATGTTTATTTTACTTATCACGAGATAGTGATCAGAGTATATATCGCTGCCTCTATGTACTCTCACATCTTTTACCAAGGCTCCTAGCTTGTTGTTTACGATTAAATAGTCAATTATTGATCTTGAGTTATATCCACTTCTTGTATATTTATGTATGTCCTTTTTTCGGAAATAGGTATTCATTATTTTTAATTGATTATAGGCTGAAAACTGTCTCAAATCCTGTCCATTATCATTTATTGTTATTTCTCCATTATTTCCTATTACATTAGGTATAGGGACATTGCCTACTCTGGCATTTAAGTCTCCACTTATTATTAAATGATGATCTTTTGTATATTTATCAACTAATGTTTGTAATGTTTTATAATTTTTTTTTGTTTCTTCTTTCTTACCTTCCTCTGGGGCATACACAGCAATTATCATCATATATCCTCTTTCAATTTTAAATCTGGCTATCAGGATTCTTTCATTTATAAACTCATAGCTATTCAATTTGTTCTTCCATTTTTCATCTATTAAAATTGCTACTCCACACTGCGCTCTTGTTGTCTGTTCTACTCCGCTATACAACATAGTATAGTGTTTTAAGTCCTTTGTTCCTTTTAGTTTCTTTTTTGTTTCTGTTATTGTTGCTATATTTATTTCTTTTTTCTTTAATTCTCTTTCTAATTCTTCTTCTTTTGTATTTATTCCCCTTACGTTCCAATTTCCTAATTTCAAAATGTCCTTTATTCTAAATCGTATCCTTTTATCTTGCTTGGGTCGGTTCCTTTTATGACAATCCGGCTGATTTCCATGAAGCTTCTCAGTAAGATGAATGTCTCCTGGAAGCGTTACGAGCGCTTCGCAGGACAAGGATGGTGGAAGGGCTGCTTCCTCTGAGCCTCCAAACATGCTCCTCTGGGTATCCACCCCCCAAGAAAGGGCTGCTTCTTCCGCTCTTCAAGCCCTACAAGTTTAGCTGTGCTATTCCTTGTCGCCTTGTTGACCGTTGAAGACTTGACGAAGATGTGGCCGCCCAATGTGGATACAGACGCCATTCCTTCGTTGTGAGCTATACTTAGTTCCCCTCGCCTCTTACCCACCAGCAAGATTAACCTAAGTCAATCTTCCCCAGTAGAGTCGTCTGGTTCATCGGGTACTAGGCCCCCCCACCACGTCAAGGTGATAGTTCCTGGGGGGGGGAATTCAATAAATTGGAACTTAATTTTCTACAGCTGACGTACAGTGGGTGATTTGATTCCTGGACGAGGTTTTTCCTCACCTGTATGAAGCATTAATGTCAAAAGAGTACCCGGCCATCTTAATTCTCCATTTTATTCTTGTTTAGTATGAATGAAATCATAAATGTTTAATGTTGTTTCGAAGGTGGCCCGGCATTGAGGTGATCATGATGGCTCATCTGGTGATCTCTTATGGGGAGGGGGGTGATGGTGAAAAATTGACCATTTGAGATCAAATTTGGATTTTTTTGTTTTTTTGTACTAAAAAATAGCCTGTACTCTAATGTATATGTTGGCAAAGTTTCAGAGACACTATAGCGCTTCTAAGTGCCCTATAATTAACGTCAGAGTTAAAAGGCTGTGCCAGTTAAATACTACCTGCATGCTAATCTTTAAACTTGTTTTTCCACACTTTTATTTTCACTGCATTTTTGTACATTCAAAATTGAATGGAATTCAGAAATTTTGTCCTAGAAGGTTCAAATGTTTACTGCATGTCCTAAAAACAGATGGATAACAAAGTAGTGCATGGATTTCGTGATTGAAGTAGTATTTTAAGAAATAAAAAATAAAATGTATGCAATTATTAGTTTTTTTTTTGTAATTCCATGCATGAGGTGCAAACATTATTTTTTTTTCCCTTTGTATTCACATTATAAGAATTCTAATGCATGATGTTTTTATAAATATTTTAGGGATCTTGTAAAAAAAATCAGACATTTTACTAAAAAAATTCTGGAACTCATTTAATTATAATATATACGCAATTAAAAAAAATAGAATATTCAATAACTCATAAAATAAATGTCTCACAAGAATGAAACGAAAACACATCATTATGTATCATGCAGTGAATATTTGCACAAAAACTCAAGTCTCTAGCTCAAAAAATGTAGAAAATAGAAATTTCAACCATCACACATTTAATGTTCTTGTGAGATAAAGACGTATTATACGATCCAAAGCATCCTCTACTGAGTAATAGCGTAAGCCACGTCAAGATTTGAAAATCCTCTCCGGATAGGACGTGTCCCTTTAAGGCACTGGAGGCGTAAAACAAGTAAAAGTGCCTACATGGGGAGAGGTTAAACTACAGAAAAGAGAGAGTGAGAAATAAACTCTAAATTGTAAGAAAATACACTGTCAAAAATAAATGCTGATTAAAATGAATTTGTCCATAAATATTACGTAACATACTTCTTTAGAGGATGAAGAAGGCCTACAACTGAATGGTATTAATAAAGCTGTTAGTTTATGCTGATGATATAGTACTATTGGGCGATAGCGAAGATATACTATTGAGTAATTCTAAGAAATTGGGACTGAAAGTAAATATTAATAAAACTAAATATGTGGTCACACATAGAAATACATTATATAATGGAAATGGACAGCTAATGACAAAAAAGGGAAATTTTGAGAAAGTAGCTGAATTTGGAACAATAATCACAAATATGAATGAGATGAACAAAGAAATTAAACAAAGCCTCAATATCAGTTGTATGAATACGAAACATGGACTCTTACTTTAAGGGAGGAAAGGAGATTACGAGTATTTGAGAATAAAGTTCTTAGGAAAATTTTTGGAACAAAGAGAGATGAACATACAGGTGAATGGAGAAGACTATACATAACAGTAAACTACATGGTCTTTATAGGAAGCCAGATATAATGAGAACAGTTAAGTCTCGTATACTGCGATGGGCACGACATGTGGCACAAATGGGGAATGAAAAACGTGCATGCAAGCTTCTTGTAGGAAAATCAGAGGAAAAACACCCAGTTGGTAGACTAAGAATGAGGTTTGAGAATTATTATTTGAGCTATGTAGATTATACGGGGAATTATTGGAAAACATTACCTCATGATAGGGATGTATGGAGAGCTTATGTCCACGCGGCCATGAACCAACGGGTTCGATAGTGCCAGTGAGTTAGTAGGTACTAGGCCATTCGATACGTAATGGCAAAAATGCTATGACACCACGAAAATTTTATTTAGGTTATTTTTGACATTACAAACTTAATTTCTAGTCTCCTGCCAACTTAACTATACGTTGCCAAATCCTTGGAAAATGGCGCACTTCGCTTGCAGCACCATTTCTGGATATCTCCCTCATATGATCGATGTAGAAGTTTCTGGATATAATCTCTTGATTGAAATCGAATGCCTCGTAGAGATTATTTTATCTATGTGAATAAGTCGTAGTCACAAGGGCTTATGACCGATGAATTTTTGATGGATGTTCGAATACTTCCCAATTCCACCTTCTAAACAAATTCTACTCAACATCTTTATTGCGTGTGAGAAACCGTGTAAGTATTCACAAAAATCGCTATGTTGATACTTTCAATGTTAAATATTTATACAACAAAGACTACTCAACAACATACAAGATTACAATGGTCATCACTAGGATCACTGATTTACAACAGTTGCACCCAGTCATTCATTCAGCCTCTTATCCCAGAGAAATAAGTACTTTTATTAAGGGTGAATAATTTATTAACATGTAATTATTATCAGAAGTAGGGCAAATTTATATTCAAATGAATTTGAATTAAAAGAGGAATTCATTGGTAACAAAATTAAAATGATATAACCTACCATAAAACAATTTCATACGCAATAAATAAAACACTAGTACCAAGTGATTAGCGCTCGGTCATAGACCTGAACCTTGGCTATTGTGGTGAACGACACTGATAAACATCATACAATGGAACCGTAAACCCTTATACAATGGGGACAAAGTCTGCAGTTTCCTTTGTAAAAACGACTTATAAGACTGTGCTATTATTAAATTGTTATAGCAATAGCTAAACCCAAGACTTCACACAAAAGGCTGGGCAGTTGCAAACAAGCAACCGGGGTTCCTAGGTAAACTGTGGAAAGAGTTGTTCCCAAGCCAATTTTAACTAGAACATGTCGCTAACAGCAGGTGCCTTTTTGGCGGCATAAGGTAGATGCCGACAAACGAAAACCGCTAGCAAATATTACTGTAATATGGTCAACCCTGGAAACTTGATGTTAGGATGCGAGTAATTTAAAGAGAGGGGACAAGACCAAAAACGCCTAAGTTTAACACCCCCGACAACGCCCTCAAGATAAAAATTGTTGTAACACATGAACTGTTTGTGAGGCGTTAAGACTTTTGGTGGAAGGGACATATGCCGGCCCACTAAGAGAAAATAAATATTCTTCCTTAGTGAAAATTAAAGTTAGAAGCCCGAGTGCCAGTAGAAGCGGGCACATCGCTTTGCATAAGTAAAAATCAGTTCAGAGTTGCCAGTTGCGAGTAGCGAGTAGCGAAAGTGCCATTGCAGGGCACACCGCTTTGCCTAAGTAAAAAATTAAGTTACTAACGCGAGTGCCAGTAGAGACGGCACATCGCTTTTCTAAGTTTCGGCGCTATCATTCGGAGCGCACTTTTTGAGTGTTATAAATATTGTTAATTCCGGCCACCAAATAGCCTTCGTGTCAAGTCGGCGTCTAATACGACAAATGTAAGTCAAAGTATCAATAAAAGTGGAACGTCAATTTCAAGACATCACACCGGGCCTATTATAAAAATATCCCCAGTGAATATCCTTCCTCACGGATTCCCGAGATATAAGTCCATTGTTCTACCGAAAACCTGAACCCCAACTAGTCCGGAGCAACAATTGTCCATGAACCTATCCCTGGGCATATAATTAAAATTTACCACGACTAAAATCATGTTCCACAGTGTTGCCATCACTTATCGAATAACTTAGTATTTTATAACATTGTCCAATGGCAAATAATATTAGAAATCAATCATACAATTTCCATGAATAATATGAAGGAATAAAAGGTCATGTATTTTAGTAAATATAGCCTACTCTCAAAGTAATTAATATCAGAATATATGTAAAATAGTAATTAATAATAACATTTTAGAGCAAGTGAACAGTTTTAAATATCTAGGTTTCAATTTATCATATTTTAAAATTGAAGATAATAATGACAAAATAAATAAATTTAATCTAATGAGTGGCACTATTAAAAGAACCCTTGAAAATACAAAAAAAAAAATTATAAAGTAATGGCTGTTCCTGTATTGACGTATGGATCAGAATGTTGGACGATCACTAAAAGACAAGAACAAAGATTGGAAGCAGCTGAGATGCGATTTTTAAGAAATATAGCAGGATATACTCTGCTGGATAACATAAGAAATGAAGATATGAGAAAGGAACTAAATATTTTCAAACTTACAGACCGAATAATTAAATATAGGAACAACTGGAAAGAACATATTTATAGAATGCCAGAAGGAAGATTCCCAAAATTATTGCTAAATTATAAACCGCACGGAAGGAGAAATGTTGGACACCCACACAGAAGAAGATCAGAACAATTTGAACAATTCTAGGTTTCATGGAACCGGAACGAGCCAACAGGCTTAATCCCTGGATGATGATGATCTTGCTTAAAGTTAAAACTTCCTATAATATGCTGTAAAGTATGTACAGTACAAGATCTAATTTTATGTATGTGATCACTTTATGCTACAATGTGTTTGTAATGAAATTATCGTTGATTAAATATGCATTACTAGAAAAAAGAAAGCTTTGTTCGCATTTAAACCAACTACTACTTGTAATAAGACAGCTGAAAAGTGAAATTATCTAATTTTAAAGTGGACAGTTCAAACACATAATGTCTTGTGTTAAATTATAACATTTTCTGTACAACAACGTTTCTTTCTGTGGACATATCGTTGATGGAATTAAGATACCCTACAAATTAACAGTTACATTTCAATGGAGATAGAAATTTACAATATACGAAAGTTAGTCGTATATAAAAAGTATTATTACTATGCACGCCGTAGCGTAACGGTTAAGGCACTGCGCTACAAACTGGAAGTTTGAGAGTTCGAGTGCCGGTGGGTTCAGGATTTTTAAACCGACCCAAACCTTCTGGTGGCACCATGGCCCTGGGGTCGACTCAGCCTCTAATGGAAATGAGTGCTGAACGCTTGTTCTCGGGTAAAGGCGGCCGTCACACAGGGCTGACAACCAGGCTGACATCAAATGCCGATTGTCTAGAAAAAGTGGGGGCCTTAACCTCACACTACCCTGAGGCCTCTAGTGGGATCACTTTACAGGGACGCGCAGTAGCGTAGTGGTTAAGGCACTGCGCTACAACCCGGAAGGTCGAGGGTTCAAGTCCCGTGGGGGTCAGGATTTTTAAATTGACCCAAACCTTCTGGCGGCACTACGGTCCTGGGGTCGACTCAGCTTTTAACGGAAATGAGTACCAGACGCTTATTCTGAGGGTAAAGGCGGCCGTCACGCAGGACTGACAATCCTGTGCCGATTGTCTAGAAAAAGTGGGAGCCCTAACATCCTACTACTCCTAGGGCCTCCCGAGGCCTGTAGTGGTAACTTTACTCAGTACTATATATAATTCTATGAGATTTTGAAACAGCTGCACAAATTAATCAATAAACTATTTTTATTTTATACCACAGACAAGCAGGAGGAATTATTTAACCATTTAGTCTTAAAACTTATTCCATTACATTTATTTTTTAACTATGATTTTTTACAAAAACACTTCATTTCTGCATTTAATTTTTAAAGAAACTTGGTCGACTCTATAATCTTATTACTCAGTGAATGCTTGAATGAATCTTTTCAGAAGATTACACAATTGTATATAACATAATTTAGAAATTTTAATTATTGGGGATCTTTTAAGTGAGTTATTGTGCAAATTTTGTGCATAGAAATTTACAATAAACGAAAGTTAGTCATATATAAAAAAAGTATTTCACTCCAATAAACTTGGTTTAATTATTTTTTGGACAAGAATAAAGATGGAACTAACAGAATGCTTTCATATTTGTGGTATGCAGTGGGGAGGTTAGGTTGGTGCTTGTTTGCTACTGTTATTGCAATTACTGACTCTGCTTTCTACACTTGTATACGCATTCCATCCCCCAACCTACTCCCTCCTTTTACCTCCTCATACCATGTAAAAAAACTCCATTTTCTTTCATAAACGTGGCCTTTATTAAAGTCGAAACCATTACTCATTATTTTTTTAACTACCGCTTTCATTTTTCATTTTTAAATTGGCACAGCATAACAGTCAAGTCTCATTTTCTGTAGATGAAAAAGAAAACTAAAAATATTTTCTGGTAGTAATGATTTCTATATCTTTTCTTCAAAGGATATGTTTCATTAAAGCGTAAGACGAAATAACACGGGGTGGGCTAATTTATTTTTTAAAGTTATTGTTACCGCAAAAGTCTGTGGGTCTTTTTGTATGTCTTTAACAATGATAATTTTAGACCTAATGATCATAAATTCAGATTTTGTAATACTTTAAATCACTTAGAAACACGAATCTTAAAGAATTCAAGAGAATATAAATTATTTATTATTCAAAAACAAAATTTAAAAATGTTTTTTGCACGACAGTGCGTTCCGTCGTAGTTACAGTAATAGCGACCATGATTGAAAGTTCAATTTCCTAAATTCCGGAGTTGCCAACCTATAAATAACTAAATAATTATACTGTAATATTACAAAATACCTACCTAGTGCGTGAAATAAAATCACTACACTTTATGTATAGGCCCTACTAGTACAATGTAGCGTATACTGTATATAAAAATATATCCAAATGGTAGTGTTAATATACATTATACGAAACACATCACTGCATTTTAAATGAATTGAACTTTATTTCAAACAATATAAAACAATACCTCGCGCTTCCTCGCTTCTGTAAAAATCACTTCGCAACCTAGTACTGTAATATACTATTATTTTAAAATATGATTTATCAATATTGCTGGGGTATTTTTACACTTCTAAGATGACATAATTGTTATGTATGCCACGTCACAGGGGAATTTCACTTGTTGCACCGTGAGCAGTGCACAGGTTAATATTTACGTTATTAGCGAATTCCGAAGGAATGAAGCTATTGAGGTTGTTACCATAGGCTTCTTTTTTTTAATTTTAGAGATCTTCATCGATCCTATCTAAGAGACACCGAAAATGGCCATAACCATTTGCGTCCATTAACCCTCTAGCGGCGCAATTTTTAAATCCAACTTGGCACATGACAGTTAATTAAAAAAAGTAATATCCAGTTTGTTAACCAGCAAAATCTGACCATTAGGAGTGTAGTAAACCTGAAACTAAAATTTAAAAATCGTTCTATAGTTCTTAATTTTCGAGTGTTTGCAAGGAAACTCAGTATATGCTATTGAAATAAACCGGGAAAATTATTCTCCAAATCAGCGAAATCCAACGATTGGAAGTGAGAATTAAAACTCGCTCTAGTAAGTAGCCACAATGTAGAACTATCTGTATATAATACAATTTAATTAAACCTTAAATTGGCAACGTATACTATAAGATACATTGCTTTAATTTAATTAATATCTTTCATAAATTAATGGAAAAATGAATAGGTAGGTATTATTTAAATTTGTGTTAAATTATACAATAATATTAATCGATAATCACTTACGCTTATGCATGGCTTGTTTTCATTTTGTGCGACCCGTTTAAATAATTTGGCATAAGAAATTGAGTTTTTCCAATTTATGGGTTAACAAACAAAGAAACATTCCTTAATCCAGCAAAATCAGATTATAGCCTATCTCCAACTTGTTCAGGGATTCGCTTAGTTTGCCCAGTTTTAGGGTGACTGACTTCTTTTATTTTATTATCCAATACTTTGAGTTTCGCCACACAACAGATAGCTTCAGTGTGTCCATTTTCAATATAAAAACCTCATCAGCCGACATCATTACAGAGCATGAGGCCTAACTATTTGGATTACAGGGCTTAAGCTTAGATTAAGATTAATGTACATGTAAGATTATGTTCAGTCATTAAATTAGGAGAGAATGTCAACCCATTCCTAATATATATAACGTACTTCTGTTCATAAGTAGCCAGAATTAAACGTCCTTGTCAACAGTAGGACCCACTTTCTGTGGAAGGTCGTGGAATTTGATCCAAACATTAGATGCACAATAAAATACTTCAACCTTCGAATATTGAACCCAGATTCACTAGTCAGAATGTAGACAAGTCAACACAATTATATTGTTATTTTTAAATGAATTGTCATGTTTATATCATGCAACAAAAATGTTATATTTTATAATATATTCATCTTAGTATTTATAAATCAAAAGTATGGTGTGAAAATATTGTCATTCACAGTTTTTGCTAACTCTTAACGCATTCCATAAATATATTAGAGAAAATTGTTCATTCTCTCCATTTTCTCTCCGTTCTTTTCTGGAATGAAAACTAATGAACATTTCTAGGAATTTTTCAATTATCATCCTTCTTCCACTTTTATTTTCGCGTTATATTTAATATAGTCTAAATAAGTTTTTTTAATTGGAAATGTGTAACTTTCCCTATTATTCTGTCAAATAATTATCTTGTCTTAATACAATATTATATATTTTTTACAATTTGTAAGCCTCGTTTAATTCCGTGTCTTATAGTTTATCAATCACTTACTTCAATTATTTATCAAATTTTAATCATAATATCTTCAAACCAAATCTGCAAAGTTAACTAAATATTTGTTAAAACATTGACACTTCAGTCAATCTTACTCTTGCAGACAATAAAGTCATATTAAAATGCAATTTCTATTCAGTTAATGCAGTTTTAAAAAATATATAAATTTATTGTAATTGTGATGGTATAATGAATAATACGTTAATAGGTTAATAAAATTATATATTTTATTCTACATGGTACAGCAGTTCCTGGAGAACCTTAGCCACCTCAAAACCTTTTTAAATTGACGTCTATCAGCAGTTTTCGGTCTCTATCTTTTAATTCCCAACCTCTTCCATGTTATCCACCCATCTTGACTGAGATTATCTTCTTTTTCATTTTCCTCAAGGTTTTTCTTTTAGTATTTTTTATCTTTATCTGGCATTATCTATTGGCATTAATATCTGACATTTTTCAAACAAGCCCTAATCATCTTAATGGCCAAGATTTGATGATTTAATTAAATCCAAGTCTTGAAACGAATCACCCGACTCTTTATTTACATAATTCTATATTTTTTTATTATTGATTTCGTACATCTCAATGATGGATAAATCATATTTGAAGAGAAAAATTATACGCTCAGACCGGGACTTGAACCCGGGACCCTTGGTTCCCTAGACCAAGTGCTCTACCAACTGAGCTACCTGAGCAAGTACCGATATAAACGCAAATCTTTCTCTATATACATTGTAATTCCCATCCACCAAATGCTGTGAAGCCATGCTTCTATCTTGCAAATGGCGGCTCCTTTATTAAGAAGACATATTTGGGAATTATACATTACAGCCAGTACGGCTTTTTCCAACTTGGAAAAAGCCGTACTGGCTGTAATGTATAATTCCCAAATATGTCTTCTTAATAAAGGAGCCGCCATTTGCAAGATAGAAGCATGGCTTCACAGCATTTGGTGGATGGGAATTACAATGTATATAGAGAAAGATTTGCGTTTAAATCGGTACTTGCTCAGGTAGCTCAGTTGGTAGAGCACTTGGTCTAGAGAACCAAGGGTCCCGGGTTCAAGTCCTGGTCTGAGCGTATAATTTTTCTCTTCAAATATAATTCTAAATGTTTTACCATCTTCACAGATCCAAAAATTCTTCTTAATTCCTTTATTTTCCCATATATTTACTTTTAATTCATCTTTCTTATTAAGGGTCCAAGTTTCCTTGACGTGTTAAGTAATGGTCTAATTAATGTTTTATAAATATGTTTACCTTTTAATGAAATATTTTTAGTTCTCAGTATATCCTGCAAATCATGGTAACACTGTTTCCAGACGTCAAACGAGTGCGTATTTCCATATTCATGTTATTTTCATATTATCATTGCTATGTTATCAATGACCGCAAGTATCTGGGAGCTCTCTACCATGTTAATAACGAAATTATGCTTATTCTAAAAAATTCTTCATGAATTCATACTTCATAACAGCAAAACCAGACCATTTGGGATCTGAGTTCATTTGAAACGAAATTTTAAAAATCATTCAATTGGCCGCAATTTTAGAATTTTTGCAATGAAAATCCATAATACAATATTGAAATATAAAAGGGGAGTATATTCTCCAAAAAATCAGCGAAGTTGGACCATTTGAAGTGAGGTTTACCTGACACCCGAAATTAAAAAAAAAAAACATTCATTGTTCTCAACGCGGTTCAATGGACATAAATAATTGACACGTGAAATGAATGTGTAAAGATTAACAAAATAAATATGTATCCCGTAGTCTGCAAAAACCGTCCTATAAATTAGACTTGCTAAGGAATTAGCTTAGTTATCGGCTCGTCAGCTTTACAGCTCACGATGCCCTGCTTTAAATCTGTGCCATCCGCATTTTTCTTAAAACCATATCTGCACCGGATAGAGCAATGCTGCCAAATGACGTAGGACAAGTGACTAAACACTGTAATGCTAGTCACCATGAAGTTAGCTGCCATGGAATCGAGTTGGTTCCAGTTTGCAGCTCGTTGGACGATGCATAGTAATTGTCACAAATAAGTAATTACATTATTTCACGCAGATACTGCATGGCGAACGTTTTATAGTTTATCTCACTCATAAAGACAAATGCCTAATGGAATTATTACTATTAATTTCGCCACTAACGTGGGCGTGATGATCTAGAGGTTATGTTCAATTTCTCTAGACACGAGGGTCGCAGGTTCAAACCCGACAGCGGTTGATGGACTTTTAGGATGAAAAATCCACGGGATAGCTCCTCCAGGAGTGATTTTAAGTCATGGGTTCCGAACCTGAAAGTTCCGAATCTGAAGATTTTCAGGCTCGCAAAATCACCTCAAGCCAGAAAGAAAGGCACTTGTACAAAATTTAACCGACTTTTCTCCACCAAAGAAGTACCTTAGTTGTCTATTAGATGTCCCTTGTGGCGACATCTATGTCACTCATAAAATATGTAGGAAAATAAGCGTAACTAAATCAAATTGGTTAAGAAACCACTAAGAGCGAGGGTAGGGAACGACTTGGATTATAAGAGCCGAAGGATGGATGTATGGATTTCACCTCTAATCTTTTTGTGATTTATTAAAATTAGTATACCGGTAACAATGAATATATGCAGAGGGTGGATATGTGAATCCAGATAAGAATGAAAATACACAGGCGGTTCGTATAAATGAAATATTCTATACTGTAGACTATATGTTCAAAGATATTAAAACATTATTATCAACTTTACGGTATAGGCTTTCTGGCCTGTTCTGGTTCTTCATTCACCGCCTTCTTGCTCTTTCTTGGGATCTCTTGCGTACAGGTGCATATTTCCAATCTCTCTTGGGTATTCGGCTCTCTTCCATTCTATCTAGATGTTGAGTCAATTTTGTTTTGTAAGTTTTAACTTTATCTAGAAGGGATGCAATTTGCAATTCTTTACATACATCTTAATTTCTAATGTGGTATTTTAAAGAGCATCCTTTAACTGCTCTTAAAAAGTTCATTTCTGATTAATAACATTTATTTTTGTCTCATGAGTACCAATAGTTGCACTTAATGCAGTTTTTCACCGCGTTTTTATATATGTATTCGGAATTTCTCCATCACCCACAGTTTTTTTTATTTAAATTTCAATTAATAAATTTAAATAATTTTTTTAATAAACGTCTTTTCCTCATTTGCCCATTGTAAAATAAAACCAAATGAGCTAACTCAAATGGTTTCAGCTACGAAAAGATATATCAAGGCAAATGGAATCCTAATATGCTGGCCGATTATTGTTGGACCATCAAGATGGATGCTCCACAGGCGAAATATAGCAGAAAATCGTCATTTCTTACTTTCTAGGTGAGTCCGAATGTTCGAATATTGTGTAGTTACGAATGTAGAAAATATTAAAGTGTTTGAAAATATCAATTCCTGTCTCTCGAAAACCTTGCGTGATGGAGAAAACCCGATATCATATTTGAATTCAGGAGAAAAAATACTATCAGAATCACATATTTTTCTTTCTGAAACAAAAAAAGTTTTTTTTTTTGTTGCCCAATGTTATTCTGCCAAGTTGGAAAAAGCCGTACTGGCTGTAATGTATAATTCAGCACCTTACGTTCACTGCCATAAAACATAATGACACAGTCATTGTTTTATAAAATTTTAGTTGAATCTCCTTGTTTTGTTTTTCAATATTCTTCTGATTGTTCCACACAAATTTTGAAAGATATTAAAACATCTGGAAATAAACTTCTAAACAGCATAGTTTGGATAGAAACCTGTAAAACTAGTATATGAACAAAACATTGAGATAAAAATTGGTAAATTGGATTTCAAATATGTTAAAAAATTTAATACCAAAAATTCTAAAATCCTCTATAAGCGTATTAACCCCATTGTTAAATTTAAAAAAAAAGTATATCTAATTTAAGTTCCTGGAACAAAATCATTGTTTCCTGTAACAATTCGAAGACAATTTTATTAATCCACGTGGAAATGATATTCGGAGACTTTATAAATAAAATATCTAACTAAGATGTGGAATAACGAAGTTCGTAGAAAATTATTTTCTCCTACGTGAAAGAGTGAATTAATTGACCTAGTATAATATATGAACCATGGAAGTATACTCACAATTACTAAGTTTTTAAATATAATAATAAACATTCACATGCTATCACTCAAATAAAGTAACATCTACTATTGACTTCGCAATATTGTTAATATTCGTTTTATTGAACCTAATGTTAAATTTTGAATCCACTCTCCACATATTTTAATGTATCTGTTAATTATATCATATTTTATTTAACCCTTAAATTGGCAATAGTATATTACGATGCGAGGTTATGAAGTGGTTTTTACAGAATCGAGGAAAATATTTCCGAGATTCTGTAAAACACTTCACAATCGTCCGTTGTACATTATTTTTTTGCGCGATGGTGTTTTCAAAATAATAAATAATAGTAAAATAATATGTTTGTTGGAAATATTTGCGTTCATTATAAACAATTGACTAACGTTAACAGTGTGGACATTGTTTATTAGTTGAAACAACAGGAGGTTGTGAGACCAATATACTGATAAACTGGCGGCAAGTACGTATTAATTTATTGTTTTATACTGTTTTTAAATAAAGTTCAGTTCATTTGAAATGCAGTTATTTTTTCGTATAATGTGTACTAACTCTACCTTTTTGGATATTTTCTGTATATACATTGATTGTAGTATACACAGAGGCAGTGGTTTTACTTCCGTCACGCGTGTTTGTAATACGCTATATTACAGTATAGCTATATTTATTATAGAATAGTTATTTAGGTTGGCATCTCCGAAATGTAGGAAGTTGAACTTTTAATCATGGTAGTCATTGGTGTAAGTACGACAAAATGCACTATTACACGCAAAAAAAAAATCGTGTCAGTTATTTAAATGTGGAGGACCGCAGTGAAAACGAAATGGTGCATAACTGTTATTAGGTATATCGTGAAATTAAAAAAAAAAAAAAAGTAATCTCTTCTTGATAGTTTTCATCTGATTTTATTAAAATTATTAAATGAATGAAACCAATCGATGTAGCTTAGAGTATACATTTTTGATTTAATGGTTAACGGCATTATTCAACTTCTCAGGAATCTATCGGAATTGCAATTTTGATTAATTGCAGTAGGGTTGAGAATTTAAAGGGAAGGACACTTGTCGTAAGTGCCGACATTTCAATCTGGATTCAAATTAACCGACAATTTTTGCTCAGATACTTCTTACTTTCAGTCTTATGGGTTTTTCACGCGCCGTAAATTTAAGACGCTGAGGCTCATGGCTTTAAAAATCCCTCTCTTAAGGAATCAATGCTTAGGATTTTGATGCCCATAGAAATCCAACGATCACGGCCGGGTTTGAAACGGCAAACCTCGAAACTGGACAACATTTCAAACCCAATCCCCAGACTACCCTTATCTCTAGGACTGTGTATTAATTTATTTAAATTTACAATTTTGCTATCTTATTTTACAAACTAAAAAAAAATCGTCTATTGTGAAGTATTTGAGAATAAAGTTCTTAGGAAAATGTTTGGACTAAAGAGAAATGAACAGACAGTCGAATGGGGAAGATTACATACCAGTGACCTACATCTTTATAGAAAATCAGATATAATAAGAACAATTAAGTCTTGTAGACTGCGATGGGCAGGACATGTGGCACGAAGAGAAGCATGGAAACTCCTTGTAAGGAAACCAGAGGGAAAACGATCTGTAGATAATCCAATAATGAGATGAGAGAATAACCATGATTTGAGGGAAGTAGATTATACATAAGATGATTGGAAAACTTTAGCTCAATACAGGGATATATCGAGAGAGCTCATGTCTGCGCGGCCATGAACCTACGGGCTCGTTGATCAGAGGATTTTAATATATAAAATGTTTCTTACTTTTCTATAAAAGTGGTGAAATGTAGTAGTGTTATACTTGTCGGCGAGTTTTATTGTCCTGCACAATACAAGTTATTTTCAAAATTAAACAATGACTGTTTTTACATAATACAATAAGGAATTCGATTATATGGAAGGAACTGATACTGGAACTTTATTGATGTAGTGTGATTATAACTCTATATTTCAATCTACTGATGAGGAAGATAAAATATATGTATTATTTATCTAATACGAGTATATTAAATATTGTCTACCGCTGTGGTCTCGAGGTAGCGTGCTGCCTTGTCACGTAGCGGGTCCGGGTTCGATCTCCGGTCGGGGCAGTTTTTCTGGGTGAGGTTTTTATCGGTTTTTTCTCACCTATAAGACAAATGTAAGGAAACCTTTAAGGCCCAAACGGTCCCCGAAATCATATGGTCATCATCATCATCATCATCCTTATCATTATCATCTCCTTATCATTATCATCCTTCACCGGTGTGGAAAGCAATGAGAAGCTACCACACCTACAATTCCCTAGTAAAGCTGTAAGCATAGCATGAAAATGCTATGATTGCAGTGAGGAACCTACCTTCGGGCAGAATTACTATGCAGATATTCAATATAGTCTATTTGACTTCCAAACTTACTAACTCACTGGCACTATCGAACCCGTATCCTGAGCTAATGTTTTCCAATCATCCCCTGTATAATCTACTTCCCACAAATCATAGTTAATGTTATTCTCCCACCTCATTCTTGGTCTACCAACTGGGCGTTTTCCTTCCGGTTTTCCTACAAGAACCTTCCTGTACGTCTTTCATTTCCCATTCATGCGAAATGTCCTGTCTATCGCACTCTACAAGACTTAACTGTTCTTAGTACATCTGGCTTCCTATAAAGATCATGTAGTTCACTGTTATGTAGTCTTCTCAATTCACCTGTCTGTTCATCTCTCTTTGGTCCAAAAATGTTCGTAAGAACTTTATTCTCAAATACTCGTAATCTCCCTTCCTCCCGTCCATGTTTTGCATCCATATAATATAACTGGTAGAATAATAGTTTTACATTTTTTCAGTTTAACGTTTTTTGAAAGGAGTTGGGACGTGAAGAGTCTCTGTAATGCATAATACACGCATTTCCAGAATTGAGCCTATGATACATTTCTTTGTAGTAGTAGTAGTAGGACTTTATTAGACAAAAAGTAAGATATTTACAATATTATTTACAAATATGGGTCGCACGGGCAGTAAGCCGTACGTGCTGTTGACAGTCCGTTACAATAAAGTAATAATTGGTACTAGTGTAAAGAAAAATAAACAAAAACAGCAATAACATTACAATTACATAAAGAAAACACAATAAAAATATTACCATTAAATAATAACACAATAGCATTATACACTAAAAACATTAACATTACAATTACATAAAGAAAACACAATAATATTACAATTAAGTAATAACACAATAGCAATAACATTACAATTACATAAAGAAAACACAATAATAATATTACAATTAAATAATAACACAATAGCATTATACACTAAAAACATTAACATTACAATTACATAAAGAAAACACAATAATATTACAATTAAGTAATAACACAATAGCATTATACACTAAAAAAACATTAACATTACAATTACATAAAGAAAACACATTAATATTACAATTAAATAATAACACAACAGCATTATACACTAATTAATTTATATATAATTGTTAATAATTAATGGTATTGCATTTTGATAACATATATTTATTCATGAATGAGTGTTGTCCTTATTTTTCGCGTTTTGTCCAGAAATTTACCGAGGTTTATCCAATTTTCTGGATTTACCAATAACTCGTAGCATGCCAATCTTTCCCGATTTGAATTTAGAAATCTTTCCGGTAATAACTGACGTCTCCAATATTCTAAATCATTACATTTTCCTAATATATGTATCTCATCTTCAAAGTTCCCGCACATTGGACATATTCGCATATCGTGATCGTCGCTAATTTTTAGAAATTTCCATGCCCCTAGCCTAAACCAAGCAAGCCCTGATCTCTCCTTAAATCCTAGGTTGAGTATATACGATTCTTTTCCCCAGACGTGTTTTAGGTCTCTTTGTAAACACAGTGAGCGTTTTCCTGTACATTCGGCGAAGGTATCTTGTTGGTTTACATCTAAGTACCTCCTCCTTATTTTTCTCCACACGTTCTTGCGATTTTCAGTCCCTTTTTCCCATATCCAGCCCATCCCAATCTTTTGGAGTTCTCTCCTAACCTCGTCTGCCCAAAATTTAACATCTATGTTTTTAATTTGGTGGTCGTAACAAATTGCTCTAAGCATTGTTTGTTCACCTTGGATTACTCGCAACCAGTATTTGAGTACACGAATTTTACAGTTAATGTCGTCCTGGAATGACCCGAATTCATATAAAATTCCACAGTTAGAAACGGCCTTACTAAGTCCTGTAATATACTTTAGAAAATGCGTATATACCTTATTTAGTATTTCCGTTCTTTGGAAACCCCAAATCTCACTACTATAGTGCATTACTGGCCTGACCATCGCTCCATACATTTTTTCTAATGTGCTGACTGGAATATCAGGCACTCGACCCAGAATACCGAGTACACTGTTAAGTTGTCCCCTCCCTTTAAATAATGCTATATCAATGTGTTTTTTCCACTTTCCGTTCATTTTCAACGTCGTACCAAGATATTCAAAATGTTTCACGTTTTGAAGAACTTGATCTCTGTATTTCCATTCCTCTGTTCTACCATAAACCGTCCCATTTTTAAAGGTCATTGTTTTTGTCTTACTAGCATTTACAGTCAATCCCCAATTCCTACAGTATATTTCCAGTAGGTCAAGACCTCTTTGCAATCCCTTGATTGTCTTGGAACAGATAATTAAATCATCTGCATACAACAGGACTGGGATTCTAACATTTCCTATCTCCGGAGCCTCAATTTCTCCTTCTAGCATTACGTCTACAATATCATCAACGAATAGATTAAATAGCATTGGTGATAAAATGCAACCTTGTCTCACTCCCCGATTGGCTTCACTGCTCTCTGTAATGTGCCCTTGGTCTACTTTTATACAAAATTTAACATATTTATAAATTGACATTAAAGCATGTATCATTTTATGAGACAATCCTTTCCGATTTAATTTTTCCCAAAGTGCGCTTCGGTCCACAGTATCAAATGCCATCTTAAAATCAATGAATGCACAAAATAATTTACCCCCCTTCATTTTCAGATTGTCATCAATTAATGTTCTCAGAACAAATAGGTTGTCCACCGTGGAGTACCCTTCTCTAAAACCTGCCTGATATTTTGAGAGCCTATTGTTCTCTTTAGCCCATTGTCTGATTCGTTCGTAAAGTACTTTACAATATATTTTTCCGAACACTGACAAGAGACAAATTCCCCTATAACTTTCTGGTATCTGTGCCCCACCTTTCCCTTTGTATAGCGGTTGGATGACACCTGTCGCCCAGGCTTCCGGATAATCTCCTCCATTAAAAAGTTTGTTGAACGCAGTTTTCAAAACGTCTAATAATTTATTGGATGATATCATATTTTTCAAGAATTCCCCTGGTATTCCATCAATTCCAGGTGCTTTACCATTCTTTAAACATTTAATGGAAGAAACCACTTCATTTTTCGAAATATCCTGATCCAGTAATTGAATATGAATTGGGTCAGGGATCTCAACTATATTTCCTTGATTATATCTTAACCTCTCATTTCCCAGCACCCTATCAAAGTAACTTCTCCATTCCCCGGGCGTTATTCTTGTCCGATTTATGGACTTTACTTTGAGTTCCCTTATCGCTTTCCATATGTCCGCAATGTTCCCACTTTCAGTCGCGACTCTCATTTCTTCGGATTTCTTATTTTGCCATGCTAGTTTTGTTTCTGCCAATAAGTCTTTATATTCCTTTCTCTCTTGCGCATAATTTTTTCTGCTTTCATCTGTGCTTTCTTTTCTAAACTTTAAAAGACTACTTTCGACAAATTTCTTCTTCTTTCTACATGCATTATTGTACCACCCTTTGTCCTTCTGGTTCATTGCGTATTTAACCTTGAATTTTTCCCCTGCTTTTTGAAAACATTCTGTCAAAGTTTTAATAATTTCCTCCCCGCTAAGATCATTTAATTGCAGATCCTGTATTAGCGTTTCCAAACTCCTGTTAAATTCTTCTCTCAGATCCTCGATCCACCTGAAACGGATAATTGGCCGCAATATTGTTGCCACCTCATCATTAACTGTCTCACTAATACCTTTCATATTTAAAATAAGTTTGTTTGGGAAGTGGTGTGATTCGATTCTGGAAACTATACAGAAATTACTTAGGACTGGAATCATGTCTTGTGTGCATATTGAATAATCGATTACGCTACTTCCATTTTTATTAATAAATGTCAGTTCTCCATTTTTATCTTCCCCATATTTCCCATTCAGAATTTCAAGTTCAAATGCATCGCAAAAAGCTAACAATTGGTTTCCTTCTGAATTTAAAATCTTATCTTTGCTTCTCCTACCCTCACCTCGTGTTTCATTATCATCCGATTTTATAGTGATATTTTCCTCCCCAATCCTACAGTTAAAGTCCCCTAAAATTATTATTCCCGCTTCCGGAAACCTATCTTTTATTTCTGCCAACGAGTCAGACAATTCAACGAAAAAATTTGGATTGGCATACCTGGAATTTAGTGGTTGGCGATAAATAGACAACAGACACATTTCTGCTCTTTCTGTATGGTAATATATACAAATTGCCTCTTTTAAAGTAATATTTACCTTTTTAATATATGGGTCTAAGTTAGCTTTATATAAAATGGCAACACCGCCTGGATATCTACCTCTCTTTCCTCTCTTTTGATTACCCTTAAAATAACCTTTCATATTACATAGATTTACGCATTCATTAGCTTTTAACCATGTTTCTCCTAGAGCTAATATATCAAAAGTCTCAATAAACTCTACACATCTGTCCATTGAAAGTTTTTGTTTTAACCCTTCGATATTCCATGAACCGACTGTCAACAAACCCTATTGTGTTCCCTTGTCATTAGTCTTACCTGTATTTTTCGAACTTCCCCCTCTCAATAGTTCCTTTTCTGCGGGTAGATTCTGAAGTCTTAGTGATTTTCTTGTTGGAGTTCTTGTGTCCGCCGGTCGTTCACCTCTTAGAGGTGGGGTATGCTGTTTGCGTTCGGCCGTTTTTTGCTGTATGTTTATTGGATTCCTGGGAGTTATTAAGGTAGTGGTCCCTCTCTCTTTCTCTCGTGTAGAATTTTCTCCCTCCTCTGCTGTAAGGAGACCACCTGCTGTTGAAGCGTCCCCTGTATGTTTTGGGGACTCGCTGTCAATGACCTCTTCAAATTCATTTTCAGAGTTGTCCATATTTTGTAGTTTTTCCCTGCTCCAGATTCGTCCATTTATAATCAATTTATTAAATTGCATGATTGCATGGCAGCCCTGCCTCCTCGCCTCGAGCATGTGTCGCTTAAGAAAGTCTCTTTCGCGGCGCACCTTCTCACTAAAGTCTTCGGCAATATTGATACCGGTCCCTTTAAGATATTTACTGTCTCTAAGGATCCAACATTTTATTTTGTAGTGTGATAATTTGCATACAATCGGTCTCTTTCCACTATTCCAACGACCTACTCTGTGCGCTCTTTCAATATCACTGTCCACCAAATCAATCCCGATTTGCGCCACTACTCTTTTAACTATATGTTCAGTTTCCTCCCAGCTTTCTCTGTCTTCTTCATGCACACCATATATCACAATATTATTACGGCGACTCTGGTTTTCGAGATAGTCTAATTTAGATTCCAGCCATTTCAATCTGTCCTCCATCCGATGCATGTTCGTCTCAATATCACGAATTTTTTCACCCACGTTGCACTTTTCAAACCCCTCTTTCACTTCAGTTGACAATGTTTCAATCAGCTTTCTAACTTCTTCCATAATGCTTTGTCCCCTGCACACTTCAACCACTCTAACAAAAACACGTCCGCTCTTCTCGACGGCTAGCAAATAATTAATCTTATATAATGTATTTCTATGTGTGGCCATCTATTTAGTTTTATTGATATTTACTTCCAGTCCAAATTTCTTAGTGTTAGTTCCATTCTTATAAAGTAAATAATTTTATAATATTTTATAATAATAATTATAACACTATTGATTATGATATCTAGAGTTGTAATAAATCTTGCAATCACAAGAATTATCTATAAATTGCTATGTATAAAATAATTCTAAAATTAGTGAATTCTATTCGCAACATGGCGCTAATTTTAAATTCAATTGAAATTAATCGTGCTTTTGTCGCCTACTCTTTATTGATACATAGAGAACAGGTTTTATGAGTGACTTTGACAGGGTTGTGGTCGGGGTTCGATCCCACGTGCTCGCGGTTCGCGGCCGAATGGACACGGAGTTGCGTAACCGCTTGGAATGAATAAAACGTCTGTCGCAGGCCCGCAAACAATTGCGTGGTAATGAGCGGAACAGGTGTGGGGTGAAGTGAAACAGGGGTGTCATTAATCCATATTCCATAGTACAAGTAACAACGCCTCATTTCCAATCATTCACTAAACTCCCATAGGGTATTTAAAAAAATAGCCAGTAACACAAATGAAATTGTAATCGACAACTGATGACTTTGCAAAAGGGAATCTGTCCTCTAAAATGCATAGTTTTCCGCTTCGGATATCGTATCAAACTTCTGCTTTTTTTAGAATTACTAGCTAATACCTGGCGTGCGCTGCTACTGCTAAATAAATGTTAATGTGTTTTTTCTACCAGCCGTGTGCTGTTATACTTGCCCGGGAATCTGCTTATCCCGATCTTTCTGTCATCAATGAAAGACAAAAATGGTTCTTGTGAGTTATCCGTAGAAGATAAACATATGCTGTCTTTTTTGTAGAATTTTTTTAGATGTTCAATTCTGTGTACATTAATTTGGTGTATTTGTTATGGTTTAGCAGCGTAAACCATTTAAGCATCAAAATAGACTTTTCATGTTTTTCACTACAAAGAGTGATTTTTAGGGGTGAAGGAGTTGAGTATTATAACTCTCTTATAGCCTATGTTCATCCCCGGAATATCCTGAACATGTTTCAAAAAGTGCCATCTAATAGGATGAACGGTATGGCAGAGCACGCTTGTCCGGGAATCTACTTATCCCGATCTTCTTGGTATCATGAAAGACAAAAATGGTTACTGTGAGTTATTCGTAAAAGACAAACATATGCTGTCACGCATTTTTTTGTAGCATTTTGTGAGATATTCAATTCTGTGTACAATAATTTGGTATATTTGTTATGGTTTATGCAGCGTAAGCCATTTAAGCGTCAAAGTAGGGACTTTATTTTACATTTTTAACTATAAAGGGTGATTTTTAGGGGTAAAGTGGTTGGGTATCACAACTCTCTTATAGCCTATGTTCATCCCGGGAATCTTCTGAACATTTTGCAAAGAACCCATCATAATCGGATCAACGGTATGGCCGCGCATAGAATACTAACAAACAAACCAACAAACATTGATTTATATATATTAGAAAATTTAACTGCAGAAATAGTCTATAATAATATAAAATAAATGAAATTTTATTTTCAAGGAATAATGATGAAAAATAAATTTTATTTAGTGTACTTTGTTACCGATATTAATTTCTTACGATTTCTCAGGATTTTTGATAAGGTCGATTTCCTCTGTTGACATAAATCCAAGACCGCCGTTGTTAAGCTTTTTATTATATTGGTCAGCTTCACTACGCTTAGATAGTTATTGGTCAGATGTGATGCATACAGTGTTTGATGAAATCCGTGATTGCAACGATATACAATGAACAAATTTTACCTAGTATTAACCCTTGTAATACTTCGCACTATTATTTCCAACCGTAAAAACATCACAACAATGCATTGCTTGCGGCTGTTAAAGTATTGTCGTCTCACTATGATGGTTGTCCGTTTATATAAAAGCGGGTGCCGCGCGACAATGCTTGAAAATGATTAACATGCGGAATTATTATAGTGGCGGTAGTCGGCATCTTTGTATTTAATTGCTTATAACAGGTGCGGTGAAACAAAGCGAGCCGCTGGACAGCTATCATAGTGAGGCTACAATAGTATGGTTAGTATTGATATATATATTTCAGAAGTGTTTCTGTTATATACACCTCAACCAAAATATACGATTATTTTCTTCCACACTTCCCGATCTTGCGTATCTGTTTCTGTCATATTTGTGTTCTTCATGTTGTCTTGGATTCCCTTTATCCATGTTGGCTTTGGTGTACCGCATTTCCCTTTTCCAGGAGGTATCCATCTCAATACTTCTTTCTTTGTTTCTGTGTTCCTTCTTTTCATTATATGTCCATACCATCTTAGTTGGATTTCTTCAATCCCTTGTATAATATATAATATCTATGTATATTTTAAATAATGTCGGTGACATTATGCAACCTTGTAATAACCCCTTTGTAGTTAACAACTCTTCTGTTAGTTCTGAGCCCATTTTAACTCTACACTTGTTACTAAAGTAGATATTTTTTATGATATGTATAATTTGTTCATAAATCTTTGCTTTTTCCAATGCTTGCCATATTAATTTTCTTGGTACACTATCATAAACTTTTTCTAAATCATAAAAAATCAGTCCCACATCCTGTTGTTTATCGATAGATTTTTGTAAAATTTCTCTAACTGTAAATATATGATCTATTGTAGAACGTCCTTGGTTAATTCTTACTTTAGTTGATTTTATATATTTTTTATATTCAAGGATTTTATATAATTTGTATCCCTCCGCGCTCAACTTTCCCGCGTGACTATTTCTTTTGTTGTATAGAAGCATCTAGAAACTTGTGTCTGCATGCATATAATAGCATGCGTCAGCCTCAAACTCTCAGATGCAGTTGAGATTTCATGAAGGCAGCACATGTGCAACCTCTCCGCTAAAATGCATAAAACAAATAATTACAAAGTTTCGCAGTGAATTTATTATATTTAAATTGCAGTTAGGTGATACGTGTGTTCGTTAATTAATAAATTATATAATTTTAATCGACTAAACTATTTTGTTATAATTTCTAGTCACAAATCATACAGTCCACTTTAGCTCGTGGTCTTTGAAAGGAGTTTGTGAACTCAAATTCTGTCACACGAAACAGTCCTGTCGTAAAACCACTCTGTTCTTCTGTTCCTCTACTACGATGGCGTAGCCCAATGTTGAGCCTTTAGCCTTTCCTTTGAATCAGCGATGTGTTTTTAACCTAAACAATTATCTTACTAGACCGAGTTAATTTAGTCACGCTTATTTGCCCATAGGCATAATGAATAGTATGGGTCAACATACGACCCACGAGCAATCTAGCCGGCAACCAAGGTATTGCTAGGATGATGAGGTCGGTAAATTTTTCTTAGAGGCCTTTTTTAATCAGGCTTAAGGATATTTTACGAGTCTGAAAATCTTCCGACTCGGGACTCACGGTTTGAAGTCCCTCCGGGAGGACTTACTCCTAGGATCTTTCCATCTTAAAATTTCCATCGACGCCGACAAGGTTAAACCAGTATGTATATATGTATATATATATATATATATATATATATATATTATCCCATTTAAACTGTAAATGATCTATCTAGAAATGTATTATGTTTGATATGGGTTTTTAATTACCTGAAAGACATTACTTCAAGATAAATGATTTTCACAAATATAAACGTATTTCAGCGTAAACTCAACAGCTTAATAATCCACAAAGAGAAGATTTGGGCTCTGATGGTAGCGCTTGACTATTAGTGAAATCCCGTGATCAAACCCCAATGCCGACCATCTGAGTCGATTTCCTGGTTTTCCTCGGTCGTCAATGAAATTTATGGGTTCTATTTTCATTACCATAAACTATTTAATCATCCATCCATAGTCTTTGACTGCAATCATCGCATTTTCATGCTATGTTTGCAGCTTTACTAGGGAATTGTAGGTGTGGTAGCTACCCGTTGCTTTTCACACCGGTGAATGATGATGATGATGATAAGGGGTGATGATGGCCATATGATTTCGGGGACCGTTTGGGCCTTAAAGTTTTTCTGACATTTGTCTTACAGGTGAGGAAAAACCCCGATAAAAACCTCACACAGAAAAACTGCCCCTACCGGGATCGAACCCGGGCCCGCTGCGTGATAAGGCAAACACGCTACCTCGAGGCCACAGCGGTGGACTATTTAATCATAATGTCACAAAATATTAACATTGATCTTTTACACAAAACACATAACACAAGAGAAATTCACAGCCCACTGGATACAACCAAAGATTCCAGATGTGAGACGTGCTTAGATATTAAAGTGTTTATAAGAAAATTATAAATCGAAATTGAAGACAAATCATTGGTGCCGGAAAACTGTATAACATTGTTAAAACCGGAAATATATATATATATATATATATATATATAAAAAGTCATAATGTCAGTGCTATTAAAATTCATTAGTTAGTAATTAAATTAGTGTTAGAACATTACTAAAAACAAGGCCCATAATATTATTTTGAGAAACACACGATATCTGATAAAGTAAATTTTTAAAACTCTGATATCGAAATTTGAAATTTAAATTCACATAAAAATGAATGTGTAAAGTATATAAACATATTTTTCTTTCTATGAAAAGTGGTGGAATTTGGGGAGTAAATTTTCAATTTGATCAAATTTCCAATCGATGTTTGAAAATATAAAACTCAGTACTTCCTCTAAAAACGACTATGAGAGTCAGTTCGACAGAACTATGGGTATCGTTGGGTATAATATGGCAGAGCAAAATATAGACTATGATTACAGATATATAAGAAACAAATATGCATATTTATAAAAAATAAACACTAAAATACTTGCTCAGTTAATATTGGAAATTAATTGAAAAATTAAACGAATTCCTTCTATAATATTAAAGTACTTTTATTTTATATTCGCGTGTTTGTAAACGCAAAAACGACACCGTTGCTTTAATAATAATTTCAAGTCAAATTTGAGTTGTTCTGTTGTTTGTTTTCCTTCATTACACGGACAGCCTGGTTTTATCTTTCATTTTGATATTATCTGTGGAGGTAAGAATTTGTTTTTTTACGGTCAGCAACAAGTGCCGTAAATTGTGGCCATGTCGGGTATTTCAGCTCCATTCTTTCTGCTATATTTGGGAAAATATCTAGAACTTTCTTCTTTTTGGGAGCTCTCCCATTACCTTGCCATTTGTCTAGACTTCAATGCGCTGACAAACTATGTGATACGCATCATAATTATTAATGGTAGTTCTTCAATTTGAGCCGCTTCCTTACCCAGAGTGTCGGCTACTTCATTAAAAGTTAAAATTGTAAATTTGATACCTGATATCTCAATCGTTCTCAACTAGATTAAATGCTAAAACTACTCTGGAGGATTTTAGGAAACATATGTTCCATCTTCTCCTTATGAAATTGTATTAACTATTGTTTGTCAAATTGTTGCATAAAGATTCAAATTACTGGGCATGTTCTCATTAAGTAGATTTACGTTCTTGGTTACTTTTAATATTTCGATTTCTTCAAGGTTATTAGTTCTAGAGTTGTCATCTCAATTATTTTAATTATACATTCTCTTCGATATCTTTCATTGATCAGACTCTTTAATTAATAACTAAAATAAGATAAAAAAGTTAAAAAACGTACCTTTTAACAGATGCCGTCAGCATAAATTGTGTTAAAATGTTGTATTTAAAATATGAACTGTAAGCCTTTCTGAAGTTAAAATCCATCATCAGCAGGATGAGTATATGCTGCTGTTGTTTTACGACATAGTGGACGTTGATGGTCTTGAAGTGTAGTTGGTACTTCATTAAAGTTGAAATTGTAGTAACGACACTTCAAAATCATCAACGTCCACAAAGTCTTAAAACAACAACAGTCAGAAGCACATACTCATCTTGCTGATTATGGAGGTTATCTTCCGAAATACCTACAGTTATTATTTTAAATACAACATTTTTAACGCAGTTGAGAATGGCGGCACCTGCCAAAAGTACATATTTTAACTCTTTATCTTATGACTATTGAAAAAAGTAAAGTGATCCCACTACAGGCCTCAGGAGACCCTTGGGGTAGAAGGAGGTTAAGGCTCCTACCTTTTCTGTACAATCGGCACTTCATGTCAGCAGGGTTATCAGCCTTGCGTGACGACCGCCTTTAGCCCCAGAACAAGCGTCTGGTACTCATTTCCGGTAGAGGCTGAGTCTACCATAGTGCCGCCAGAAGGTTTAGATCAGTTTAAAAATCCTGACCTATGACTATTCAGCTCAACAGAATTTGATATGAATTTTATTAGTATTAATAATGAAAATAAAATAGTGAAATCGTTAGTATTTTTGTTACTTCTCTCATTCCGATGTGCGCCTTTACCCGATTTGAGGTGTATCGTCCAGTTGATATCTGTAGTAGTAGAACCATCTTTCGGATTTATTATAATAATTCATACAATGTAATATAAGCGAAATTGAAATTTCCACATCAAAAATGAACGTATCGTTAAGAGGATTACTTAGTAACATGATTTACTACTAATTAGACAAATTACACCAATAAATTCGAGTTGTACTAAAAATTATCTCACTGAACGTGAGTGCTCATGTCTAATTAGTACAAATCAACCATCTCTTTCACACGCATCAGTGTAACATCTCAATAACAAATGAGTAGCCTAATATATACGTCTTTAATGAGTGAGTAGTAAAATATATACCTCAATAACAAGTGAATAGCCTAATATATACCTAAATAACAAGTGTGTAGCCTAATATATACCTCAATAACAAGCGAGTAGTCTAATATATACCTCATTAATAAGTGAGTAGACTAATATATACCTCAATAACAAGTGAGTAGCCTAATATATACATCTTTAATAAGTGAGTAGTAAAATATGTACCTCAAAGTGAATAGCCTAATATATACCTAAATAACAAGTGAGTAGCCTAATATATACCTCAATAACAAGTGAGTAGCCTAATATATACGTCTTTAATAAGTGAGTAGTAAAATATATAACTCAATAACAAGTGAATAGCCTAATATATACCTAAATAACAAGTGAGTAGCCTAATATATACCTCATTAATAAGTGAGTAGACTAATATATACCTCAATAACAAGTGAGTAGCCTAATATATACGTCTTTAATAAGTGAGTAGTAAAATATATACCTCAATAACAAGTGAATAGCCTAATATATACCGAGTAGCCTAATATATACCTCAATAACAAGTGAGTAGTCTAATATATACCTCATTAATAAGTGAGTAGACTAATATATACCTCAATAACAAGTGAGTAGCCTAATATATACGTCTTTAATAAGTGAGTAGTAAAATATATAACTCAATAACAAGTGAATAGCCTAATATATACCTAAATAACAAGTGAGTAGCCTAATATATACCTCAATAACAAGTGAATAGTCTAATATATACCTCATTAATAAGTGAGTAGACTAATATATGCCTCAATAACAAGTGAGTAGCCTAATATATACGTCTGTAACAAGTGAGTAGGCTGATATATATCTCATACATCCCGCATGGGGATATGTAGTGGCAGTTTAACTAACCTAATTTAGTTATGCTTACTTATCTACAGATGTGAACGAGTGACATGTGGTTAGCAGATGTCTCAACGAGAAATCTGGTAGACCACTAAGGTATAAGGCCTACTTGGATGATGAAGGTCGATTTTGCACAGAGGCCTTTTTATTTAGACTAACCGACTTTATACCCCCTGCGTTCCTCGTGGGAACATGGGTGCTCCCGTGAGAGTTTCCTAACCACGCTTAATTTTTGTTACGCTTATTTACCTGTAGATGTCAACGAGTGACATGTGGTTAGCACATGGTCTTAATGAGATATCTAGTAGGCAACTAAAGTATTACTTGGATGGGTGAAGGTCGGTTCAATTTTGCACAGAGACCTTTTTATTCAGGCTTGTGGTTCTTTAACGAGCCTGAAAGTCTTCAAAGTCGGGACCCACGACTTAAAATCCCTCCCGGAGGACTTGTCCCTTGGAGTTTTCTATCCTAAAAATCCATCGACCCTGGCCGAGTTTAAACCCCGACCCCCGGGTCTAGAGCCTAGGAAATAACTACTAGAGAACAGCGGCCGACAGGTGCCTAATAAAGTCACGTGATTACACTACATCTTCTTAATTAAATAATTGCACATGTAATAATTAAATGCACAATGTTTTAATCATAAAATTCAATTCCCCTTCTTAATGCAGACCCATTTACATTACCTACAGTAGTCCAGTTGCTGTTATACTCATCTATGAACTTTAAGTTCATGAATTCAAAGATGGCCGGCCACGAAATGTAATAATTTAATTTTGTTGATAAAATTGTCAGAAATACTAAGTCTACTATGTACCAAAAGGTGGATTTTTACTATTCTGCTATAGGATATAGCCTATGGTATCTCTTCCGATAAAAGTTCCAATTGTTATGTAAACAAAGCAGATGCGTAACTGAATTTTGATTGGTCGAATAACGATTTTGCTTTTGAGCTTGTAAGAAAATATAGTTCATTATTTGACACTCGAAATAAAAAAAAATGCATTATTAAGCGCTTGTCTGTGTAAGTTATATAAAATAATCTTCTTTTTCTTCTTCTTCTTCACTTCACGGGCTAAGCAAAATTGCCTGTTTCGCCTCATAGTTGTACTGTCCATCTTTTCACTGGCCTCCCATTCCTTGAACCTCTTGGCTTGTAGTTGAATGCTCCTCTTGGTAATCTTATTGCATTCATTCTTTCTACATGTGTAAACCATTTTTCTCCATATTCTTTGATTTTCTCATTCAATGGATATATATATATTTAACTCTGTTCTTATACATTCATTCTTTATCCGATCCAATCTTGTGCAGCCTTTTGTTCTTCTAAGGAAGTTCATTTCTGCGCTTTGTATTCTACTTTGTAATTTTTTGGTCTTTACCCAAGTTTCGCGCCCATAAAGTAATGCAGGAACTGCCAATGTTTTATAAAACTTCAGTCTAGTTTCTCTTCTTGTTTTATTCTTTAATGTTTTATGTATAGTACAGCATATCATTTAAAGTTTCGACAGTTTCACATTTATGTCTCTTTCAGTTTTTGTGTTTAGAGTAAAATTACAACCCAAATAATTAAAATTTGTTACTTGTTCCAGAGGTTTGTTGTCTATTACGATTTTTGATCTTATATGTTAATTTCAGCAAAATGCCATTCTTTTCGTTTTTTCCTTTGATATTTTAAAATTATATTCTTGGCATAATCTTAAAATATATAACAACACTTTTAATACAGCCTATTAAATACGTATTGTTTAATTTTTTATGCGCAATGTAGAATACGTTGGAGATTCAGTTCTTATGAAATGATCACTTCTATATATAAATATTAAGACATTGCAAATGAAAGTATTTAAAAAGCGGAAACAAACAAATTATTTTGAATTTTTTCAAACACTTTAGCGTAAAAAGCCTACATTAGCCATTGAGGAAGTGGTGAAAATAATACAGAATTTACAATTGAGTCAGCATAGAGCAGACATTCTGCTCGTAATGAAATCGTAAATAAAGGATATCTATCGACATATGAAAAAAGCGTAAACGTCTGATTAGGTTGGCCCATATATAATTTTTGTAAGAAATAAATAAGAAAAGGAGGAAGTTCCTTTATTGGTACCACCTTACCTTGTATTCAGTTTTATTAACTTAAAACACGATGTTGCCTAAAAACAATTGTTTCTATCTATGACAGTTTCGTACACAATTCGGTCATATAGCGGGTGAAAGTAGCTGCATTGTTCCCCAATAGACGGTATTGGCGAAGTAATTCCATATACATGTTAGTTTTTACGCGATAGTGTGTTTTGTCGTACTTACAGCAATGGAGACTATGCTTAAAAGTTAAACTTTCTACATTTCTGGGTTGCCAACCTAAATAACTATACTGTAATAAAATAACTGTAATATTACATATTAAAACAGCGTGTGGGAAGTAAAACCACTGTTCTCTATGTATACTACGTACAATGTATATACATAAATATATCTAAAATGTAGTGTTAATATACATTATATGAAACAAATCACTGCATTTTAAATAAACTGAACTTTATTTGAAACAATATAAAACAATAAATACGTACTTACCGCCGGTTTATCATTAATATTGTCTCATGGCCTCCTGTACTTTCAACTAATAACCATTACCTACACTGTTAACGTTAGTCAGTTGTTTATCCATCCATAGTAATTCTGCCCGAGGGCAGGTCCTTCACTGCAATCATAGCAATTTTATACTATGCTTGCAGCTTTACTAGGGAATTTTAGGTGTGGTAGCTTCCCGTTGCTTTCCACACCTGTGAAAGGTGATGATGATAATGATAAGGATGATGATGGCCATATGATTTCGGGGACGGCTTGGGCCTTAAAGTTTTCCTGACATTTGTCTTACAGGTAACGAAAAACCCCGATAAAACCTCACCCAGAAAAACTGCCCCGACCGGGAATCGAACCCGGGCCCGCTGCGTGACAAGGCAGCACGCTACCTCGAGACCGGCCGGTGTTTATAATGATCGCAAATATTTCTAACAAAGATATTATTTTACTATTATTTATTATTTTGAAAACAACATCGCGCAAAAAATAGGCCTAATGTACAAAGCACGTTTTTGAAGTGTTTTACAGAATCTCTGAAATTAAAACCTTGCTATCGCTCGATTTTTAAACATTTTTCTCAATTGTGTAAAAAACAATTCCCAACCTCGCATCGTAATATACTATTACAATACAATTGGAACTTAACTCGGAATTGATATAGAAGCCAAATTTCTCTCATCTGATATAAGAGATCCGTACATTCCGCACCTGATTGGAAGTCAGTACACCACTGGATGGTCGCAGATCATTAGCAAAACGCTGGCGCATTCAACACGTGAGGTCAGACCACATGGAACTATTTATGAGATGGAAAAAGAAATATCGACATTGCGTTATCGTTATTGTCAATTTAGAGACTATTGTTGCGGCTACTATGGTGCCCACATCAATTACATAGGCATTCTTTTACACCCCGTTCCCCGACCTAGTTAGCGTTTGTGGCTATCCAACCCCTATAAATTTCTAAGGCGAACTTTCCATTTTAAACGAAACAGAAAAGCAACTTTATTCACATGTCAATATTCACGGCACATTTAGATAATATTCAGCTTATTCTCAAGTAATATTTACTTATTCTGTTAATTCAGCTTAAGTTCGACGTTTTATTTTCTTTAATTCTTTGGAATGTCATTGGGTTTGATATATGGAAGGATCATCATCATAGTAATTCTGCCCGAAGGCAGGTCCTTCACTGCTATCATAGCATTTTCATGCTATGCTTGCAGCTTTACTAGGGAATTGTAGGTGTGGTAGCTTCCCGTTGCTTTCCATGACTAAAATTGAAAAACTCCCTCGAAAATTAAGTATAACCATCAATTTCTGGGAAGAAGATTTTTATTTATGTATGGATTTTTTTTTAGGATGGAAAAATCATGGAGCAAGTCCTTCGGAAGGGATCTTAAGCCGTGCGTCCCAAGTCTGAAGATTATCAGGCTCGTAAAAAACCTTAAGCCTAATTAAAAAGGTATGCAACATTTTCCGACATCATCCTACAAATACTTTTTTGGTCGATGTGACTAATTTCGTATACTTACGAATATTGTTGTTACTGGAAGTAAGTCAACGTTCCCACATCTAACCTGGTTGCTATGCAAACAGAAGAAATCGCAAATCTGATATGGTTCAAGAAGCACAAGTTCGGTAAACATTTCTTGAATGTTTTGTACACTAACTCGTACCTTTCTTTAGGCTTTTCCGGAATTAATGCAGAACATCGCACTCTCAAGGCTTCTTCAATTTCTCTATCATCTACCATGATTCCTTCCCTAATAATATTATCAAACATATTCTAATCACGGTACTACATATAACAGTGTACTCCACGAGCCCACCATCCTTGCCTTATAATAGAAACAAATGAAACGCTTCATAGCAACACACGCCAATCCACCAAATGTTTCTTCTCATAGAAGTAAGGTTACATCCAACCAAGCTTTTAACGCATTTATTACTATATTTAATAAAATATAGTCACATCGACAAAAATGAGTTTGCAATTACACATGAGGTAAGCAGCACGTAACAGATTTCGAAAAGCCGCCTCGTTTTGCTCAACTCACAACTTTTCTCGATCAGTAACCAATGCTTGCCGCTCGTATGTATCGGCAAAATACTATAGTTGCTTGCTAGATGTTTGACACGGGGACGGTATGGTGATCGCATAACATCCATTATTACATCTCTGGGCAAATATGCGTAACTAAATTAACTTGAACTATACTAAATACCAGATGTCTACGGAGCAAAGCAACATCGCAGCCCTTCCCTTCACTCGACCTTCATTTAAAATGCCAGCGCGTCATTGGTTACGTTGCACGTGTCTGGCGGGGAATCCCACGTCAGCATTATTCACAATATTGCAACACAAGTTCTTCAGTACTCAAGTATTGATGAAGCGTTTTGTTCAATAAAATTAAATAAGTGCTACGTATTGAGTCTACGTCAGTGAATGTGCTATATTTAGTAGGTGTGTGCAAGTGTCTTTTGATAAGTGCAGTATCCATTTCAGAAAAGATGTATGATAATTCTATGCCAGGCCCTTCCGGAATGTCTCCTGTGAAGAAACATAAACATGAGAAAGATTTCGTTCGGGAGAAAAACAAACAATTATAAATGTTTATAAAACGTTATTGAAAGAGAACCCTCACATGGCGATTCCAAGAGGTAGAGGAACTCATAACTACTGATGGCAGCGACCCCACTTCGAAAAGCGAATAGATATAAAAAGTAAAAGTGATCCCACTTGAGCCATAGGAGACCCCTGGGGAGGAGGAAGTTAAGGCTCCCATTTTTTCTAGACAATCGGCACTTGATATCAGCCGGGTTGTCAACCCTGCGTGATTGCCGCCTTTACCCCCAGAACAAGCGTCTGGTACTCATTTCCGTTAGAGGCTGAGTCGACCCCATAGCCATGGTGCCACCATAAGGTTTGGGTCAGTTTTAAAATCCTGACCCCACCGGGTCTCGAATCGTCGACCTTCCGGTTTGTAGCGCACTGCCTTAACCACAATGCTATGGCGTGCCCCGCGAATAAATATAGAACGACAAAATAAAAGTACGTTTGATATTATTATTATTATTATTATTACTATTATTATTATTATTACTATTATTATTACTATTATTATTATTACTATTATTATTATTACTATTATTATTATTATTATTATTATTATTATTATTATTATTATTATTATTATTATTATTATTATTATTATTATCGGCCGCAGTGGACTAGTGTTTATGCTCCTTGCCTCTGGTCCCAAGGGTCGCGGGTTCAAACCCGGCCGGGGTCGATGGATTTTTTTAGGATGGAAAAATCCAAGGAGCGAGTCCTGCGGGAGGGACTTTAAGCCGTGGGTCCCGAGTCTGAAGATTTTCAGGCTCGTAAAAAATCATTAAGCCTGAATGAAAAGGCCTCTAAGCAAAATTTACCGAATGTTCCTGTCCTAGTACTACCTTGCTTTCCTAGACGTCAGTATGAGGCGGAACGCTGACCACGGACCACTCAAAAATGACATCTATACGAAAACAAGTGTCACTAAATTAGTATGGTTCAAATTCTTCCCTGTAGGGGGAAAGCGCCTAAAATCTCTGTAAAGGGAAAACATGGGCTTACAATAAAATACAATACAATTATTATTATTATTATTATTATTATTATTATTATTATTATTAATTCCGTTATTATTGTCAGTATTGCATTTCATTGTTGTTAAACAAATATGTTCAGAAATCGTAATTACGTGTCAATGTACTCGTAAGCTTTGTGAAGCTTGTGAATCGCGCTTTTTCGCCGTTAAGCAACTGTTTACATCTGCTCCATAGACATCTGGAACCAACTATAGTAACTCCTAACAAAGGAGAGTCTAAGGCTTAACATTAAACTTGTCATTATAGATATATTTATTTAGTCAGGTGGAATAAGGGTAATTTTTCTTCCGTTCCACTCACTAGGAGAAACATATGTTATATTAGAATTTAACAACCATAAAATATAATATATTAAATACTAAATGACATATGTGTCTAAATGGCACCAGGATTAGGATGCTGGTAGTCAAACAGTTTTCAGATACTTTTGAAATCCACAAAGCACGGAAATGCACTATCTCCTCTACTATTCAATGTGGTACTATATCATGTCATCAAATATTTAGAGGATAAAGAAGGCGTACAACTCAATGGTATTAATAAGTTGTTAGTATATAATGATGATGCGGTATTATTAGGCGATAGCGAAGAGATACTAAAAGACCAATACACACATTTTATAAAATAACATTAAAAAAATTCAGACTGGAAGTAAAATAAATAAAACGAAATATATGGTCACACATATAAATTCATTAGATAATCAAAATGAACAAGTCATGACAAATGAGGGAAATTTTGAATAAATGACAGAGTTCAAATACTTAGGAACAATACATAAAAACAGGAATGAGGCGCAGAAAGAAATTGAAAATAATCTCAATTCGGGAAACGTATACTGTTATGCATTACAGGGACTCTTGTCACCCCTTCTCTCAAAAAACGTTAAACTGTAAATATATAAAACTGTTATTCTTGCAGTTAATTATATTGACGAGAAACATGAAATCTAACTTTAAGGGAGGAGAAAAATATTACGAATATCTGAGAGTAAAGTTCTTAGGAAAAATTTTGGACCAAAGAGAGATGAACAGACAGCTGAATGGAGAAGACTAGATAACAGTGAACTACAAGATCTTTATAGGAAACCAAATATAATAAGAATAGTTAAGTATCGTAGAATTCAATGGAAGGACATGTAGCAGGAATGGGGAATGTAAGAGAAGCATGGAAAATCATTGTAGGAAATCCAGAAGCAAAACGCCCAATAGGTAGTCCAAGAATAGGGTGAGACAATATTATTAGCAATGATTTGAGGAAGGTAAATTATACAAGAGATGATTGGAAATCACTAGCTCTTATATAATTGTAGGCTTTCACGGCCGGCGTCTTGATCCATATTTGGTTCGTCTTCCGGGCTTATAGGCCGTGGTCTGGTTGTCTTCATACTCGACGTTTCGTCTACTGCTGCGGTAGACCTCATCAGGAGATACTGCGTGCTCTCTGTGAACTCCTCAACAGTCTGCAGCCGACTGTTGAGGAGTTCACAGAGAGCACGCAGTATCTCCTGATGAGGTCTACCGCAGCAGTAGACGAAACGTCGAGTATGAAGACAACCAGACCACGGCCTATAAGCCCGGAAGACGAACCAAATATGGATCACTAGCTCTGTTATATCCGCACAGTCATGAACCTACGAGTGCTAGAGAGTTAGTTAATTAAATTATAATGAAATGTTGACCAATAGGCTAAAGTAATATCTGTAAGAATAATGTCTATAACTAATAATGTTAATGATTATAACAATTAAAACTAAAACTAATAATAAAATGTGTATGAAAAAGCAAGATAAATTTTATAGCAACAATATTGTAAATTACAAATCTATACCAACAATATACTACTTCTTAACTGTATGATCCGCTATTTAATATAGGCCTACAGGGGAGAAATTACAAGAAAAAATGAGACACATGTCCTAATAAACAAATCTATCAGTTATGTACGAAATATCAGCTTATAATATTGAAAAACTTAATGTTATTTTTGTATTGTATTGTAAGCCCATGTTTCCCATTTACAGAGATTTAGGCGCTCTCCCCCTACAAGGAAGAATTTGAACCATACTAATTTAGTTACACTTGTTTTCGTATAGATGTCATTTTGAGTGGTCCGTGGTCAGCGTTCCGCCTCATAAATGAAATAAGTTATTGATGCATACAAGAATACTATTAGTGAGGTGTATAACCTAGATTGTTATTAAATAATGCTTCAGTTTGTGTTGTTAAAGCTCCATGATCAAAAGGCCCGTGGCCTACCAACCGGTTGCTTCCCTCACATTCACTAGTGCAAAATAGAAAGTCGAACATCATTCTACCAGAATAAGTTGAACCCGTATAGTCGCCACGTAGGATCCCCCAGCCGTTAATATCTGGATTTCACAACTACTAATTGTACTTACCTTAATTCTTCACGATGTAGGATGGGCACGGACCCCAAAAGGGACGTAATTCCATGAGCATACTTAACCCCCATGGGAACTCGAACCAATCCATGTCCTGTACCTCTGCGCCAAGTTATGCTGCCTTAAGACCGCTCGGCTACAGAGTTGGAACTTTACTGTGTTAAAGTGAATGCAAACTGTTATTAATCTTACCTTCCCCAACCACCTTATTTACTGTATAAGATAGTTCCATTTAAAAGAATGTCATTCGAAAAAATCCAATTGTTTTGCAGCTATTATGGTCTTATGAATGTCCACCGCTGTGGTCTCGAGGTAGCGTGCTGCCTTGTCACGCAGTGGCCCCGGGTTCGATTCCCGGTCGGGACAGGCTCCTGGGTGAGGTTTTATTCGTGGATTTTCTTCACCTGTAAGAGAAATGTCAGAAACGTTTAAGCCAAAATGGTCCCCGAATATCATTGGCCATCATTATCATCATTTATCATATCTACCTCATTAGATTATGTTTAGAATTGAGACCTCTCCTGGCACATTAATACCATAATATAATTAGGTAGCGTAATCCCGCCTTGCAGGCGCCCCAACCTCAGAAGTGGGTTATAATACGCCAATTCCAGGAGATAATAACAGAAATGTCGAAATGACAAACTGGTGACATAAAAAATGCTTTATTTAATTGTACTGTATTTGGCTATAACGATTTTTAAGTATTTTACGTATGTACGGAGTATATAATTTATTTTTCAATGTCGTTAGCGGTCCACCTTTTTGATGTAGAGGTAATGTCTTTGATTCAGCGAGGCCCAATTTCAATCCCAGCCCGGAATTCCTCACCTATAAGACAAATGTCAGTAATCTCATAAGTCCAAATAGTCCTCGACCAACAACTGGCTATCAAAATCATCTATAATATACTGTATTCCATTTGTTTAAAATACTTTACAAATATTATAAATAACACTTGAAAAAATCCAGAAAGAAAACGAATATCAGTATTAGGGTGTGTGTGTGTGTGCGTGCGCGTGTGTGTGCGTGCGCGTGTGTGTGCGTGCGTGCGTGCGTGAAAACTCTAAATTAATGCGAATACGAGAATAATAAAGTTTTTTCTTTATTTTTTATTTGGACGCGTTGATATTTGAAATGTAGCTAATATTGTCATGCAATTTTCACGACTATTTAAATATAATATTGACTAAAAAAATGTTGAACTATAAAGTTAGTGAAAAAAGATTAAAAGGTAAGCCTAGAAGAAAATGCCTGGAAAGTGCTTGAAGACGGAACAGGTAACTCAATGCTTATACCTTGAAGTGATGATGATGATGCTACTTTAAAAATACACAACGTGATATGACCTTGATGTTAAAACATAGTATTAAATAAAATATAATACCATTTGCAGGTAAATTTCTCATTCCCATCATAGGAATAAACTTATTTCCAAAGAGAATAAGGTTGAAACTTGTAATTGGAAGAACATATACCATTAAGTTAAATAAGGTTTCGTCACATTGTCCCCTTGGAGACCCACAATATACTCCGCATTCTATGAATAATGAATTAACTTCGCTCCTAGACTTTCTCTTGTTTTCTCAGACTGATGAGTTGATATTTTATAATCCATATTACAAGTACCTCGATATTAAAAGCGATCAAATCATTCTGAACTCAGTTTATGTATATTCCTATGCCAGAACAACATTCAGTATTACAGAAGTAATTTTTAAACAGAAAATCTTAAGCAAATTTATTTATTTTTATTTGTATACAATGCCACCAGTTTATTTCAACATTTCTGGTATTCTCTCCTGGCATTGGCGTTTTGTAACCCACTTCTGAGGTTGGGGCGCACGAAAGGCGGGGTGACACTGCCCAATGATATGATGGATAATGATGCTCAAGGAGAGGCCTTAATTCTAAAACTAATCTGATGAGGTGAATATCATATTGATTTCCAGATGATGTTCGGGGACCGTTCGGGCCTTAAAGTATCCTGACATTTGTCTTATAGGTGAGGAAAACCCCCAAAAAACCTCACACAGGAAACTTATCCCGACCGAGGATCGAACCCGTGACAAGACTACATGTGGGCAGCTAATTTATAAAAACCTAAATTCTTATTATTAACTGGAATTCATATTTTCGGTTCCTTAAGATTAATTTATTTTACCTCTTAAGTAATATGTTATATAAAATAAATAACATTTACCGGGAAACAACCGCTAACGCAGGGCCATTTACCGCGAGTGTCGTAGACAATGTTGTAGACCATTCATGCATTAAACTTTATTTAAAATATTTCAATTTGTCCTACTTATTTCGAATATCAACCATTTTATTAATAATTGTGAATTTAACATTATATATGCCTAATTCAATGTTCAACTTTTATAATATTCATGATGTGTTCCGTTGAGGTATTATTCAAAATTAATATATAATTATGGAATATTCACCTGAAAGTTGAGGAGACGGACCTTTCAGGTGAATATTCCATAATTATATATTAATTCAATGTTATAAATTTTTCTTATTTTTCTTACTTTTTTAATAAAATTATTTGAATACACAACTTTTATCTCCACTTTAATTTTCTGAATTTTAAAGTTCGATTTAATTATTGTAAATACAAAAAAAAAAGTTATAGAGATTGAAGATTCATATATACTCCTTCCTTCTACACTTTTCCAAATCACCCCTCCGTGCTAACGTGTGTACTAGCATGCGTGCCTCGTGAATAGCAGGTAAGGAAATCATGTAATGTAGCTGCCTCTCCTTCAATTAATTTATTGGGTGAAATGATACTATTAAATGCAATTCTTGGCAGGATTGGAAATACTAATTGTAAAATTTGCAAGTCGGGTCTAGCTTTATTTACCTGGCAAAGCTAAGGCCCTAAGTTCTTGCCTATCACTCAACAAGATTTAAAAAAATACAAAATTGTTCTTACATCTAGCTTAGAATAAATATATTATTAAATGGTATATCAACTTACAATCATTATCTTTTACAATATGTTTTGTTTTATTCTAGAATTAACGAATGTAATATAAAATTACAATATAAAAAATGAGAAAATAAGTAGTATTAATGACTTAGAATAAATTTACTTAGGAGTGGTTGTGCTCACATCTTCATGGAGACAGTATTAGAAGGTCATTGGCTTACCAACCGGCGGCTGCCTGCACATTTACTTATCATTTATAAAGTTAAACAATCATCTAGCCAATATAAGGATGACGTGGTCAGCATGTTGAGTTCCCCAGCCGTTATAGTTGGTTTTTATCAATCTTCAGTCACTATTTATTGTAGCTACCCAAATTTCTCATTATGCTGAATGAGCACCAGTCCCATACTGGCCGAAGTTACATAAAAAATTATTCCTCCAAGAAGACGAACCAGCGTAAGTCCCGCAGCTGTGGACTAAGATATTATACCTTAAACCGCTCGACTACGGCTCAGTACAGGGATTGTGCTGTACAATTTGTAATAAAAAGTTGTTCATCAGATGCCTGGATTAAATACCAGACCACTTTGCAAATACACGTGTTGAGAAGGCTTGTGATATTACCGATGCTTTTCGACAGAAATAGGCAATGTGCTGACACACCACCCTCTCCGTTCTCATCACCGTCCCTCACCTAAAAAAAAAAACACTTGAGCATACACTCCTACTACACTAGTTTTTTTGTACTTAATGCAAGTATGTGATCTACATAACGTGGTCAGCCGAAGTAGTGAGTTAAATTAAAAATATATTACATTACAATACGCTGCAAACCGGAAGGTCGAGGGCTCTAGTCCCGATGGGGGTTAGGGTTTTTAAACTGACCCAAACCTTCTGGTGGCACCATGCTCCTGGGGTTGTCTCAGCCTCTAACGAAAATGAGTACCAGGCGCATGTTCTGGGGGTAAAGGCGCCCGTCACGCAGGACTGACAACCCAACTGCCATCAAGTGTCGATTGTCTAGAAAAAGTGGGAGCCTTAACCTCCTACTACCCCAAGGTCTCCTATGGCCTGTAAGTGGGATTACTTTACCTTTTTTACCGCCATCTCTCCACCTAGTGCGGAACCTTATATACGTAAGGTTCAGTGGGTAACTTTGATACACACACAAACACACTTTTTTTCCGAATCTACACATTTAATTCAATATCAGTTGAACTACAAATGAATGGCAGAATTATGAAGAATCAATTGGTACAATACAACTAATGTTCTCTCTCTCCAAAGAAAGTTTTGCCTCTACTAAATCAGTATAGCATTAAATATAGTAACCCTCTACAAATTTACACAAACATTAGAAGAACGAGGGTAGAGGATGTGGAAATGGAAATGCATTGTTAAATTAACAAAACTACCTATTCATTTCCCCATTTTATTCGTTGCGAATCTTGAATAATTATGTAAAGTAAAAGCAGAGAGCTTCATGTGCGTAGGAAAAGCCTTCTTTGTTTCCATTTACCTCCGCTAGGAGAACAAAGAGCAAAAACTCTAATAAAGCCAGATTTGTTTCTTTAGAATTGAAACTGAACCCGATAAAAAACACAAGGGAATTGAATTGAAATGAGCTCTTGTAACAGTTATCTAATTTGTACATAAGCTGAGTTCTTATTTTTCTTTCATCAAAATGTTTTTTCTTCAATGAAGAGAAGCAATGTATTGTTAAAACCGAGACCTAGCTGCAGATTACTTCTCTTGGGAAAGGAACAAGTTAGGGGAAGCCCGGGCAAAGCGGATATGCTAAGGAAGATATGCCCTTCTGGAAAGACTTCGCTCGCAAGAAACATTATTTTTTTGGAAGTTACTAAATCAAGTGTTGTGCATATTTGTTTAATATTACAACCTAATTTGATAGCATATAAGAACAGGAAATAAGTAATTATATAAAATATTGTAATAATTTCACTTTGCCCGGGTACCCGGGCAAAGTGAAAACTCTACCAGGGCAATGTGAAATGTTTTGTATTCATTATAATTTCTCTAATAAATTTGAAAAAAAATATGTTTATTTAATAACAAATGCAAAATATATATAAATACACTAAAACTATATTACATTTATAAATTTTATATAGAGAAATTGATTATTTTAATCAATATTAAATTATGGACAAATCACTCTTGGCAATCGTCACAATAATAAGAACCATGACCATGATATCCAGTGCATGCTTCATGGGCCAGTTCTTACACTGAAGACATTGTATCCAGTCTTCTGAAGGAGGATCAATATAACCTTCTCCGCATACCAAACAGTCATATTGGATTTTTCTTTTTGGAATTTTCCCTCGATTTCCACATGTCTTGTTCTTCCCTGATTTTTTTTCTAATCTTTCTCGCTGTATTTTTTTACTGGTGTTGAAGTTAAAATTTCGGATTGCTGACACTTCCTTTTCCTACCGAATCCTCTGGCTTGCATCGGCTTTCGGAAAAGGTCGTATTTCATATGGGCTGATACTTTTGATGTCCCAGGAACTGGAGAGATGGCTCTTGAAGTTTCATTAATTGCATTTTCCTGTACAATTTCCTGGGGGTTATTTTGATCCTCCTTCGAATTAATTGTATTTGTATGGTTTCCCCTTGCCTCATCACAAAGAGTGGCTGCAACGAAATCTTCGTCTCCAAAAACATCAGGGTTGTAAGGCCAGATTCCTGCTTTCTCAAAGCCTTTTACTGCATTGTGAGCGAAGCAGCGTTCAGATACGCTGGTGCAAAAATCTTTACCATGTCTCCTTGATTAACAAACCGAATGCGCATGTCTTTTTTGAAAACTGTTCAGCTCTTGCTCAAAAAAGGTCTTGATTGGGCAAGAGACAGTGACGTCTAAGGGCGGCATTGGGTGGTGTTGGATGTGGAGCAAAAAGAGACACACACTACAATGGTTCTGAGTGGCATATTCTAGTGCAGGCAGATATTTGTGTGATTCGTGGTTATCCAAAAGGAGCAACACTTTTCTCTCTGCGGTTGGGCGAACGTTTTTGTACAAAAAATTTTAACCAAATTAAAAATGTTCGTCCGTTTATCCAACCGTTGTCGGTGCAGGCTCCTTGAAATCCAGGAGGTGCTCCATCCAATAGTGTATCCTGCATTCTCTTCCTCGGAAAATTACGAAGAAGGGAGGATTGTAGCATCCTACTACTGCGCTGCAAACAACAAACCACCGTTGTTAGTTGGCCGCGTCCGTTCTGTGCTGCAGATTACTCCAACTTGTCGTTTCCAACGAATAGAAAGAACTTTAGGGGGTTTGTTTTGTAGATGAATGCACTCCAGTTATTCCATGTTATAAATATGACTTGCGTCAAAGTTATATGTGTCCACACCTCCTTTAGTAAGGAGTAAATCTCCCAACTGGGCTCTGTTGAATCCCTTTGCCCTAAGCTATGGATGTTGGTTCTGGCGTGCGTAACGAGACATCAGGATGCCTCTTTCGAAAGCCTGATAACCAGTCTTCTCCAGCTTTACCATCTTTAAAGGGATGTGGAATGGCATTAGCTTCGGCAAATTCATAAGCTAATTTGAGGAAATCTCCTCTGCTCAAACCGTAGAACATGCTGTCCATAGATTTCAGATATTCCATAAGTTCGATTTCTTTCTCTTTCGAAAAACTGGCTGAAAACGCCCTAATTTTTTTTTGCGCAGATCCCTTCTTCATATGCCGGTATAGCGTCGAAAATGGGACGTTGTACCTTTTTGATGCAGATTTTAAGCTCAATCCCTTGGATTTCACTTCTTCCATGGCTCTCCTCATATCATCTTCTGACCAACTACCTTGATTGGTTTTTCGTTTGTAGGAGTACACCATCTAAAAATATATTCATAAAACTAATTAGGTCTACCGTGCATTTATGTAATTTTTATGTTATAGCAATATATATCTAGACACGACCTTATCTATTCTATTGTTTTTTGCCATAGGGTAGATCTCTACACTGCAATCATAGCATTTTATGCAATGCTTTGCAGCTTTACTAGGGGATTATAGGTGTGGTAGCTTCCCGTTGCTTTCCACACCGGTGATGATGATGATGATGATGATGATGATGATGATGGGCAGATGATATTTGTGGACTGTTTGGGCCTCAACGCGTCTTGACATTTGTCTTATAGGTGAGAAAAAACCCGAAAAAAAGCCTCACCCAGGAAGCTTGTCCTGACTGGGAATCGAACCCGGACCCACTGTTAGACAAGGTAGCAAGCTACCTTGAAACCACAGCTGTGGACGACACGATTATATTCAATTAATTAATGTGTTTTTACTCGCTCTCATAAAATTCTTAACGCTATAAGATTAAGAAATATTTCCAGTTTTAAAAAATTGTGTCACAGACTCACCCGGGTAAAGCGAATAACTTATCCGCTTTGCCCTATTCACTTTGCCCGCCCACGCCAACTCCTCAATAATGATCAAAGTTAACAAAGGAAAATATGTACTTTTTTACACTAAATATATGATCGTGTAGCTAAATATATAAGAAATGTGTTCTACTATTTAAATAAAAATTAATCATAAACATCTTGGTTAAAAAATCATAATTACTCACCTCAAATTCTTTTAACAAAGCAGGAGCAAACACTTGACTTGTTATACACTCTCAGAAATCTGTTATACAACTGACAGAAACCTGTTTCCTCATTCCACTGTAGCTTACTCGAAATGCTAAGAGGGTAGTTGGATGCCATCTATGATACATTTTGAGAATTAATATATATTCACTTTGCCCGGGCTATTCGCTTTGCCCGGTCTTCCCCTATATAAATAAGCTTTTTCATTGAAAACATCATGATAGAAATAAAGTTAGCAATAAAGGTAAATTGTTATTTTTCGCAGAATGTAAATGCATTTATGAAAATGGGAAATTACATAAAATGATTAGGTTCTTCCCATAAAGACTAACAAATAGTGCAACCAGTGGCGTGCGCTGGACACAGCAATTACCCAGCTGTATGACGAATATGTACTCGTATCTTATGGTATATATCAACTTATTTTCCAAATTGTTCAGTTTATAAATAGTATGAGTATTTATTATTGTAAATGTGTTTCGAGAAACCTACCATAATAGTAAATATATATATATATATATATATATATATATTATATATAAAATACTTCACACCTCATCTCCTAATTATTTATCACGCCGCTTCATCAGACTATCCGATACACATAATCTTGACACTCGATCCCATCAACACAATGTCCTTTATATCCCTCCTCATCACACTGTGTATTATTCAATATCTTTTACAGTCTCATTTGCCAAAACATGGAATTCCCTTCCGCCCTATGTCAGAGACTGTCTAACTATAACATCCTTCAAAAACAAACTAAAGAATTATTTAATAACTAACTTATACACCTCACTGACAGAATTATTTTAACATTTAATACAGTTAATTATTTATGAAAATAATATTAAAATTAAGAAATATTTTATTTGTTTTTTTTTTCTAATGCCACCAGGTTGTCTTTTGTGACATTTCTGGCTTTCTCCCCTGGCGTTGGCGGAATTGTAATCCATTTGTTAGGTTGGGGCACCTGGAAGGCGGAGTTATGTTACCCCGATAATTTGATGTGTGGTAAATGATAATGAAGCGCCAGGAGAGCTCTTAACATTAACTTAACCTAAATTCCAGACCATCGGCAACCGCAAGAATAATTCCCTTTTAAGAAAAAATGCCTATGGTCTGACCGGGAATCGAACCCGGGACCTTATGAACAGTAGTCAGCAACATTGACCACTAGCCCATGAAGCTGGTCATTGTTTAAATATTGTATAACCATAAAATTAGTTTTCTATATCTTATTATTATTTTTTGTTTTGTATATAGGTCTCTACATTAGACAGAGACAGCCTACCAACAATTTAATTTATCTTGCTAGAATACAGTTTATTATTAGTTTTAATCTTAATCTTAACTATCATTAACTGGTTGTATTATAGATCATAATATAATAGATTTTATCTTATTGGTCAAAACATCATTTAGTATTTAATATTAGAGTTAATTATGATTGATATATTCTGATGTAATATATGTTTGTCCAGGTGAGTGAAAGAGAAGGCCACATGGTCTTAACTCCACCAGGCTAAATAAATAAATTAAAAAAATAAATTATATAAAAATGAAAATTTTACAATTCATATTCCTGTATGCACAAATCAACAATACTTGCAGTGATACTCACTTAAAATTGGTTTTTAGTATATATTATACTTCTTTTTCACGGTTTAAGCTTACTTACTATCGTGTTCCGGCTCCAAATTGCTGCTCTTTCCATCTTTTCTTTGGTCTTCCCAAACTTCTTCTTCCTCGTGGTGAATAGCTGTATATATTATACAATCGCTGATTTACATTTTTAGTAATTTGACAAATATATTTATCAGTAACACGAACTAAAACTCGCGAAAGCAAAATAATACAGCATTTGAAAGAAACTCAGTGGTTTATTTCCACAAATAATGTATATACGTTAGCAATATATTCAATTGTTGAGTTATTCAATTAGGCTGTATAAATAAAGCTTCTTAAATTAATAGGTTGCTATAGCTAAGTAGAGCACATAATTTTATTTTATATTGTTTCTCTGTGTTTTGTAAAAATATGACTTGCAGACACAAAACGTTATGAATATAAAAGTATTAATTCCAAAAATCATATTATTGAGATACTTGTACTTTTCAAATTGTTTAAAATCACCAATCGCATTTCTCGTCTCGCATCAGCAAAGGAATGCTTCTTGAATCGATAGATCGAAACTTCATTCGATCTTATGGTTATCGATCAACTTGTATATTTCGCTTTTGAGTTGTCAGGTCCAGCTAGCTGGTATTCAATGATTTCGTAACAGGCTTCGTCTAGTGCAGCGATAAACCACTAGTGTGGGTTATCGATGGTTTATCAGCCACACATCGAAATACGCATGCGTGAATTCATCTGTAATTTAATAGCTGGTGTTAGAAGGGGTAATGTGAACACAGGAAGCTCCGTCAAGCTGAATGCGATAGATGGCTGTTCGCAGCGGCAGGAAATTTGAAATTTAATGTTCACGCGTAATTGAATTGAATGAAATTTGGTAAGTCTATTCATTTATTTTAATCTAAAATTACTAATTACCCCAGCAGTTCTGGGGTAGCTGGGATTGAATGCAAGCTGAGTAAAACATTTCTGTATGGTAGAGTTAGGCAGTGTCGTGATTATTTTCATACATTTTCATTTTATTCTCTAATTAAACATAATACATGTATGCAAATTATGATGAAGGTGATTAATTCTGATATTTATCAATACACTAACAAAAATTAAGATTAGAATTAACAACAAAACAGAGTTTTCGCACCCTACCGAGAAGTCGGCGTTAAAACTTTTTCCACGTCATTATAACGTCATTCTGTGACATCCAATCAGAGGCCACTACACGTGGAAGGAAAAGTGTTGTCTATGTGGGCGGCTATGTTAGTTCCTTTTGGATAATTGATTAATTTAATCAATGCATCCACGGGTTCCAAGGTAAAGCTTTCAGCCCCGCTAATTTTGAAGTGGGGTCCGAAAATAAAAATCAAAAGTGTGATCAGTGTGAAAACCGATGGCAGCACGTGGGTGTAGGTAAGAAGTGTTTTATCGGATCGGTGAACAGCTGTGGTGTTAATTTTATTAGGTAGGTTCCTTAACAATTCTATTAAGCCCGAAGAAACGAGGTATGTCCTCCCGCAGGGGTGATGTTGTATTAGTGATGTGATGTATATTATGTATTAATTATATTATGTGGTGCCCGATTTGGTGTTATTGTTAAAATTGTTTTAAAGTTTGTGAGATGGTTGATTTTGTTTTGTATGATGAGCGATGATGGTATTGACGACCCATTCCATAGCCATGAATGGTTACCCATCCAATGGTAGGACGGTCACCCATCCCTTCGTCAGCCAGGCTCAGTGTTCATTTTTCACCGAGGGTCCGAGTCCTCGGCAGGCTGGTATCGTCTCTGGGGTTACGAGGTAGCCTGTGGACGGTGAAGTTTTGTTGTCAGTACTTAGAAAAGTTTTGATGAACTTTGTAGAGTCGCGGACCGCGTGGAAAATAAATAACTTAAGACATTTGTTTATGTTTACTTGCTGAGTCCGGGAGTGTTGACTGTAGAGTTGGCCGATGGAGAACAGTGTTTGAAGGGTTGTGTGTTTTGGTGTTCCGGTTTATATATTGTACTTAGATTTTTTTAGCGTAATTTCGAATTTTTTTTTTGTTTATGAGTGTATATAAGTGTTGGTTAGTGGACCCGTTGAAATCCACACGCCCGTATGAAGGGAAAGCCACACTCCAGCCCCAAATTTGAAATGAAATGTTTCATCGTTGCTCCTTTACCCTGCTCAATGAGGAAATTAATGAATTTATTGGTGGGAGTAAAGGGAAAATAATTCACAGAAGTCCATTCTTGTTGAAGCGTCCAAGGGATTCTTCTTCTAAAACGATCCAATTGTGAATCCCATGCGGACTTAAAGGATTTGTAGACACACCCAACAAGGTTGCAGAATATGACAACTGTGACTAGGAAATGTGAGTAGAAAATGTCATTTTCACGCGCATATTGAAGGACATCTATCCCCATGTGGACAGAGTGTTGAGTCCAAGATGAAACAATGCGGATCTAGCTGCTGAAATTTACCACACGAAATGCTTCAACCAGTCCAAGAATAGTTCGAAATTCATCCAACTGATTTTGCAAACCTTAACGAGTAAACCATTTAGGGAACTGTTACTCAAACCATTATTGAGCCGTGTTCCCTTCAAGATTATCTGGGAGCAACACCTCTCCCTGCAGCACTGCATCATACCATCACCGTCTGGGTAACTCCTCTTTCTGCAAATTTTCTGATATATTCGTATATCAAAGTAACTCTGCAAGAGCTCCAGCTTATCATGTGACTGTGTCATGAGGAGTTACGTTATAAGGAGTGGGAGTTGCCAGCGAAGAATATCGGACCAGTCACATATGTCCTTGAAACCTCTGGCGAAAATTAAATCACTTTAATAGTATTTTCCGAATTAAAAATATTAGAAAACATTTCAACTGACACCCATTCGAGCTACATGATCTGCTCATCTTAATATCTTTGTTCTCTCTCTCTCTCTCTCTCTCTCTCTCTCCCCTCTCTCTATCTATCTATTTCTGTCTCTCACTGTCTCTCTCTGTCTGTCTGTCTGTGTTTCTCTCTCTGTGTATATATATATATATATATATATTTCTCTTTATTAGTAATTTACCTACAATACAGTAGTTTTGTACAACCCATTGTACATTTTACTCCTCCATTTATCTGCATCACTCTCTGTTAATTCTCTGGACACCATAACTCTATGCACTCCTTGAATCCACTATTATCTTGGTCTCCTCTTTCTTCTATTGCCCTCCGCTTCAGAATTTAATATCATCTTAGATATCCTGTCGTCTGACATCCTCTTTACGTGGCAAACACATTACAGTCATCTATATTCGAAAACTTGTAGAAAATCGTTTTTGAACATCAATTATTTCTCCGATTTTAGTATTTTTAATTTTTTCTCTTCCTGAATTTCTAGAAGCCCTCCTCTAAAAGTCAATCTCTGTCATCAACAGTTTATGTGCTTGCTCTTTGCTTAATGTTCACGTTTCTTCACTATACATTATATGTTGCAGCATCATTCTACATATACACTCCACCAATGATTTATAAATACGTTTTTTAGTTTTGTTCAAAATGTTTCTATTCCACGGCACCAAATTTAACATTCTAGTTGTTTTCCTTTCTTGAAGGAAAATGTATGATATATTGAAGTATGATTAAGAAAGTTTTCTTGGGTTTTTCACGTGATGGACTCAAGATCGGCCTCTGGCCACTGATTCTGAGATTTCGGTATGATCCCACATGCCATTATCAAGGAATATCATCCCTTGATAATGACATGTTGGATCATGCCGTAGCCGAGCGGTTAAGGTAGGAAGCCTTGGCGCAGAGCTACGGGACTTGCGCTGGTTCGAGTCTCCATGGGGGAAGAAATTTTCTCATGGTATTTCGGCCAGTATGGGACCGGTGCCCACCCAGCATCGTGAGGCAATTGGGTAGCTACAATAAGTAGCGGCTCCAGGTTGAGGAACCAGCTATAACGGCTGGGGGACTCGACATGCTAACCACATGTCACCCCTACACTGGCTGTTGATCATCTACCTCTGTGATTGACACATGTGGATGTGAAGGGCCAGCAGCCGGCTGGTAAAAGGGCAACCGCTGAAAAGTCGAGAGACCCTCAATCGGAATCGGATCATGCCGAAACATCGGAATCAGTGACCAGAGGCCGACCTTGAATCCATGACGCGGAAAATCCAAATAAAACTTTCTTAATCATACATATAAGCGTCCACCGCTGTGGTCTCGAGGCAGCGTGCTGCCTTGTCACGCAGGTTTGATTCCCGGTCGGGACAGGCTCCTGGGTGAGGTTTCTTTTGGGGTTTTTCCTCACCTGTAAAACAAATGTCAGGATGCTTAGGGCCCAACGGTCCCTGAAAACCATCCGGTCATCATCACCATCCTTCACCGGTATGGAAAGCAACGGGAAGCTACCACGCATGTAATTCCGTAGTAAAGCTGCAAAGCATGGCATGAAAATGCTATAATTGCAGTAAAAGACTGTCCTTGGGCAGAATTACTATGGATGAATGGGAATATATAAGCACACACACAAAATCTTCGATAAATACCCTGAATTTTATGTTTAAAAATCAATAACAAAAAGTGAACGAAAAACCTGAAATGTTGTAGCGTACTGTGTAACGACTTCCCACGAGATACTAAGATGAATAAAATGGTGCTTTTTTCTGGAATTGGACATACGTTCTCTCTGGGAATGTACGAGAACACACATGTTGTTAGTTCAATCAGTCACGAGCAAACGGACGGAGAGGGAGAGACGAAGAGGGAGACGGCACTTGTATTCAAACGACAGTTGGGCTTCGCGGTGTTGTGGTTGCCAAGTTTACCCTGGGAACGGACAATCAGAGTGACAACCTCGGTAACAGCAAATAAACTTAAGGGAGGATAACAGCTTCTCCAAGGGGAGAAATTCCACCACTCTCCTTTACTCTCTATCTCTCTTTCGCTATCCGTACCAAGTAATTATAAATTAATTATTTGGCCAGCATCAACAGATGTTTATTTAAACATGTATTTCAAAATTGCAGTTAAAGTTTCTTGCCAACTACTATAAATCAGAATTCCAGAAATGTATACTCAGCAGAATTTCCGTTTGTTTGTAAAGTGTAGCCCAGACTTCTCTGTAAACTCCATGCGCAGATTATAGGTTAATGTTACATTTATTTCTTTATTTATTTTGCTTGATTCAATCTCTGCCTTTGTAGGTAGGCCTACTTTTACCTTCCGGACTGGTTAATATTACAACCATTTATGTCGATCCTGGTGTGGATTAACAGTATTATAAACCCATTGGATTTCTTAGGCTTGAAGGACCTTCGGTACTTGGAAAATCTGGTAGCGTGTTTATCTAGCCGAGCGTTAGTATGAGGATGTACAGTTATACATTTGAAATAAACAAATGGAGTCTTATTTTAAACTATTTTATTACTAAAGTATAAATAAATAAAATCCCTAAGTATTCTAGCCCTAAATAACTAATCTAATCCTATATTAAAACTACAGTACTTCCTTGGGGGTTGAGAAGAGGGAGTTGTGGAATTTATAAATCTAACCTAATCTACATCGTTTAGAATTCGATTATCCCTTGAAAATATAGCATTAACACAGTCTACATTGTTTAGAATTCTACTATCCCTTGAAAAGCATGTATTAAAATAATTAAGGTAATTGATTCTCTTAACAAAAAGTCGCTGACACATATTAAGAAAAATGGTAGCTTACTCACCCATCAACACCTCTGGTTGTCACACATCAACAGACCGAGACCCTCACTACCCCAGGGTTATATACTCAATTTGACCTCTAGTTACCCTAACTGTACTCACTAACATTCAAATAAACTAAATGTAGGGATTTTTACAGTTAGCTACGCAAAACTTTGCTCTGAACTATATCATGTCTAAACTCTATTTCAACAGACTTTGAATGTCTAAACTCTATTTCAAAAGACTTTGCTTGAATAATTAAAATAATCTATAAAACAATTAAAAATCTATATAAAAGACTATGTATTCATAACAAACAGTCACCATGCTCTGCTCCAGTTCGGAAGTTCGCGGGTTCAAATTCTACCAAGGTCTATGTATTTTATGGGTGTAAAAATCCCAAGCCTGACTTCCTTCGAAAGGGAAGTAAAGCAGTAGGTCCCGTGCTGTAGATTTATGATACGTAAAGACTGAATAAGAGGTCGCTGAGTAAAATTTGTAGCTCCTTTCAACTCAAATTTGAATTGCGACGCTAATAATCTGAGTTCTTAAAACAGTCGTTAAAAATACAACTAAGAAAAAGCATTTATAAATATCGTTTATTGAAATTTTTATTATAATGTTTGTGACAAATTATGAAAAGCGTTAATTAACGGTATTGGTATCACATGACTCGTTCCATATCCGAGAATTAAAGATATATATATATATATATATATATATAAACAATAATCACAAATAGGAATGAGATGCACACAGAAATTAAACCTAGGCTCAATTCTGGAAATTCGTGCTATTATGCATTACAGAGACTTTTGATGCCCCAACTCCTTTCAAAAAACTTTAAACTGAAAATATTTAAAATTATTATTCTACCAGTTATATTATTTGGATACGAAACATGGACTCTTACCTTAAGGGAGGAAAGGAGATTACGAGTATTTGAGAATAAAGTATTTAGGAAAATTTTTGGACCAAAGAGAGATGAACAGACAGGTGAATGAAGAAGACTACATAACGTTGAATTACATGGTCTTTATAATAAGCGACATATAATAATAACAGTTAAGTCTCGTAGATTGCGATGAGCAGGACATGTGGCACGAATGGGGAATGAAAGACGTGCAGAAGCTTCTTGTAGGAATACCGGAGGGAAAGCGCCTAGATGGTAGATCAAGAATGAGGTGGGAGAATACCATTAACTATGATTTGATGGAAGTAGATTGTACAGGGAATGATTGGAAAACATCAGCTCAGGATAGAGATGTATAGAGAGCTGGTCCGTGCGGCCATGATCCTAGGGGTTCGGTAGTGCCAGTGAGTTAGTTAGTTTATATATATATGACAATGCGGCTGATTTCCATGAAGCTTCTCAGTAAGATGAATGTCTCCTGGAAGCGTTACGAGCGCTTCGCAGGACAAGGATGGTGGAAAATAATAAAGTGTGCATAAATAATCTTCTATTTGATGAGATGCAATCGTAATACAGAAAAATGAAGACGATTTACAGAAATCTATGCATGCATTAAGTGAAATATGTAAATTATATGATGTAAAGATTTCTGTAAGGAAAACGAAGGCCATGGCTTTTAAAGGAAGAGATCCAGTGAGATCCAAAATTATTTTAGAAATTCAAAGTATAGAACAGGTGTCTAGTTTCAAATATTTGGGCTGTGATGTTGGCTACAATGTGGAAAGAGATATTGACTCCAAAATAAATACATTTCAGACGGTGTGTGGAAAAATACAGAGAACACTCAAAAATAAAATTAGAAAAGAAACCAAGATAAAAATGTATAATGTTATGGCGGTTCCCACAATATTGTATGGATGTGAAACTTGGTCTCCAATGAAAAAGGAGGAGGATAGAATACGGACGGCGGAGATGAGGTTCCTAAGACAAGTAAAAGGATGTACAAGACTTGATAGAATAAGAAATGAGGATATAAGAGAAGAATTGAAAGTACAGCCTTTATTGGATAAGTTCAGGAATTACAGACAGAAATGGATTGATCATATGGATGGAATGAGTAAGGAGAGATATCTATTGTTAGCAAGAAATTATCAAGCAAGAGGAAGACGTGATGTTGGAAGACCTAGAAGACGTTGGGCTGATGCATTATGAAGTCGGAACGGGCAATTGCCTAATCCCTGGAGTGATGATGATGATATATATATATATATATATATATATATCGTGAGTTATGGATTCAGTGAGGAACTGAATCTTTTTTTTTTCTTTTTTCATTTACACTATCCAGAACTTAATCTCGGCACCTCTTCTTGTGAAGTTTCGTAAAGAACTAGTGTAGCACACTTTCCCTTTGTAAAGTAAATCAATGTATTGATAGCGACACTGTAAAAAGTGTTTCTGCACACACGGCATAAGGTGAAAAACAAATTGGAGGAATCTCTGGCTTCTACATATGGAGTTATTTAAATGTTCACAAATCGCAAGATTTGCCGAAACGGATATTGGGCTGTATCCGAGAAGTTTAACGCATAATGCGTTGGTGAAGAGTTACTGATTTTCCCCGAGTCCGCAAGGGGGAAATTTTTTTGATAGAATTTCCAGCAGTATGGGACAGGCGCTCACCCAGCAATGCGAGAAATTTGGGTATCTGTAATATGTAGTGGTTTCATTTTGAGAAAAGCAGCTATGACGGATGGGGGATCCTACATACTAACCATATAACACCCTTTTACTGGGTGGATATCGTTCACCTTTATGATTAACATATGTCCGTCGCCGTGGCGTAGTCGGTAGTGTCCCTACCTTCCACTCCGGCGACCCGGGTTCGATTCCCGGCGGGATAGGGGATTTTAAATCTCCACCTTGGGTCTGGGTGTGTGTCCTGTCTTGTGTTTGTATGTGTGAATAAGATAAAAAGGTTAACAAAGGTAAAACAAAAAGGAACAACAACGTAAACGAAAGAAAACGACAAGGAAAGAAATTAAAAAAAAAAAATATGGATGTGAGGCCAGCAACTGGCTGGTTGGCCAAGAGCATTCTAGGCCTGTTGCGCCATTGAGCGTTTTCTGAATTAACAGCATGTGTATTTTTTTTCATTGCATTGTTACTTTGAAATATGAGTTGTGTAATTTTTGCAAGCCGGGTATTCTGTATATACTTATATACTTTTAGATTCCCTCTAGATAAAAAAAAAAGCTCTGATTTAAATGATTTGGAATTTAAAATTTGTTAGAATAAAAATATAATTGACCACGATTTCTTATTATTTAGATATAAAATCAAGTACTGATGCATTTTTGAAAGAATAAGTCAGAAGTTAAAGCGGCTGATAGAAATTTTAAAGTGCCGTATGAGATAAATTTTGAAAAATAATTATTTAATAATGGATACCAAGATCAGGTACTATAATACAGTGTGAAACCGTTATTGACTTTATACCTCAGAAACTAGTTTCGAGGAAACCAAGACAAGTAGATGTTTAATGTAAATGAAACGGATAGAGGAACTTCGGGTAATATGGACCCCTATTTTGAATGTGTTGTTTTTCTTCTTTTAATTAAGGGGTTTGAATTTTGTTTAATTACAGTGATTATCATTAGTGTTATAACTATGATATAGCATTGTTATTTTATTCAAATATGGAAACATCTTCATAATTTATACAATTTTTACATTACAGGAATTGTCCACTTTAACCTCCATATTCGGATAAAGTGGACTCCAGAATCCATCCTAGCTTTTAGACTATTTTTAAGTTTATTTATTCTATAAATTTATAGACAGGCACAAATTAATCTGAAAGTAGTAATGGCCGATTGTAATTAAAACCGTTGATATTTATTTATTGTTTTGAAAAAAAATTATTGGATATGGTAAGACAGTGTTAATTTTGCAAAACAAAATTATTAGTAGAGCAAAATACCTTTCTTTATGGGTGGTTATATAGAAAAGTTAAATGGAAATAAATATGTTTCCGTATTTTTGGAAACAACTGGGCCAGATTTTACTTACTTTTTTTTTGCGCATTTTGTATACTGTTGCTTATTATTGAAGTTTAATGCCTATTTTGATATGTTATGGACGTTTTCTGCTGTTATATGCATATTAAAATTAATGGATAGAAAATACAATATACAAATTTCAATGTATACATTTTTTTGTAATGTTCTGAAGGGTGAAAGTTATGTTGCTATTGATATCGATTCATAGATTTTTTAAGACGTATATGATCTAATCACTTCAGTGGAAAGAGACCAATCCTATCCAGATACTCTTTATGACGCCAATCTCAGCACTGGCCTTGTCTCGTAAAAGTCTTGTCAACTATTCCGGGGATTATTCAATTGCAATGAAATCTCAAATTTGATATATAAATTATGGAAAATACCAATTGTACATATCACTTACAGGCGAAAGATAAAGTAAGCGAAGACAAACAATGAGGTGGATAGATGGATGAAAAGATGATTAGATGTATATAAGTATATTAGTATGTACACCTGGCGCACTACAAATGTCGGGTCTGTGATGTCATTATTGAACTTAGGAAAACAAGAGATGAATTGGACCACTACCCACTAAATGATTTAAAAATACCGACTCGCGTGTTATTACTGAAGAAGCATTTAAGGGGACTGGATAGTGATTTACACGTAATAAATTAATTTTATGTCCAAAAGTATATTTCAATGTTTCTCAGCTTGTTTTGCTGATAATTAATTGAACATTTGTATAGATATCCTCTGAAATGTTGTGCCTCCAATGGTATAAGACAGAATTAATTGTTTTTGTATCTAAGGTAATTACAACATGTTGACTGATGGTCTATTTCCCAACATTTTAATATATATTTAATTTTAAGTGCACTTTTCTTCAATATTTTCTATTCAAATGCCTTGATTTTTTAAAATTTATTAAATGATCTGTGTTCTCAATTCTAAAGCCAAAGTTATTTAAATATTTCATACATAACATAAAAAAATGAAATATTTAGTTAGAGAAAAAGTTTTTAAAAAAATTAATCAAATTAAAGATTTTTTATATTGACCTTCAGAGTGAAATATTTAAATAATTTTGGCTTTAGAATTGAGAACAGACATCACTTAACAAATTTTAAAAAATCAAGGAATTTGAATAAAAATTATTGAAGAAAAGTGCACTTGAAATTATATATATATATATATATATATATATATTAAAATGTTGGAAAACAGGCCATCAGTTAACATGTTGTAATTACCTTAAATACAAAAAACAGTTAATTGTGTCTTATACCGTTGGATGCACACAGTTTCAGAGTATATCTATACAAATTTTCAATTAGTTATCAGCAATACAAGCTGACAAACATTCAAATATACTTTTGGACATAACATTAATTTATTATGTGTAAATCACTACCCAGTTCCTTTAAAATGTATTTTTACTTAGAAATTATTCTAAGTTAAGCTAAACTTATAACTGACTGCAAAATTATTGCATGTAGCACACGACAGGAATTATCTCAACACTGATACAAACAACAGAGACAACATTTTCTTTTAGGTCTATACTATGGGTTGGAATGTAGAGTGAGAGGTAACCCTTAGGCTATAAGACGAGAAATAAGTAACGGTCCCCAACAGTCAGATAGAGTGTATGTTTTTCATGTATATATGTGTATGGTCTTTTTAAGAACATCGGCAAGAATATCAAAATTAGATAAAATAAGAAATAATACAATACGAGAAATAGCGAACGTGAAAAGGATATTGTACAAGAGATTGAAGAAGTCCGACTAAGATGGTATGGACATATAATGAGAAGAAGGGACACAGAAGCAAACAAAAAGTATTGAAATGGATACCTCTTTCAAAAGAAAAACGTGGTAGACCAAATCCAACGTGGATAAGGGGAATTCAAGATAACATGAAGAAGATAAATATGACAGAAGCAGACACGCAAGACCGGGAATTGTGGAAGAAAACAAAAAGTATATTTTGGTGAGGATATCTGTGTAAATAACAGAAACTATCCTGAAATTAAAAAAAAAATGTATGTATATATTATGCAAATATTGAGGAGCACCATCAAACCCATATAATAATGGCTTACTAGGTGGACAGAAGGTATGAGATAAACATATTTTAAATATTATCCATCCATCCATAGTAATTCTGCCCGAGGGCAGGTCTTTTACTGCAATCATAGCATTTTCATGCTATGCTTTGCAGCTTTATTAGGGAATTGTATGTGTGGTAGCTTTCCCTTGCTTTTTACACCGGTGAAGGACGATAATGATGATGATAATAATAGTAATAATGATGGTGATGGCCATATGATTTCGGGAAACATTAGGGCTTAAATATTATACTATCCTATAATTGAAAGCTTGATCTTTACTAAATAAAAACAATATTAGACAACAATGATAGTAAAGTTGTAAAATAGTGTATCTATTTTAAAATGTAATTATACTTTTAAATATTTTCCCATAGAGGTCCTCAATGTCGTGTGGTCAAAAAAGTATGTATGTTATATAAAAAAACCTCCTGGCGCGACAGGCCTACAAGGCCCTTAGCCTACCAGCCGGCTGCTGGCCTCGCATCCACATGTGTCAATCACAGAGGTAGATGATAATCAGCCAGTGTAGGGGTGACATGTAGTCAGCATGTCGAGTCCCCCAGCCGTTATACCTGGTTTTCTCAACCTGGAGCCGCTACTTATTGTAGCTACCCAAATGCATCACGATGCTGGGTGGGCACCGGTCCCATACTGGCCAAAATACCATGAGAAAATTTCTTCCCTCATAGTTTAAATTCCCTCTCCAGACAGGTAGTGCCACTGCAAGGTCCGGGTACCGTGTGACATGTACGCAAGGTGATTAGAGATAGAAAGAAAGACAGAAATAATAGTTTACCAAAATTATACAAATTTAAAAGATTTTTTGGTCGAATTAGATATTAATAATTAATTAATCTACACATATTTATCCACTATACGATAGACTTGTTAAGGAATTAATTATGTTTTTGAAAATTGGTACTTGTTTCAGGAACAATATAGGTACAGTATATACTCCAAGTGCATTATTATGTTTCAGATTAAATTTAATCAGAGTCTGCTGGTAACTATAGTTATCATGGCAGTCAACAGATGGCAGTTCATGTAACTGTCACTTTCAGTGAATCTGTACACGGCACTTTCTAACAAAATAGTGAAAACAGATTAGTGCACAATGCATCTCTATTCTAGACGACGTTGAACTGAACAGAATTGTTGTGCAGGCTAAAATCACATCACTGATTCAATTTTTCTTGACCTCTAAAGACCTTTCGTTTTACTGAGAAAAGAGCCGGAAATTCAATTTGGGACGTTCGTATTTGCCTTTAGTTGACTTGTTTAGTGAACTGGAAATGTTTTCTTTCTTTTTTCGTGGTGATGGTGGACGTCTTGATGGTTTGCTGGTTTGGATTGAAGGTCGAAGTCATACAGTGCGTCTTAAATTTAAAACAGGGATCGGAATTTGAATTCTGCTCGCAGAGTTGTCTATCCCCCTCCTTTCTTGTCTACTAACAAAGAAACGTGTTCTGGAAGAGTTTCCAAACACTGCAATCACACGGTTAAAAACCATCTTGTTTGTGTGTCACGGACGTACAGTACATGCCAGACTCGAAATCAGAAAGCTTAATTTAAACTGAATTTTTAGGTAAATTAAACTTCAACATATTTTTAAATTACGTTTTCTTTTACAAATAATTTAAAGATGCATTACACGCACAACATGTACCAGGGCATTCGATAAGTAATTGTAACACTGTTGTAACATCACACACTAATTATTTAAGTTGCATTTGACATTACGAACTTAATGTGTAGTTCCCTGCCAAGTCAACTATACGCTGCCAAATTCTTGGAATGTGTCACACTCCATCTGCAGCACCATTTCTGGATATATCTCTCATATCTTATCGATCTAGATCTTTGTTGATTGTAATCAAATGCCTCGTGGAAGTTCTTTGATCTTTGAGAATAAGTTATAGTTAAGGGATCTTATCTGGTGAATTTGGTGGATGTTCGATTACTTCCCAAATTCACTTTCTAAACAAATTCTACTGAACATATTTTTAGGGCGGTATTACATACTGAATGTGAGAAACAGTAAATGTATTCACAAAACATTGCTGTTTCGAAACTTTCATATTACTGATTTATACAACGAAGACTTCTCAACAACATACTAAAAGATTGTTGAATGCAGGCTTTCACGGCCGGTAATCATAATGTTGTGTGATTCCGGGTTCTGTGGCCGTGGTCCATAGTTGGTGTTGATACCAGACGTTTCGCCCTCAACTGCGGAGGGCATCTTCAGTGGCGAGTGCTTCTAGGCGTGTTTCCTGGTCGGAAGATCTACTTAGAGTGAGCTCTGCTGACGTTGTGGACGTTGTATTGATACTAGTGGTGGGAGCAGGGTGAGTGAGCGTGGCTCTTGCTGATTGCCAATCAGCAAGAGCCACGCTCACTCACCCTGCTCCCACCACTAGTATCAATACAACGTCCACAACGTCAGCAGAGCTCACTCTAAGTAGATCTTCCGACCAGGAAACACGCCTAGAAGCACTCGCCACTGAAGATGCCCTCCGCAGTTGAGGGCGAAACGTCTGGTATCAACACCAACTATGGACCACGGCCACAGAACCCGGAATCACACAACATTATACTAAAAGATTACAATGGTCACCAGCAAAGATAGCTGATTTACAACATTGTTGTCATTGCTTATCGAATGCCCAAGTAGACGTGCAATATAACATTTCGTATCATTCCATTGTCTGCAATGATTTTCAAGTGAAACCTTCATCTTATTTTACTTATTTTATTTATGTTTCTTTATGACTTAAATTGTTAGTATTCCAGGTCATAGAGCGGGCGCAATATAATCTGCACTCGATCTACTCATTTTGAAACAATAAATTAATTAATTTAATAGCTCCAAATACCTCGATAGCGAGGAGATACTAAAGGCCAACACGCACACACTATTGAATAACACTAAGAAATTAGGACTGGAAGTAAATATCAGTAAAACTAAATATATGGTCATACGTAGAAATTCAGTATATAATGGAAATGTACAGCTAATGACAAATGAGGGAAATTTTGAGGAAGTGGGTGAATTCAAATACCTAGGAGCAATAATCACAAATAGGAATGAGATGCACCAAGAAATTAAACATAGGCTCAATTCTGGAAATGCGTGCTATTATGCATTGCAGAGTCTCTTGATGTCCCAACTCCTTTCAAAAAACGTTAAGCTGAAAATATATAAAACTATTATTCTACCAGTTATATTATATGGGTGCGAAACATGGACTCTTACTTTAAGGGAGGAAAGGACATTACGAGTTTTTGAGAATAAAGTTCTTAGGAAAATTTTTGGACCAAAGAGAGATGAGCAGACAGGTGAATGGAGAAGACTACATAACAATGAACTGCATGGTCTTTATAGCAAGCCAGATATAATAACAGTTAAGTCTCGTAGACTGCGATGGGCAGGACATGTTGCGCGTATGGGGAATGAAAGACGTGCATGGAAACTTCTTGTAGGAAAGCCAGAAGGAAAACGCCCAGTTGGTAGACCAAGAATGAGGTGGGAGAATAACATTAACTATGATTTGAGGGAAGTAGATTATTCAGGGAATGATTGGAAAGCATTAGCTCAGGATAGGGATGTATGGAGAGCTTATGTCCGCGCGGCCATGAACCTACGGGTTCGATAGTGCCAGTGAGTAAGTAAGTAAGTATACATTTTAATTAACCCTGATTCACAAGGTATAAAAATGACAAACTTTTAAAATAAATAATATCATCCTTCTTATTTAGTGAACATATTTAAGTAGTCACAAAATAATAGAACGTTAAAAGAGGAATTAAACCTAAGAGGTTTTCATTCATTTGAATTAGGATTTTTATTTTTTTAAGTTGTACTAGACTAGGTGTTTCATTAAGATATTTAATTTTTTTCTCACGGTATGAGGCAGCAATTATAATTCTGTGGAATTAGGGTAAAAGTACATAAGTCCAACTCTAATTATTTTTATTTTGAAGATTAGTATGTCAGAAATCAGCATTTTTCTTCCTTTATCATATTTGTAAATTTCTTACGTGAGAGCTAAATTCATATAGTAGATATTTATTGGTTAGAAGTAATGCAAATCTCCGATGATGTAAGTTATTTGAATATTAATCTATTCTCATGAAAATTTATGTTTTCAGACTTACGTATGTTTACAGAATTATTCCGTGCTAAGGCATTGACCTCTTGGTCCATAATCGAATATACAAGCTTAAAAGTATCCATATTAGGATGAAACATTAGAATTGTATGCTTAATTTATTAACTTCAGTTGATCAAATAAACTGTTTCTTATCACCTATATTACCACGCACAAAGAGGAAAACGTTGAACTAATGTTTTATTAAAAATAAATAATAGTTTAAAAAACTAAAACAACACGCTTTATTAGAAAAACAAACTAAAAAATGAAAAATAATTTTATTTTAGAACATGCTTGGGATAAAATTAAAGTGGCCAACAAAAAAATCATCTCTAATACATCTAGAATAAAACTAGAGTTGTCTACAAAAAAAAATTACCATCAAAAGCGTGTGGTGCTCTATATCAATTAATATATTTGATAATAAACAGATATTGGTAAAAGTTAAGTCTCTAAGAAGAAAACGTAAAAACTATAAAAAGCACCCTACGCTTTTGATGGTAAAATTAATTTTTGTTGACTACTTTATTTTTTCCCCCAATCGTGTTGGAAATTAAAATTATTTTTCATTTTTTAGTCCGGTTTTCTAATAAAGCGTGTTGTTTTAGTTTTTTAAGTATTATTTATTTTTTAGTTTTTAGATTGGTTTTCTAATAAAGCGCGTTGTTTTAGTTTTTTAAGTATTATTTATTTTTTAATTTTCAGTTTAATTGATTGTCATAAACCGGATTCCCATGAAAATTTAATTGCTTAATACTCTTCTAAAAAAATACTCCGGGCCGAATTTGAACCAGCAACCTATGGATTACTGAAATTATATAACACTACAGTCCACCGCTCTACCAACTGAGCTCTTACAACGATTGACTAAGAAGTCAATAAGTCCGCAACCTATTATACCGGTTTTTATTTATTTTTCATTTTCTGGTGATTCTGTCCAGGATTTTAGAAATAAATTATGAAATTATTGTATTGCCATGGATCCTTTACAAGTATACAAAGTTTCAAGTCGATCCAATGTTTTTAAGAGGGTGAAAATCGTGTTCAAAGATTATGTTACATAGATACAGGTCCGTTACATAGACAGATACAGGTCGATCTAATATAAAGCCTGTAATGATACCTGTTGACAAACATTTCTGCGCAACCGAAGCGTTATCTTTGGGTCAGGTCTAGTATTGTCTATCCAACGGATCTGTGTCCCCGTAAAGGTACGTACACATATGCGATCCACTCATTGTCGGTTTTTTCCACGAACACTTTGATGGTTCGCTGTTTAGATTTGGACGGGTACCTGAGAGGTTCGTTGCTTTCGGTGCGCACCTATTATTTGAGTATGGAGTGGTCAGAGGAAAACGTGTTAAAACTTGTTGACATTTATAGAAGCAAGCAATTATTGTGGGATCATTTTAAAAAAACCATTGAAAGGAGATGCCTGTTTTTTTTTTCAATGATATGTGTTTTTTTTTCGTGTGTACTGTAATTGTATAAATAAATTAGAATTATTTAGAAAACATTATTTATTTAAGACGTTCATTTCATAATATTATGTATGAAGTATCACAAAACAATACAATATATAAACACATTTATTGCTAATTATTTATTTATCTCTTCAAAGACTCCAAAGAGCAAGACTGCTCATGTTAAGGGGCAATATACAAAAAATAATGGCCATAAAACAACAATAAAAACAAGAAAACAAATTCAGGCATAAGTTTAAGTAATACAAACTACTATAGATGCACAATATATATACACATATAAATACAATATTTAAACAGGATAATATTAATAATAATAAAATTAACAAAATTAACTAAGAAAGCAATGAGAAAAAATATTTTTAATACAATTAGAAAAATGTTTAACATTCGTGAAATGTTGATATTCAATAGGTAAGTAGTTATTTTAATGGTTGATTAATGCATAACGAATCCCTTTTATACCTTTTTTTTTAGAAACTAGTATCTTTGTGCAATAAAGTACAACCTCTAATATAATAATCATCTACATTTTTATTGAAAATTAAGGCCATGTTATGGTGAGATAGATTCTTAATAATTTTAAACATATATATACAAATCATATCCACCGCTGTAGTCTCGAGGTAGCGTGCTGCCTTGTCACGCAGCGGGGCCCGGGTTCAATCCCCGGTCGGGGCAGTTTTTCTGGGTGAGGTTTTTATCGGGGTTTTTCCTCACCTGTAAGACAATGTCAGGAAAACTTTAAGGCCCAAACGGTCCCCGAGATCATATGGCCATCATCATCATCTCATCATCCTTCACCGGTGTGGAAAGCAACGGGAAGCTACCACACCTACACAATTCCCTAGTAAAGCTGCAAGCATAGCATGAAAATGCTATGATTTCAGTGAAGGACCTGCCTTCGGGCAGAATTACTATGGATGGATATACAAATCATATTTTTTTTAAATTCCTTTAATGCTATAATATTTGAAAAAGTATAAATAAAGTTATAAGATGTAATAAGTAATAAGCGTGCCCAGACGTCCCGATTTTGGCGGGACAGTCCCGATTTTTAACAATTTGTCCCGCGTCCCGCGGCATTTAAAAAAAAGTCCCTATTTTTGGGAAAGAATGCAGGACAAGCGGGAGAACGGAAAGGGAATAGACATCGTTGGTTACACCTGCTCTGCAAAATGTCTACTGAAGGTTTGTGGGTTTCCTATGGATCGCAGGAGGTTCGTTGAAATTAATAATTTCGACGAACATAACACGCGCCGCGCGCGCGCGGCGCGCGCGCCGTTCGTGTTCGCGGCGCGCATATGTGTACGTACCTTTAAGATATGCGAACTAAAGCCTACTTCCTTTTTTGCCTCGGTAAATAATTTCCCTCCCTGCATTCCTATCTCTCTCTTTCTCCCCTCCCGGTACTCTCAATTTTGAACCTTCTTGTGGGACATTATGTGCACTTGCACTCCAGTGTTGTCAACTCAACTTCAACATTACATTATTAGATAATCAAGAGCCATGACACTGGGGGAAGTTTTTGGCAACATCCCTAATCGATGCGTTCCTTTGGCTGCTGTTTGACGTAGTGGGAGGGGAGTGCGGTAAAATGGTGTGAGTATAGACGTGTACTTTTCTAAGAACCATGTCAGCGCTGTAGGGGCACAGATGCGTTGGTCCGAGTATAGCACCATTTTATTATTTAATGGCGCTCTTAAGTCCACAGCTGTTGTATAGTGGTAATATAGTTGCCTAAGATGTAATTGATCCAAGTTCGATTACCTATTAGGACAAGTTTTCTGGTGGGTTTTGTTCGGGGATTTTTCTCACTTATAAGACATATAATGTCAGAAAACTTTAAACCCCATTTACTTTCCGAAAACCATCTGGTCATCCACATCACATTCACCTTGTGTAATACGAATGTATTAATGAAAATCAACAAATGTATAACCATAGTCTATTAGTACTGTGTATTGCTCTGAAATTTGACACATATTTTAACTAATTTATATTAATTTATTGATTTTTGAAACATTGCATAAATAAATAAATCAAATATATGTTAAATTGCCAATTCAATTTAATTATTTTTGAGAAAGTAGGAACCGAACAAGTTTCTCAGGAATTCAGAATATATGATTATAATTTCACTACTTAATACTGAAATTCTGACTGATTTTTATAATTATGATTTCATAATAAATAATTTTATTCGTTCTGTTTCTATTCATTCGAAGAAAAAATGTCTGAAAGAAGTAACTTAGTTTCTTATAAAAGACCTTAAATATATATATATATATATATATAATTTGAATAAACTGGTATTTGAAATAAAGTTGCATCAATTGAAGGGTTAGCTTCTATATTACATTGAAAATGTAGATTGATGAATCTAATTACATGAAATATAATTTTTCCATAGATATGAAACTAAATGGTTTTAAAATTATTATTTTCCAGTATTCAGAAATATAAATAGGGCCTACTTAAATCTAATGGTATGTTGGTTTTATTGTCAGACAACAACAACAAGAACAATAATAATAATAATAATAATAATAATAATAATAATAATAATAATAATAATAATAACAATAATAATATTTTTTTTCATTTTGAGAATTTTCCTCGTCATTGAGTGTTTTTTTCCAGCCAATCTTAGTAATTAACATGCATTTTAAAAAAATACATAAATGACTACGGACACACAGGGTATCAGTTTGCAACAAACATTCATAAACTCCACTTAAAGTTCTCCATTGTTCTCTGTCCTCTGTGTCTTCATCTGTTACACCAAATTTCCGCATTTAATTTTGAATTTTATTCTCCCAAGTTGTTCTTGGTCTTCCTTTTCTGCTCCTTTTTTTAAAAATTTCCATGCATAGACAGCCTTTGGTAGTCTTCCATCCTGCATTATTCTTACGTGTCCATACCATTTTATCCTTCTGTGTTCAGTGAATGGATTAACGAGATTCCCTCTGGTGGTGAGAGTGGTAGTAAGATTAGTAGTAGCAGTAGTAGTAGCAGTAGTAGTAGTAGTAGTAGTAGTAGTAGTATTTCCTCTCTCTTGCATCAAGAATAAGTTACGGGCATGTGTAAAACTCTTCCATCTGACCCTATTCTTCGTCGGCATTTTAACTTCACTCCATGTTTTGCAGTCATTTTCATAGAAAATGTTATAGTTATAGAAGTTCTGCCATATTTTACAGTTGATTTTATAGTATTTAGATATTACGAAAGAGGAGTCTGTAATATTCCGAATACCTTGGCGGGACTAATACCTTGCGACGCAGATGTTTGCCGGATCGTAGTCATAATTATTTATTTTATGTATTTATTTATTTATTTAGCCTGGTGGAGTTAAGACCATGTGGCGTTCTCTTCCACTTACCAGGACAAACATATATTACATCAGAATATAACAATCATAATTAACTCTAATATTAAATACTAAATGAAGATTTGGCCAATAAGATAATATGTATTATATTATGATCTATAATACAACCAGTTAATGATAGTTAAAATTAAGACTAAAACTAATAATAAAATTTATTCTAGCAAGATAAATTAAATTGTTGGTAGATCTTCCCTGCCTAATGTAGGAGCCTATATAAAAAACAAAAAGAAAAATGATGAGATATAGAAAACTAATTTTACGGTTATACAAAATTTAAACAAATGAAAATATTTGTTAATTTTAATATTATTTTCATAAATAATTAAATTTATTAATTGTTAAAATAATTATATCAGTGAGGCTTATAACTTAGTTTGTTATTAAATAATTATTTAGTTTGTTTTTGAAGGATGTTACAGTTTGACAGTTTCTGACATGGCGGAAGGGAATTCCATGTTTTGGCAAGTGAAACTGTAAAATATAATGAATAATACACAGTGTGATGAGGAGGGATATAAAGGACAATGTTGCTGATGGGATCGAATCATATAAGAAGCATTTCCTCTCATCACCACAAGCCATGAATAATTATTATTATTCCGTCAATAACAGGGTAACCATTTCAACTGTATTAAAAACAGGAAACACCACAAGAACATGGGGTTGACATTTGGGTATCAGAAGTACAGTATGTATTCGCATCAATACTCCTTGTAGTATTGTATTATTTTCCTGTGATGTTTTTATATATTTGATTTTTACGAGATCTAGTTAAGTTCCCTTTCAGCAAAATGACTGTGTTAAATTTTATTAAATTGTAACTGACATCTATGCATTGTATTGTAATCCAACTGGACATAAAAGCAGAGAACTATCCCTTCTCGGGCCATGACCTGCTCAACTCCTTTTCTTCATTGTTATCTATTTCCTGCTGCTGTTTTCAAATTCCGGATATGAAGCATGCTTTGCAACCATGTCCTTCCTACGGTTTCTGGGTCTTAAAATCGGTCGCTTTCCTCCAAAGTATTATTATTATTATTATTATTATTATTATTATTATTATTATTATTATTATTATTATATTATTATTACTTATGTATAATATATAAAATGACTTTTGGAGGCTGTAGAGATAAATAAATTGAAGAGTAGTAACAGACTGTTAAATTCTCAACTTGATTTGGATGAATCCCCTTTGTTAAATTTAAAAATTTAAATAAATATTGTTGTATTGTTGCTTAGATCAGTTGATATGTAATAATATAACACAATTCATAATTTGTTAACATGTCTGAAGAAGGTACAGTGTACCGAAACAGCAGTCACTAAATTATATAGGTAATAAATATGAAAATCAAATAAAACTACGTTTTATTTTTATTTAATTAATATATAAAATATTGTTTGTATATGAAATTTACATTAAAACTTTTAATATATTTTTTAATTCTTTATAATTAGTATTAGTATATTATCATCATCATCATCATTATCATCATAGTACATTCACGAATTTAGGCCATTTGTTGAGCTGTTTCGGCCTCAAGAGAAACACCATCCAAAAGTCTTTTGAGTGGACGTCCTGGTCTTCTTCTTCCTGCAGGTTTATATCTTAACATTTGTTTGGGTATTATTAGTATATATATATATATGTATATATATATATATCAGTGAGATCCATTTAGCAGTGGAATGCAGACGCGGGGTTTGTGCTGTGCTATAACGAAGTCTTACACGTGCAGGCACGGGACTTGAAATGTAAGCTGACTCAGCAGTTTACGAGTTCACGGCCAGAGTCAGATAGTGTACCTCGAGTAGAAAAGGTGCTTGATCGCTTTTCCTTGTGAACTGAATGACGTGTGTATAATATAAACTGAATGACATGTGTATATAAGTTATTTCAATTTTAAAATTTGTAACTTATAAAACATAAGTGTAAAGTGAATCACATGTGTATAAGTGTATGGAAGTTAAACCTGAATCTTGGCGAGCTCTAAATCAAAAGAAGGTTAAAATATGCTGGCAAATTTGTAACGTTGAAGACTATATAAAAGTTAGAAGATGTTACAAATGTTCTAGATTTAATCATAGAGCCCAAGAATGTAACAGCAGCGATACTTGTCCACTTTGTGCGGGTAATCATAAACTGGCAGACTGTACTGCAAGAGCAAATGAATATAAATGTATAAATTGTGTGACTCATAACAAATACAATAGAGAACAAGTAAACGAATGCCACTCATCCCTCGACAAAAACTGCCCATGTTAAAGAAATACAAGCAAAACACCGAATATTAAAATGGCAGGTTCAACCAATCACAGTTGCAATGCTAGTCAAACCATTAAGCTCAGAGGGAAAACACCCATTAAATGCCTTCAAATAAATTTAAAACATTCCAAGGCGGCTACTAGTAATCTCATGCATATGATAGAATTACACAATATTGACATAATCTTCATTCAGGAACCATATGTTATCCAGAACAAAGTGGCTAGAATTTCCAGGAAGTATAGGACCTTTTCTAAAGGAGAAAATAGGATCAGGGCAGCCGTTGTCGTAGCAAATAGACAAATAGATGCTGTACTAATAAACCAAATATCTGACGAAGATGCCGTAGTTGTCGAAATTTTATACAATAAATTAAAATTGAATGTAGTTAGTATGTATATGGATATCAGAGCAGATATTAATGATGATTTCATAAAGCTGGACCATATACTAGAAGTTACGAGCAAGGGGGATGGAATAATAGTAGCCGTGGACAGTAATTCTAGGTCAAAAATGTGGCACGATACTATCACCAACACTAGAGGCAGAAAAGTAGAAGAATATCTGAGTTCAAAGCGGCTGTATGTTTATGACTGAATCTAGTGGAATATACACTTTTCGAGAGCGCAACAGGAAAGAGCAATAACTACCCCTCACCATCACTCATGACCTTTTAGTAACCATGGTGAGCGAGTGGAAGTGGTAGGAAGAAGAGAGTTTGCTCTGATCACCGCTTTATTACATGCAACATATCTAAAAATAACGCGAATACTTCCAAAAATTTTCAAGGAATAAAATATATAGTAAAAGAAAACAGACTTGAGAACTTCAGTAATGACATCATAAGAATGTTTTCAGAACGATTACTAAACAAAAAACGATAATGAACACTGTTGAAGAACTGGCAAAGGGTCTGAGCAGCATAGCTAGGGAAGAACCGGACTCACAAAAACTAGTCAGGGAGTTTGGAAGATATCATCACAGCGGCATGCAGTATGCACTTCAGAATATCAAACAGAGCACAAAATTTACACACCGGAATAAATCTCTTCCATGTGTGGACAGAAGAATTAACCATATTGCGGAAAAGAGCGGAATGCTACAAGAAGGAGATATTCAGAGAACTAGAAACAACGAAGAACTTAGAGAACAACGAAAGCATCAATATTTAGAAAGCCAAAAGAAAATATGAAAGAACTATTACAAGGAAGAAAATGATGTCTTGGAAAAACTACTGTAGTTTTGACTCCGTCAAACAACCCAATGACCGCAGTCTACCTTCCCCTACCGCATCGTTCTGTCACAAGCCAGGACCAGAAAAACGCAACCACCTTAAACTACTCCTAAGAAAGCAGCCCGGCTCCTCATACGTCCCGACCTCCTACAAGAAACATTGCAGCATATGATAGATCATTTTGCACCAGACGATGACGAGACAGCGGACAACAACTACCACAAGCTAGTCAGAGAAGATAATAAACGTCCCGTGGAAACTGTAAGATGATTCCGATTTACCCAACAAGAAATAGCACACATTTTAGAAAATATGGACCCAAATAAATCCCCAGGAGAAGACGGATTTACGAGCAGAATTTTACTTCAAGTTATGAACATTCTACCAAGCTTTGTAACAGCGATATACAATAACTGTCTCAGGAGAGGTAATTTTCCCCAACAGTGGAAGAAAGCAAGATTAATTCCTATCATAAAGCCAGGAAAAGAGTATTACCAGGAGGTTACTAAATTCCGTCCAATAAGCCTCCTAAACACAGGAGGAAAAGTACTGGAGAAGTTGTTAATAAACAGAATTATGCATCATGTCAACTCAAAAGACCTAATGTCAGACAAACAGTTCGGTTTCACTCCTCAAACTAGCACGGTGGACGCAGCGATGACACTAAAAGAATACATCGAGGAAAATCTAAAAGAAAATATGTATTTGGTGCTAGTAAGCTTGGATATCCAAGGAGCTTTTGACTCGGCCTGGTGGCCGGGGATCATGAAAGCTCTGCGGGAATTCCAGTGCCCAAGGAACTTGTATAATCTTACAAACAATTATTTTAACCAAAGAACAGCTACATTAGCAGTAAACAATGCTAAAGTAGACAAAAATGTAACGAGAGGCTGCCCACAAGGATCTTGCTGCGGTCCGGGGTTCTGGAACATCCAGTACAACTCCATACTTCGATTAGATTACACCGAACATACTAAAGTAATAGCATTTGCAGACGACCTGATAGTAATAACAAAGGGAAAATCAGTTCTCGAAGCTGAGAATTATGCAAATATTGAAATGAGAAAGATCACATCCTGGGCCCACAACAATAAATCCAAATTCAATGAATGCAAATCAAAAACTATTCTAATAACAAGAAGAAAACGAAGGGAAAACAAACAAATACATATATTTCTAAATAATAAGCAGTTAGAACAGGTCGACCAGATTAAATATCTTGGCATAATAATCGACAAGAGATTTACGTTTAACCAGCATATCGAATATGTAGCAGAGAGATGCAAAAAACTTATTAATGCTCTCTCGAAGACAGCAAAAATAAGCTGGGGTTTAAGTGACAAAGCCCTGTGCACAATTTATAACGGTTGCAATTCTGCCACTGTTATCGTACGCGGCACCAGTATGGATAAGTGCACTGGACAAGAAATATAATATCCGAAAGTTTAAACAGGTACAGAGATTGATCAGCATACGAATGGCAAAGGCATATCGCACTGCATCCTACGAAGCTCTCTGCATTCTGACGGGATTAACACCTATACATCTAAAAATACAAGAAATTTCGGCTATTCACCAAATAAGAGGAAGTTCCAAATACGAAACTCTTAACGTTGATCAGACAGTTAGTTACAAAAACTGGACACATCCGGCAAAATTCATAAAAATCCAGGATACAAGAGAAAACAAAGAATACACTTATGAAATATACACAGATGGAAGCAGAAGCAATGAAGGAGTTGGATCGGGAATAGTTATATTCAAAAAACATGTATTAACAAACCAGCTGAAATATAAGTTGTACGAAGAATGTTCAAATAACCAGGCTGAGCAACTTGCCATCATGAAAGCACTAGACACCTTAAAAGGACTTAACACCAGCGAAATACCGATTGACGAACGTAATGTGGCAATCTACACTGACAGCAAGATCACGTTAGACTCCCTAAGGAACAGAAATAATCGCAACAATTTAATTGAAGAAATTAGGAATAAGCTGAAATCTCTAGAAGGCGACAATTGGACAGTGGAATTCAGCTGGGTCAAGGCACATGCTGGAATCTACGGCAACGAGATAGCGGATCGCCTAGCGAAGCAAGCAGCGTGCGACGGCGGCCTACAAACGAGTTACGACATGATTCCAGTAAGTGCTGTGAAGAAACACCTGACAACCATTAGTGAGGAAAAATGGGAAAGGGAATGGCAATCAACCACCAAAGGGAATTTGACGAAATCGTTCTTCCCGAAAGTCAGCGACAGACTACAGACAAGAATCCAGATATCTCCCAATCTCACAACGCTGGTGACCGGACACGGGAATATAAACGCCTACTTCCATCGCTTCAAGATAAAGGACAGTGCAATGTGTGCATGCGGTGCTGGTGAACAGACAGTGGACCATGTCATATATAACTGTATAGAATTTAAAAACGAAAGACAAACTCTTATAAATTTTGTAAATAGAGGTAGTGAAAGGTGGCCCATAAATAAGAGTAAATTAGCTTCTAAGTATACTAAACAATTCACCAAATTCGCAAATAGCATAGACTTAAAAAAATTACAATAGAACATTACTTGGACAGTATACTTTAAGGAACTGCAAATCATAAAGTGATAGAACTAGATAAGTGTTAGGATAAGAACATTATTTTAAGGAAGTGTAAATATTGATCATGACTTGTTAGGATTAGTCAGTGCTATAAGTGTAAATAGGAACCTAATAGCCTAATTTTTTAGAACTTGTAAGGACAGTAAAATATTTTTCAATAGTAGATTACTCATAAAATGTTAGAATTAGTCCGTAACTTAAGTGTAAATAGGAGCTATATCTTCTTAGATTAGTAATGGATAGAATATTAACTTAGCGTGTAAATATAGATTATAGCTTGATAGGATTAGTCAATTTAAATGTAAACAGGAACCATATTTTGTTAGGAATAGTAATGAAGAATGCACTAATTTAACCCTTAACTTACAATGTATCTTATAAGAAACATTGATTTAATTTATTTGTTATAGTTTATTAAACAGTTAAAATAAAACAAATTATCATACATTACCTAAGATTGTGTCAAATTACGTTAAAAATACAGTAATAACTTACTTTTACATGATTTTATTTTCTTTGCGGTCCGAAACACTTGAATGACGGGCACTAGAAAGTATTGTTTCGCCAATTTAAGGGTTAAGTAAGTGCTAATAGGAACAATATCAAGCAACTGTAAATATTAATCATAACTTGTTAGTGCCAAGAGGAACCATAACTTGCTTAAGTATAATTAACAGAGAGCATTGATTGAAATGCAAATAACAACCACAACGAAATAGAACAATTTAGCGTCACAATAACTCAAAATTATATTTTAAGGAATCGAAAATAGAAAAATAATTTCACACATTAGAACTAGTAAATAACACTATAAATGCATAGTCAGGAACATCAACACACATAACATGATAGAGATATTTTAATATTGCTAAACCAAAGCATGTAGTACTGCAGAAAACTGTAGTGGAGCATGCTGTCATATGAAGACTCTTAATAAAAAAAATGTGTATGAGTGTAAACTGTATAATGGCTAATAATTTTTCTACTGAACAACGTGTATTTATTTATGAACAATATTTATTACCTCAGTCTGCCAGCCAAGTATGAAGACGTTTTGAAACACGATTCCCGGGTGTAAAAGTTCCATCACGTTCAACAGTCCATAATATGTACAACAAATTTTATAAAGAGGTGTCACAAATGTATCGACAACGAAGGTGAACAGTTCCAACACCTGCTTCAATAAAGTTGGTAAGTGCGACAATTTGTAAAATACTTACGAAAATGTGTTTGGTTGTATCACCGCGATCCTACGCTGTCCGTTCCCCGCCGCGAGTGCGTCAGCAGTGTATAGTGAAATCCTCGTGTCTGCCTTCCACTACTAAACTGATCTCACTGTATATACATAATCTATAATGTATTTGTAATTTGTGCTGGTTGAGTGGAAGAGAAGGCCTTAAGGTAAACTGTCCCAATAGCTAATGGTATAGTTAAGAATATAAATCACAAATAATTCTGGAATATATTAAATGTTATCAAATCATAGCTACCTACCAAAAAAGAAATGATAATAAAAGTAATGTCAATCTTTAATAAATTACCATTATTATTGTCCACCGCTGTGGTCTCGAGGTAGCGTGCTGCCTTGTCACGCAGCTGGCCCGGGTTCGATCCCCAGTCGGAGCAGTTTTTCTGGGTGAGGTTTTTATCGGGGTTTTTCGTCGCCTGTAAGACAAATGTCCGGAAAACTTTAAGGCCCAAACGGTCCCCGAAATCATATGGCCATCATCATCATCATCATCCTTGTCATCATCTTCATCCTTCACCGTGTGGAAAGCAACGGGAAGCTACCACACCTACAATTCCCTAGTAAAGCTGCAAGCATAGCATGAAAATGCTATGATTGCAGTGAAGGATCTGCCTTCGGACAGAATTACTATGGATGGATGAATTATTATTATTATTATTATTATTATTATTATTATTATTATTATTATTATTATTATTAGGCCTATTATCATTATTATTATTGTTATTAAAGTATCTATTCAGAAATTTATTTGGTATTCTTTCATATTTTACTCTAATGAGTTGACCCGCCTACTGTAATATCTTGATACAGATGTAGTTTGACAGTGCCACATCATCATATATGGTAGGCCTATATAATTTTATAATTATCAAGTTATCCGACAAATTACGATAGTTGAAAGAACCGTTTCAGACACAATTGAGACAAAAATGCTACTTCGTTATGGTCATCTAGGAAGAATGGAGGGATATTGATGGACAAACAGGATATGGAATTGGATTCCCAGGCGTATTGATTTGGACTTCCTAGGCATATGGAGGAAGGGAAGACCCAAGAAGCTTGGAATAATAATGTTTATTCATCCATGGAAAACCGAAATCTATAAGATAATGTTTAGATTAGATTAGATTTGATTAGATTTATTTAGCCTGGTGGAGTTTATCTTCCACTGACTAGGACAAACATAGGGTGGACCGCTCGAATGGACCTAATTTCAATTGCTTGTTACTGGCAAACGGTTGAAGATAGAAACTTAAAACAACGTTCATAGTACAGAAAAACTCACCAAGTTTCGAATCCTGTCGGTAGATGGCACAAAGATACGTTTCTCGTTCTTAGATTTAATTGTTTGTGAAAATGGCGACTCCGCAGATGAAAGCGCAAGCTGTTTTGTGGTATGCGGAGTTTAAATCAATCATTAGAGTTCAAAGGGAGTTCCGGCGTGTGTTTAACCGTGATGCTCCAACTGCTAGAAGCATAAAGAAGTGGCGTGATACATTATTAGCTACAGGATCTGTGTTGAAGAAGCATGGTGGTGGTCGCAGAGCATCCGATGAAATGGTAGCAAATGTTCAAGCCGCATTTGAGCGAAGCCCCCGGAAGTCATTAAGAAGAGCTTCGCGGGAACTTCAAATACCAAAATCGACATTACAACGGATTGTCCACAAACGCCTCAAACTGCACGCATATAAAGTGCAGTTAGTGCAACGTCTGGAGCCGAATGACATGCCGAAACGAGTGGAATTCGCCAATACGATGCTGGACCGTCTCGGCGCTGATCCTGACTTCATGACCAAGATTTTCTTCTCGGACGAAGCCACTTTCCATTTGTCAGGCAAGGTAAACCGACATAATGTGCGGATCTGGGGATCGGAGAATCCTCACGCTATTCAAGAGCATGTTCGTGATAGTCCGAAGATGAATGTTTGGTGCAGTTTGTCACATAATAAGGTCATTGGACCGTTTTTCTTCGCCGAGAAAACTGTTCGTGGTACCACATATCTTGACATGCTGGAGCAGTTCTTCTTTCCACAAATTGAACAACTGCAGCCTAACATCGTTTTTCCAGCAAGATGGTGCTCCTCCCCACTGGTCCAATGAAGTTCGTACGACTTTGGACAACATTTTCCCTGGCCGTTGGATTGGTAGGGGAGGACCAATCGCGTGGCCCCCGAGATCTCCCGATTTAACACCACTGGATTTCTTTCCCTGAGGCTATGTCAAAGATAAAGTTTACACCACCCCAGTCAAAGACCTTCGTGATCTTCGTGAGCGCATCATAGAGGCTATTGAGAACATTCCAGAAGACATACTCCAACGTACTTGGCAAGAAATTGTTCATCGCTTTGATATCGTCACAGTGACTGCTGGGGCTCATATAGAGATGTGGTGATCTGGATATCAAAACTTGGTGAGTTTTTCTGTAATATGAACGTTGTTTTAAGTTTCTATCTTCAACCGTTTGCCAGTAACAAGCAATTGAAATTAGGTCCATTCGAGCGGTCCACCCTATTACATCAGAATATAACAATTTGAATTAACTCTAATATTAAATACTAAATAAAAATTTGATGAAAAAGATAATGTCTATTATATTACGATCTAATTGCAACCAGTTAATGCTAGTTAAAATTAAGACTAAAACTAATAATAAAATGTATACAAGCAAAACATATTAAATTGTCCCTGCCTAATGTATATAAAAAACAAAGAAAAATAATGTGATATAGAAAACTAATTTTACGATTATACAATATTTAAAACAAAGCAAAAGAAAATATTTGTTAATCTTAATATTATTTTCATAAATAATTGAATTTATTAATGGTTAAAAGAATACTATCAGTGAGGTGTATAAGTTAGTTTGTTATTAAATAATTCTTTAGTTTGTTTTTGAAGGATGTTATAGTTTGACAGTCTCTGACATAGGGCGGAAGGGAATTCCATGTTTTGGCAAGTGAGACTGTAAAAGATATACAGTGTGATGAGGAGGGATATAGAGGACAATGTGCTGATGGGATCGAGTGTCAAGATTATATGTGTCGGGTAGTCTGATGAAGCTGCGTGATAAATAATTAGGCGATGATGTGTGAAGTATTTTATGGACAGTTCTACGATATCTTAGACGAAGCCTTGGAGGAGCGTGAAGTATGGAGGATTGGAGGATAAAAAAATAATAAAAATAAAAATAAAGAATAAAAAATTGCGTCATCTGTAAAAAAAGTCTGAATAATGAATATGAATTTATAATTGTGTTACCTATAGAGAAAAATAAGAGGGCCATTGATGTTTCATTGTGGGGGGCACAAAACAAAGTTCTGCTTCACAGTTCAATTAAAACCTAACGGTGAAACATTTACGACGATGTTGATGATGATGTTGTAAAACATGCAATATACGGTACCACTTACCGTAATTCGTAAAATTACACTTTTTGTAGCTTTCAAATTTTATGTAATTTTATTTTGAATCATCGTGTATAACAGATTATATTCTTTCTTTGTTACTAGAATTCAGAGAAAAAACAAGTAATGGGCAAATGTTACATTTTAAATCTGATATAATTAAAGCAAGTATAGAAGTCAAAAGATTATGAATCTGTTCAGATGTATAAGCTTATACTTGGATATTTCTGATTAATCCAGCATTGAACTTTTCCTTTCAAAAAACATAAAATGGAAATGAAAACAAAGCAAGGAACAGCGTTTTATAAAATCATTTTACTGCTAGGTGCTGTGAGCTCAACTGAAAATACAGAGGAACAATGATGAAAAAATGTGTGCAATGAACCAAAAACATGGTCGTCCGTGTATCCAATGCCAGAAATACGTTAGCTCATTATACTTGTCAGGTCTCGTCATTGTTCGCATGTACCAATTAGCTGATTTTTTTTTGTAACTGTGTCGCATAGGTTCGAATATTTGCATTTGTTTTGTGTTATATTGATCCTTCAACTGGTTGAATTGAGCTTGTATATCGTATTCACCTTTCATACTCCAAGTTCTGCTGGTAAAAATTATCCTAAGGCAATTGCGAATTCAATGCCAGCCTATCTCAACTGTTAGGCTACAGGAATGTTTTTCTTATAGATAATTATTCGCTCATAGTGTGGTATTTAGGTTTAGTTACGTTCAATGACTTTCCTGGCGCATCATTATAATGTATTACCAATCAGGTTAAACCCCCAACTGGAAACCACTAAGGTATTAGCCACCAGGGAGCCTCAACCGGTTCAGACGTGACACACTGGGCAATGCTTGGATCATTGCCACCGCTTAGTTAGTTAGTTTATATCATTAGGGTAACTTAATCCCGTCTTCCACATGCCTCCACCTCTGAAATGGGTTACAATTCGGCCATTATCAAAAGAGAAAGCCAGAAATGTTTAAAGACAACTTAGTGTCATTAGACAAAAAAAAAAATCCATGCTAACTTTCCACTGTTAGAGCCGGTTATTTTATTAGCCGATAAATTGGTGGCAACAGTTATGCTGGTAAAAAAAACTAAAACCTGAAATGCAATGCTATACAGGCCTACAAGTTAGTATATACACAACCAAGAAAACAATTTTTTAAAATTCGGTTTAGGTTCAAACCCTTAAATTGGCAAAACACACACTACACTACACTACTACGTATTGGAAATTGTGTCTTCCCATCTATATCCGTCAAGGAAAACATCCATTTTTATGGAAGTTGTCCTCGACCAGTGGGAAACAGCAATTTCCGGCTACTTTAGGGATTTCTATACCCTCTTAGCCCTTGTGATTTAAGTATTTCGTTGTTGATGTTGAATATGTCTTGTTTGAACTTTAAAAGTTCGTGACTTGATTGTGATAATATATATCCCCTGCTAACGACAACTATTCGCAGTCCGGTATCAAAGGTCCAGCGGTAGGGAACTCCAATCCTGCAATCAGTTTCTAGGTGAATTTTATGATGTTCTAGTTGATCCACAGAGTCGCCAGCAGGAAGAGCGCCACAGCCACGGACGCCGCCAACCCTCAAAAGGGCAAGAGCGGGAAGTCAAGTCGGCATTCCAATCAGAAACGGCTCTTTTCGGATTTAGCTGTTCTAATTAATAATTTTGAATTTAGAATATTTATTGGACTTTGATGACTTTACTAGTGGATGCTAGGGGACCACTCCGGCATTTGCCTTAACATCAAGGGAAACCACTAAAAACCTTAATAGAGTGGCTTGAATTTAATAAAATTAGATCCAAATTTAACAGCGTTTTGCTCCAATTGGAGACAATTTAAGATGTAACAGGGCACTTCCTATTTTCATCATGGGTGCACATACACTCTATTAGAAAAGTGTGTGATTTATGATCCAATTCGATAGATAATACTATCGAATCTGGATCATTTACTAGTTCCTTAACTAGTTTGTCTAATACTTCATTAGTGACAATCTCTTTTTGTGAGGCTAGTTTGAACCGGCCTACTTTTGGTTAAAGGAGCCATGGCAGTTTGAGTGCCTATGGTCACTTTTTTGTTTCAGGTGGGATTTTTGGCCCACCTAAGACCTTGAAAGGCAAGGTCTTTTGTTCCCGAGCCTTGTTGGTCCCGGTACGTTTTCTTCTTTTAGCGTTAGTGACAACGCTACGGTTTGAGTTCTTGAAGGTCTCAGACCGAAGAACTGCTGGCTCTATCCGGTCTGAGATTTGGGGTAAGACAGCTGAAGCAAGCTTCACCATTACTGTCTTCTTTGAGGTAGCCGGGGTGATCTGTGCTACCGTCTTCTTCATACGCCGATAGGGCTCGAACTTCACCTTGAAGTGAATGAGCCTGCGTAGTTTGAATAGATCCTCCACCTCCGGGCCATCTCTTAGAGTGACCACAAACATGGGCAATGTGTTCCTGGTCTTTCCGGATGTCATATTGACAACCTTTAAGGCCTGGAATCCATTGGCCTTCAAGTCTCTCTGAATGTAAGATGGCTCAATGGTGTGGTCTATTCCTTTTACAACCACTCTTCTTGTAGCTGTCACTTGTTGTCTCTTTTCTTCCTTGTAGGGGATCTTGTTCTTCTTAAGCAGTTGCTGGTACTTTTTTGTAGGCAAAAACTGAATTTAGCCTGACCCTTGTACCGAGCCTGATGTTCTCGCAAATGAATGCGTCAGGCTCGGATTTGAAGAATTCCTCATTCACTGCTGCCAGTAAATAGCAGGGAAGAGGTCCATATCTTCTTTGGGAGCGAGTCCGTCGACTTCGAGCCTCCACAGTACCCTCCATTATCGCATGATGAGGTATCTGCAGGCTTGGAGACGAGCAGATGGGACTCGACTTTATCAGTAGCCGAGGCTGCTGACTTTTCTGGCAGAGCAGTTTCTTCCCTTTGCTTTCGGTGGTATCTAAGCTTGGTTCTTGCTGGAATGTTGCTCTTCGGTCGCTCCGTCTTGTCTACAGTAGAATCTGTAGGTGTTGTTGGCAGTAGAGCTTCACGTAAAGTAGCAGATGCTTCCTTACTAAGTCGTTGAACCATGAACTGGTCTGTGATATAGTGTCTTCTAGTTGGATTTCAGACGATCTTCTTTTATATGTGCCGTATTTGGGCATCTTGATGTCTTGATTAGTCATCGTCGTCAGTATGTATTGGAAATTGTGTCACTTTTTGAACCTCCCTTTTATATCCATCAAGGAAACATCCATATTTTGTACGGAAGTGTCCCTGACCAATGGGAATCGTTCAATCGTGAACAGGAACCTCCGGCTATTATTAGGGATTTCCAACCCTCTTTAGCCCTTTTGAATTAATTGTATCTTCGTTGATATTTAATAATTTATCTTTTACGAACTTATTTGTTCGTATTCTAGTTTTTTGTAATATATAAATATCCCCTGCCATCGATAACTAGTGGTGGTCCGGTATCAAAGGTCCAATGGTAGGGCATTCCAATCCCGCAATCAGTTTCTAGATGGATTAATTAATTTTCTATGATGCTATTCAACACACTGAGACATGCGACAAGACAAGACACCCCCTCTCTAACTCTGGAGGTAAACAGTTTATGGTTTGTTTTATTGTATATCATAGGTATATTTGTCACATATAAATGAATCCGTGTTATTGTGATTCTATTGTTATTGATTTTTTTTCCAGTATATAATTGGTTACTTCTGCTTGAATAATTTGATAGTACAATTGGTCTTGTTCTGCTGATAATTTCATTTTGATTTTCTGAATTTATTTGAAGATATTTGCTATTTATTTATAGCACTTTGAGTTTAAATGCTGTAGTGTTAATGGGTGCATTTTGAATTATGTTATTTATTTGTGGTCTATTTGTAGCTCTGAATTTATATTTTAGGCTGAGTGCTTTCAGGTTGTTGGTAATTGGTTCTGTATTTGTTATTTTATGGAGTGGAATAACGGGAAAAGACTTATTTATATTCACAAATTTCTTCTATTAGTTAATTGAATGTGGCGGACCGCAGTGAAAACGGAATATTGTATGACTGTTATTAATAGGTATATTGTAAAATTAGACACATATTTAAGTGGTTTCTTTTTGTTCGTTTTCTTCTGATTTATTTAAACTATTAAATTAACTGAACCAACTGATGTATCTAAAAGGATACATTACGAATTTAAGGGTTAAAATCGATAATTTGGATTGATACATGATTTTAGGTTCATGTCTTAAATTTGATAACTTTGGGACATGATACATTTCCACTGTTACAGCTGGTTGTTTCAATAGAGATGAAATATGTGATAATAGTTATGCTGGTAGACACTAAAATCTAAACTCCATGGCACGAGAGGCCAGGAAGGCCCGAGGTCCACTACAAAAGTGTGTTAATCACCTTGTTCCACATAAATATGTGTTAATCACAGCGGTGGTCGATCATGCAGTCAGTATAGGGGTAACATGTGGTCAAGTTTTCGGGTCCGCCAGTCGTTAAGCTGGTTTTCTCAACCCGGAAACTCTACTGATTGTAATTACCAAATTTCTCAAATTGCCAGGTGGGCACAGGTCCCATACTGGCCGAACATCTATAAGAAAATTACTTATCCCATGGGGACTCGAACCAGCCCAAGTACCGTAGCTTTGCGCTAATGCGTGATGCCTTATATCGCTCGGCTACAGCGCGGGACTTGAGATATGCTGCTAATATCATGAAATCTGCAAAGTGAAACAGTGAAATATACAGAAAAAACATATCGGGTAGTTCGAGATGCTATTATAGCTGTAAACCCAAGATAAAACAGAATGGTTGTTTACTCCCACAGCTTCATGAAATCAGTATTTTTTTAATCGCGAATACGTACAAAAACGAAGACAGTTCAAAAACTTTTTAACGAATGTGAAAGCATTTACAAATATTGTTTACTTCCCACGAAAATGCTTTTCGACTGTATTTAATTTTTACAAGAAATGTATACAATAAATTTGAAGAACTTACGCGTCCTTTATGGTAACGTAGTGATTCTCTTTGTCTCGCGCCGAAGCCGAGTGGTTGAGGCAAGAGGCCTTGGTGCAGAGCAACGGGACTTGCGCTGGTTCAAGCATAGAGAAACTTCGAATAGAGGGAAAACTGAGTACAGTGATATCTAAACAATTTCGGTCGTTTACGATGAACTACAATGAGCAAACTACAGTGGTAGCGCTGTTTCGTAGTAAAAGAATATGTAAGTAAATAAAACAAATGCAAGGCACACGGCGTCGTACACGGCGTGTTCACTCGGAATTATGGGAATTTAGCCATTTTGTAAATTTATTTTTTTTACTGTTATCCTTTCGTTCTATGTAGACGGTACTGTAAAAATTATATATTATCGAAAGTTACAATCATTACTTAGATTTTATTTTACTGTAATTTGTAAGTAAATTCAAGCTTGTTTACGTTTTTTATGTGAATCTATTTTCAAAGACTATTTAACTCATGCCCCAAATGGGAGTCAATGACCAATCACGTTTCAATGATTTCTGTTTTACAACCAATCAGAGTCGTGTTTCACCAAATATTTATCAGTGTTATAATTACCACATTAAAGAAAGCTCCTCCTTACAATATTGCGTTCTTTTGGCAATAAATAGTATGATCTGGTTGCAGTGATAAACAAATGAAGCAGTAGAAGCGTATCTATCTTTTCTCATTTGTTTTCAAACATCGCCGTTTACAATAAATATATAAATATTTTAAAATAACTATAGTTAAATAATGATTTGTGAGTAAACAGCTTAATTTTATTCGTTAAATAGTCCTAACAAATGCCACTCTTGATTTCCAAATTCTCTAGATAAATTCACTCCTCACTTCGTGAGTCGTGAATTTATCGATAATTTGGAAATCACTCGTGGCATTACTTATGATAAATGTATTAGAAGTGATAAAATTCTAAGATTTGTTAGGTTAGGAAGAGTGATGTTAGTGTACAGCCATTTCTAATCAACATTTTAAAAATGTGACTTTATAATGGACTTCAGATGTACGACATGGCTAAGGTTCTTTAATAAATATTGTATAAAATACGTATGTGAGGATAAGGGGGTAGATCAATTGTACATATTTATTAAAAGACTCATAATGCACGTTTTTAAATTTTAATAAATGAAAATAAATTAACATGTTTTATTTATTTCCATTCTTCCCTTCTGTTCAAATTAAAGAAAATCTTTAGGCCTGAGAGGCTGGGTATAAATAATTCCATAATTTAACAATAATTAATACGTTAATTATTCCTATAAAAGTTCAATTACATGATTATTCACCAGATGGCGTTATATAATTTTAATTCATAATTTTACCACCAGGCGGTGCTGAATTTCATATTAGTACCAGAAAAAAATCGAAAAAAATTAGATGTCGTTGGTTGTTCTACACTAGCGCCGCTTATGGCATGTACGCGAAACTTGTCCACTTTCTTCTCTGGTACTCTGTGGGTTCAAGTCTCCATGGGTGAAGAAATTTCCTCATAGAGTTTCTGTCGGTATGGAACCGGTGCCCAACCAGAATCGTGAGGAGTTTAGGTAGTAGTGACTCCAGGTTTATAAAATCAGTTATAACGGCTGGGGGACCCTAAATGCTGACCATATGTCACCCTATACTGGCAGGATGATCGTCTACCTCTATGATTAACACATGTTAGAAGTGAGGCTAGCAGCCGGCTGGTAGGACAAGGGCCTTCTAGACCTGTCGCACTATGGAGTTTAGTTTTATTTAGTGATTCACTAAAGCGCCTCTTGTATACCAGCTTCAACATTCGAATCCCATATTTTTCAAAAGTTCCTATCTTTAACTTTCTTACCGTTCCCATTCCATACCATCAACGGAGTTTAAAATCTCGCATTATAGGTATATTTACGTGTTACTTGCCACCCGGGCCTTTAGAGTGACACGACTTGTCAGGAAACGGATTTTAATTTTGCATCACATACTTTTTTTTACCACACGTGGACATGGAGGGCATCCGAATGAGGGATCAGCCTCCTCCGAGACTATATAGCATTAGGACGAAACACTCCATTCACACACACATTCACAATAAACATGTCGAATATGTTTAACATTTTCCAATACTGTTATTTTAACACAGTTCCAATAATGGATCATATTATAATATTATAATGATATTGTGAAAAGAAAAATTAATGTCTGAACCAGGAATCGTACCGTGGACCTCTAGTTCTACGTACTAGTGAAGCCGGCCGTTGGCGATGGTAGTGACACCTACCTGGCAGCGGACGAAACGAGAATTATAGATTTGTATATGTGGAAAGAGTCCCGCTCCGTAGCCGAGCGGTTAAGGTAGGAAGCCTTGGCGCAGAGCTACGGGACTTGCGCTGGTTCGGGTCTCCATGGGGGAAGAAATTTTCTCATGGTATTTCGGCCAGTATGGGACCGGTGCCCACCCAGCATCGTGAGGCAATTGGGTAGCTACAATAAGTAGCGGCTCCAGGTTGAGGAACTAGCTATAACGGCTGGGGGACTCGACATGCTAACCACATGTCACCCCTACACTGGCTGTTGATCATCTACCTCTGTGATTGACACGTGTGGATGTGAAGGGCCAGCAGCCGGCTGGTAAAAGGGCAACCGCTGAAAAGTGGAAAGACCCTCAATCGGATATGTGGAAAGAATTGTTAATGTTTGTGCCAAGTCTAGAATGGGATAGTGAGCTGCACACTAGTACGTAGAACTAGAGGTCCACGGTTTGATTCCTGGTTCAGATAGGCCTATTATTTTTTCTTTTCACAATATGATTATATTATAATGTCGAATATGATGATGAATATGATGACCAGATGATATTTGAGGACAGTTTGTACCTTAACGTTTCCTGATATTTGTCTTACAGGTGAGGAAAAACCCCGAAAAGAAACGCACCCACGAAATTGTCGCGACGATGGATCGAACCCGGGCGAACGAGGCAGCGACATTACCACAGCGGTAGACTGCATTTTTATCATAATTATGAAAAGTAAGTAATCATGTGATTGTTTTTCCTAAGCACATATGGTTGCAGTTGAATGCTGATAGGATATGATCGTCATTAAATCTGGGTAATGCAAATTTAATATTTATGAGGGTCTCTCGGAAAGTAAGTTCTGGTCTCGTTCGCCACGCGAATGAGTGGTAGTAGCATCGCCAATCTTTGTTCCTCTGTATAGCAGGGTTCAGTACTCTCCCTCAGTACATTGTATGGTTTCATTCGGCCTTTTCTCTCAATAAGAGTGATGCTTAAAATGTCTGCAACAATAAGTGAGGTGCATGGAGTAATATGGTTTCTGAGAGTAAAAAAAAAAAAAAATTACTCCCAGTCCCAATTTGTTACTGTTACTCAATACGGTGTGGGTGTTGACCCATAGAATCACCTCGCTGTCGCCTAATAATACCACATCATCAGCATAAACTAATAGCTTTTCTAATACCAATAAGTTATAGGCCTTATTCATGATTTGATGGCATGCTCTAGTACAAAATTGAATTGTGGAGGAGGTAGTGTATCTCTTTGCTTTAACACGTTGTGAATTTCAAAAATGCCGGAAAACTAATTCCTTATCCGCATCTTACTCTTTGTGTCATTTAGTCACATTCGGGCAAGTCTAAACAACTTTTTAGAAATTTCGAAATCCAACAGGATACTATAAATCTTCTCCCTCTTAATTGAATGTTATGTCTTTCGAAGTCTACATGTAGTTGAACAGTGCCATTGTATTCCCATTTATTTCCTAAAATCTTCCTTATATAAAAAAAAATCTGATCTATTTTTTCTTAAGTCCATATTCGTGATCACTTATATCGTCAATATGGGGATCAAGTCTAGATACTAAAATATTTCCTGGAAGTTTGTACGAAGTTGAAAGTATTGAGATGTTTTCAGTTTGAACTCCTTTCTTATAGATTTGAACGATATTCGATTATTTCCATTAATTTGGAAGAGCATTCCCCCCCAAATCATACCAAGTAGCCGACATATTTTGTCCATCAATTTTTCTCCTCCTGACTTTCTGTTCTGCTGGGATACGATTTGAAAATTATACTTTATAGATCTTCAATTTTCATATTGCTAATTCAACCTCTAATTCACTTACTTCAGTGACTAAATATTTCTTGCTGTCTGAAAAGTCATCCTCCTGAATATCCTGTTCTGCATGTACATTTAATAATTTAACTGCAGATAAAATGTTATATATTTCCTTGACGAAACAAGGAAATGGAGGACCTTCCCGGATGAGCGATCAGCTCGATACCTGGACCATCTCCGAGGTAACACATCCCATTAACTGAAACATTTATACTAAACAACAAGAATGCGATATAGGTGATTATGATGGTCATATGGACTATTTGGATATTAATGTTTCCTTGCATTCGTATAAGGCAAGGAAAAATTAGGGGGAAAAATCTCTTTACGTGTTGTGATGGGGCTTAACTTAATAAATCACGGGTTTACCGGATTAATCTTACATCGTTTATTTAAATAATTGACATATTAAATCTTAAATCACCCTGTAGCTTCTACTGAACAAACAAATTGTAGTAACTCATTTACAAAGATATAGAAATATGCTTATATAATGGCGAACATTTTTCCAGAAATAATATATTTACCTTGCGACAAGAGTTAGGAAATTTTAAAAATAACAGAAGAGAATATTCTAGAAGAATACTATAAAAAAACTGAACCAGAGAGGGCTAGGGACTGTGAGGAACCGGGTTGCGACCCGGCGACACATTAGCCGTCCTGCTGGGCAGTCTACGTAAGTAGAGTTTTATTACGCTTTCAGGAATGTTTAGGAATATTTAATTTATAAAAAAAAAGACAAGCTAAAAATTAATACCAAAAAATGATAGTTCTTAATCTACGGGTAAAGCATGAACTTCATCTCTCTCTCTCTCTCTCTCTTGCACCAAATTATTAACTGATGTTGTATACTAAATTAAATATTAATATTGACAGATACTATCTTATACTTTTGATATTTATGGTTGACATGTTCTCATTTGTATTCGTATTACGTCTTGCAAATATTTTATTCATAGTTTATTAAACGGTTTGTAACCAGTGTCATTAACTTTTTTAAGATATTATTAAGATACCAAATTATTTAGAACGCTCTTCGGAGAGCCCTATAAAACCATATAATTCCGATTGGATATCGGATTTTAATTCGCTGCGTACGAGAAAACGAACGTTTTTTTTCTGAAAATGTAAGAATTTTATTTTTAAGTCTGTTAATTTATATTATTTTTGGGGAGTGATTACTAAGAACAATTAATATATTTTAGTACATACTAATCGAAGACTTTAAAATAAAGTGTAAACTAATCCTGAAAGTTGTAAACAAAAAATTGTCTATAATTCATCATAGTACAAGACCTCTAGACCCCTAAAGATGGACTACTGTGCACAAATTTATTTCTACAAAAGTAAGGCGACTTTTTTAACGATTTTTATTCGACTTAGGAAATAAAAAAAGAGACGCAGATAGAATGCAAATCAGAATTTTAATATTATAATGAATATAAAAGTTAAAGTTAATAATTTTGTATTTTAAAATTCTTTTAATATTTAAATAATTTAAATAAATAAAATCATCTAAATAATTCATTGTTAGTTATTGTTGAATAAAAATGTATAAGTAACAATTAAAGAAATTGTACTACATGACAGTCTTTGTAAAAAATGCTTTTAAAAATTGTTTTAAGTCATTGTTGTCAAAATTATAAATCCTTCTATTATAACTGTAATAAGAACACCTGCTTAACTTCATATTCATAAATGAATGTAAACTAAACTCTGATTGGATGTTAAAACAAATAACTTTCTTATTTAACAAATCAATTTAAACCTTATATTTAAAGAACTATTAACCAATATAATTTAAAAATAACATCATGTGATGTAATAATGTTCTTTAAAATTATAAAATAATTACACTAGTCATTCTGCATACAACTTTCAATAAAGATAGAAGCAAGAAGAGATCTCCTGATAAAATGTAATATTTAATACAAGAAGAATAATTGATTCAAGAAAAGAAAATAATTTAATTTTAATTGACGGTGAAGAATAATACCACCTATATTTACTTAATCTGCTGGGAACTTTAAGAAGTGAATACATGTGAAATTATTTCTACAAGAAACAGTTTTCAATGATTTTAAAGTGTTTTCCTATCCAGTGTACCAACTTCCGACCTTGAGAAGAGAATCCGGCTCTACCGAAAATTAAACCCAACCTGAACCAGTAATTCTTTTTTTTGGGACATAAATCCTTCAAAATATTACTACAATATCGGGCATGAAGAGAATTAGGCCTACTGCTTCAAAATGTCACCACAACGTCGGGCAGCAATTTACTTCCTCAAATGTAAACCATATAAATTACCTGGTTTAATAATGTTATTTTTAAATCCCAAATGAAATAAAAATCATCATCATCATCTATCATAGAACATTCATGAATTTAGACCATTTGTAGACCTGTTTCGGCCTCAAGAGAAGCACCATCCAGAAGTCTTTTGAGTGGACGTCCTGGTCTTCTTCTTCCTGCAGGTTGATATCTTAACATTTGTTTGGGTATCCTGTGATCTTCCATTCGATGAACATGTTGCATCCATCTTGACTTATAATCAGAAATTTTGTTTTCTAAAGGTTCCATGTGTAATTCTTCTAAGATGTCTTCATTTTTTTGTGATCTAGTAGTGTGTATCCTGCTGTCCTCCGAAGGTATATCATTTCAGCAGATCCTTCTGTTTCAACGTCCATGCTTCGCTACAATACAAAAGAAGTGGAAAAGCCAGTGTTTTAAACACTTTTAGTCTTGAATGTTTTTGGACTAACTGTGGCTTGAAGATAGAATTTATCAATCCTAAAATTCTTTAAAATTTAGATATTTTTGCATTTACATCATTTTCTTCTTTATAAGAGATATTGCATCCTAGATATGTAAAATTAATTACCTGCTCCAAAAGTGTATTGTCAAGTATGAAATAAAAAATCTATTAAGAAAATCCACCTGTATAAACGAATTTACGAGCGTAAAAATAAATTCTCTGTTATCACAAACTAAACAAACGAAATTCAGTAAAGGGCATAGTATTCAAACAACCCAATATATTTAGGAGGGAGAATTTTAGGGGAACAGAAAGTTGCGTTTGTGTCAACTGAGCTATGATTGCTTTGTACAGTACATGAATTGCCGCACGCATTGTAAAAGTGTGTAACGCCAATTATTTCCATCCCTTTTATGTTTGCGGCGGCTTCACATGTTGGGATTCCAGTACATTGATATTGCAATTACTGCCTGTTATAACATATCCTAGCTTCACTACTCCAAACACATAGGTCCATCTATTTTGAACACTAATTTGATAGATAAATTTATTCAGTTATGTAAATAATGATTGCATTTCTCTATTGTTCTATCAGTTGGTACATGTTTCAAATAGTTCGTTATCCAACACAGTCATTTGAGACACACAACCACGAAATTTACCATGTTTCTGATAATGGAGGCATACCATGTGTCTCTTATTTTACAATCTGGGCCATATTTGGAAAATTTGTTTCGTGTCCTTCCAGAACGTATTTTTAAAACAATATTAATGATTTTTTTTATTATTATTCCGGCTTTTACAATGAATATACATTTTTCCGGTACCCATGTTCACAGTTAACTACACATTTGTTTCAACACATTTTTCCATTCTTGTCTGTTCATCCATATATCTTCTTCTATTTCCCATTCCCTCTTAGTTTCATTGATTCCCTGAATCTACGTAATATTTGGTCTACCCTTCTTTTTCCTTCCCTGTGGTTCCCAATCCATGATTATCGTAGGTAGTCTTCCTTCTTCCATCCTTCGAATGTGTCCGTACCAATTTAATTGTTTCTTCTTTATAAAATCTAATATTGAATATTGTACCTGCACTTTTTTTTTATATATGAATTTCTGATTTTATCCTTCCTAGATATTCTTGCAGCACGTCTCCAATAGTCCATTTCAGTGGCGAGTAATTTTTTTTTTCATCTGTGCATTTAAAGCCCACACATCAGCTCCATAGGTAATAATGCTTCTGATTATTGTATTAAAAATAGTTTTTTATATTAATGATAATAATAAAATAATAATTGAATATTTAGCCTACCTGATAGAGTTAACACCATAAGATCATCTCTCCCACTTCGCCAGGATTAAATTAAAGCGATATTAACAATTATGAATTATCTACAGTTAAATTAATAATCATAGGCCTACTTTAAGGGAGGAAAGGGGATTACGAGTATTTGAGAATAAAGTTCTTAGGAAAATTTTTGGACCAAAGAGAGATGAACAGAGAGGTGAATGGAGAAGACTGCATAACAGTGAATTATATATAGTCTTTATAGGAAGCCAGATATAATGAGAACAGTTAAGTCTCGTAGACTGCAATGGACAGGACATATGGCACGAATGGGGAATGAAAGACGTGCATGGAAGCTTCTTGTAGGAAGACCAGAAGGAAAACGCCCAGTTGGTAGACAAAGAATGAGGTGGGAGAATAACATTAACTATGATTTGAGGGAAGTAGATTATACAGGGGATGATTGGAAAACATTGGCTCAGGACAGGGATATATGGATAGCTTATGTCCGCGCGGCTATGAAGCTACGGGTTCGAGAGTGCCAGTGAGTTAGTTAGTTAGTAAGTTAGTTAGTTAGGCCTACACAATGTATAGAAGAAATGATAATTACAAAATAGATAATAATAATAATAATAGTAATAATAATGTCTCTTCATTACAAATTTCTCTACAATACAGTAGTATTTTTACAACTCATTGTAAATGTTACTCTTCCATAAATCCATATTCTCTTCATCACTGTCTGTTAATCCTCTCGACCCCAAACTCCTATGCCCTCCTTGAGCCCACTGTTATTTTGATCTCCCCGTTCTTATTTTGCCCTCCGCTTCAAAATTTAATATCATGTTAGATATCCAGGCATATGACATCATCTTAAGGTGGCTAAAGAATTTCAGTATTCTTTCTTCAATAAGTTGTATAATAATGATAATGATAATGTAATGATATTGATAATAATAATAATAATAATAATAATAATAATAATAATAATAATAATAATAATAATAATAATAATAATAATAGGGAGTGAGACGGACAAGATGACAAAAATCACGATTTCACACTACACCCCTCTCAATAATAATAATAATAATAATAATAATAATAATAATAATAATAATAATAATAATAATAATAATAACAATAATAATAATAATAATAATAATAATTATTATTATTATTATTATTATTATTATTATTATTATGACCTAAAAGTTAGCAATATAATAATATAATATGTACAAGATATCTTGCGATACAGAAAACAATGCGCTGAATTATAAACCAGTTTTTTTGAGTATCGGAACGGGCCTTTAAAGGGCTCAATTCTTGTTAGTTTTGCTGATAATAATAATAATAAAATAATAATAATAATAATAATAATAATAATAATAATAATAATAATAATCTATAATTTCATTAAATTATGCTATTATACGTAACTGTTCGTATTGTCTCTAAGAATTCCCGTGGTTAGAGCTGATCGCTAATCCGAGGATGCTCTAATTGTCCTATTGAGGTAAAAAATATGTGCATGTGATTCAGAGTTTAAATCCTCTGTGGACAGATACTGTCCCTGTAAAGCCCGGGAGGCTTCAAGACAGTAAAAGTTTCTGCAAAAGAAAAGATTAAACTAAGAAAAATAAAGAAATAAAATTAATAGGTTCGAATTTTAAGACAGTAGAATTTTAAGACATATTCTAGTATTCACAAAAAAATATATATATTTGTAAAAAATTGGTGGAATCTGTTGCAATGTATGGAAGTGAGGTATGGACAATCAATAAGTTCTACAAGAATACACTAACAGCACTAGAAATTGATTATTTACGCAGCAGTGCCAGAAAGTCAAAATTAGAGCATGTCACAAAGAAGGAAAGTAGAAACATAATGGAAGCAGAAGAAATAATAATTTAAAGAATTGAGGAGAAGAAATTAAAATGGTTAGACATATTTTAAGAATGGAAGATGAGCGAGCCGAAACAACTATATCAATGGCAACCGACAAGAGAGAAGAAAACGGGGAGAGCAAAGTTAACATGGAAGGAAAGCATGAGGATAGTAATGCAAGCAAGAGGGATAAGCATTGAAGATTCCCAAAATCGTAGGCTTTGGAGATTTGGCTCGGGAAGACGGCAGCAGCTGTAAAAACCAGAAGATAGAATAAATTCTAGTAATGAGCATATATTTTGAATATTTTATATAAAATTCCAAAACATTATTAACTAAGAGATTGTTTCATTGTAGATCCAACAATATTGCTATATTTTCCCCATATGCAACGTATTATGAAGAATTATATTTGTAATAAATAACTTATTAAATAAACTCAATGCTTTGAACGTAGGAAAGGGACCATGGAAGACAGATTACCGAAGAGGATTTATGAATGGAATCCTACGGAAACAAGGAAGAGAGAATACAAAAACTGAACCGGATTATAGAAGTCAAAACAATTGAAAAAAGAGGAAGGGATTTGGAAAAATAGAGAATAATGGAGATTGCCCATAGCATTTTTAAGTGGGTACATGAAGATATCAAACATAATGTGAAACCTGAGGAGAATAATAATAATAGTATATTACGATGCGAGGTTGGGAAATGGTTTTTATAGAATTGAGGAAAAATGTTTAAAAACCGAGTGATAGCGATGTTTTTAATATCCGAGATTCTGTAAAACACTTCACAAACGTGCGTTGTACATTATTTTTTGCGCGATGGTGTTTTCAAAATAATAGATAATATCAAAATAATAACATCTTTGTTGGAAATATTCGCGTCCATTATAAACAATTGACTAACGTTAACAGTGTGGGCAATGTTTATTAGTTAAAACAACAGGAGGCCTTGAGAACAATTATTGATAACATGGCCGCAAGTACGTATTTATTGTTTTATATTGTTTCAAATATAGTTCAGTTCATTTAAAATGCAGTGATTTGTTTCGTATAATGTATATTAACACTACCTTTTGGATATTTTCTGCATTATATATAGTACATAATTACATAGAGGGCAGTGGTTTTACTTCCCGCACGTGGGTGTAAATGTAATATTACAGTATAGTTATTTAGGTTGGTAACCCCGAAATGTAGGTCGCTATTGCTAGTAAGTACGACAAAACGTACTATCGGGCAAAAAATAATTAATAATAGACTTTTCAAAGAATATACGTATACTTTACAGCCATGAAGTTAATTTGCAGTCTTTCCAATATATTGCAGGAAAAAAATAAATAGTAGCTTAAAAACACAATACGGGAATATTCACTTTCGACAAACTCTTATTTCATTCATGCATTAATGCATAGAGCATGTCAATTCTAAATCAAGGAATTGTTTAATTGCTTTAACAGCATTAAAGCATACCAAACAAACAGTGAATTTACTGGAATCCATTTAATTATCTCGGGGTTGTATAATATTTGAAAAATAATTGTATTTAGATCTAAATGTTCGGTAATGAAGAGCTAGAATAAAACGAACAACTGAATTCCTGGAATATTAAAATAATTATAATGAAGTTTAAATCAATTCTCCAAATGTAGGAATATTTCATAACTGATCTATATACACATTTTCCTGTCTCTCTATTTTAAATATATAGAAAATATTATAAGAATGTTCCTCCATGGTATCTTTACCTTTTTGTGATGGAGTGGTTTGCGTGCTTAAATGATTCCGAGACCTTTGTCGGCGGTATCATTGCTGTCGAAAGGGTTACCCATGCGGAACAGGCCCATGGCGATAGCTACACGAAAAAAGTACCTTGTTCGAAAGAGTGACGAGCTTTTACCGTAAAAATCACAATCGTCAAAACGGGGACATGAGTTTCAATAAGGTAACATTTTCCGGAGGTAAAATAATCTCGCATTCGGTTCTCCGGGCGGAAACTACTTCGGGGAATCCATGGTAAAAGCTAAAACACGGACTCTTACTTTAAGAGTGGAGAAAAGATTACGAGTATTTGAGAATAAAATTCTTAGGATTTTTTTATATCAACGAGAGATGGACAGGCAGATGAATGGAAAAGACTACAAAACAGTGTGCTACATAATATTTATGGCCCACCAGATGTATTATGAACAGATAAGTCTCGTAGACTGCGACGGGCAGGACATGTGGCACGAATGGGGAAAGAAACAGGGTCTTGGAGGCGATAAAAGAAGGGCTTGGAAACTCCTTATAGGAAAACCAGAGGGAAAGCCAGGTCGGTTAAGAATGAGGTGGGAGAATAATATTAACCATGATTTGAGAGAAGTATATTGTGCAGATGATGATTGGGAAACATTAGCTCAGGATAGGGATATATGGAGATATTACGTCCGCGCGGCCATGGACCTATAGGTTCTATAGATCCAATGAGTTAATTATTTTAAGACTCTAATCACCGCACCCCGGATTCTCGTGACATATTTTACAGTCATTCTAGACATAACACAAAAATAGCGGTTCCACGTTGAGAAAACCAGCTAAAACGGCTGGAGGACCCGACAGGTTGACCACCCCTATACTGACTAGATTATCATTCACATTTGTGATTAACATATATAGATGTAAGGCCTACAAGCGGCAGATAGACAACAGTTTGTAGGCTTGAAACGCTATGGAGTTCGAGACGTTACTAGCTTGCATATATGTAGGCCTACTATAAATCCTGATCTTAGCCTTCGGATTATGGAGATGCACATGTGTTTAGTCTTTTTTGGTACCTTAGGTAATTTTCATTATCATGTCATTTTTGTTAATTTTAGGATATTATTTGCCCCTTCGAGATGTTTGCCTATTATTTGGTATTTTTACTCATTTTCCATTGAATATGCTGACATATTTCATGTTGTTAAACTTCCAAATAAACACTCTTACTCGAATATCCAATACTTCATTCGGTTAACGAATTGTCTCACGCTTTACAAGTATTGAAGGATAGCATTAGAAGTGGATTGAGCATACTGCGTTGTAGAATACATCAACAATAAAGTCAGACATTTAAAGTTAAAACTAATAAATAATACAGTAAAGGATCCTTATTCGCGGGGGTTATGTTCCGTAAATATGCCGCCAATACCGAAACCGCGAATATGGAATGGTAATTTGTATGGGTATGTACGGGATACGTTCCAGGGTTCCTTAATGAAATAAAAATTATTAAAATTAAATCAATTAATGAGAGATTTTGAACAATTTTCTTTCTACTCGACATTATAAATTGGCAACAAAGCAGAAGAGATGCGCGTTATTCAATAAAAATTATTGCAACGAATGACAAGTTGAAACAATGCATCACCGATCGTGGCGAGGGCGGCATTAATCAACGGACATAGCGGCACGTGAAATACAGCGGCGGTGGCTTTTAACAACGAACTTTAGGTTTAGTGACAATAAGGTTTGTTTTACTTTGATATTAATTTGTCCATTTGATTTAAATCACAATTTGTAAAAGCTGTCTTGCCACGTGCCTGCAGTAAAAAAAGTTGCCGATGCGTTAATAAAGGATACTAATCCTTCTAATATACCGACTGGATCCGCGAATAAATACATTTTTACCCGCGAATATAGGAACTGTGTCGTAATTTTTAACCCGCGAATAAGGGAAACGGGAATAAGGAGCTTTTACTGTATTACAATGTAAGATAAATATTTATTCTTTCCAAACACAGGGAAGCGTGTTTACAAACCATATAAATGCTGCGATAAGAGCCATAAGCGACATTAAGTCAATAAACAGACTCTCACTAGAAACTGCCCTACAACTTTTTGAACTTAAAGTTGATCCCGTTGCAACATATAGGTTAGAGAATATATGGGTACATTGAAAGAAAACAAACCTTGAAAAATTAGAGAAACTAAAAGCCACATACCTAAAAAGGGTGTTCTGTCTCTCCTGATACACGTCCTCGCGACTTGTATATGAACTCTCCAGAGAACCATTCTACATATAAGGGGTGAGGCTAAAGTTCCTACTACCAGTGACACTAGCTTACTAGGACCTCCTGCAAGAACTCTCGAGAAGAAACGCAAAACATAAGAAGAATTCTATATTACTCATGCCATGAAAAACCGTGAATGGACTCAGGGAGGATACGAATTGCGCCACACAGTGACCAGACTCGCTGTGCATGGATTTCACCACAAGCTGTGCAGCAATCAGAGATTCCACGAGCCCGGCCCAGACTGCATGTGTGCAAGATGTGGCGAACAGTGCCAGAAATATTATGTATTAAACTGTAGGATGAAATCAGAATCGTTGTTGAAACTCTACAGTGACGGAGAACAATCTTCTTTGTACGTTGTGCGCGTATCTTATTTTATAAATATTTCTTCTTTTTCTTCATCCTTCCACTATAGGTTTAAACCTGTTCATTCTTCAATTCTTGTTGCCTCATCTTAGGTCATCATAGCACCGCTTTCTGGGACGTCCCTGTTGTATTCTGCCCCTAGGTAGATTATCCCTTGCAGTTTTGATAATTTTATTGCTGTCCATCCTTCTTATAAGCGCATCCCATTCTTGTTTCCTCCTATAAACCCATTCTTTAATATCTCCGACTGCACATGTTTCTCCGATAGTTTCACCCGTTTTTATATCCCATAAAGTTTTTTCCACAATTTTACGAAGTAGATAAATATCTGCTTTTTATTAAAATTGCATTCATTTACATTATATTTTTTTTATTTTATGTTCAACAATCTTGTTAGTATGCTAGTATATTTTGCTTTACGTGTGGGAGTGGGAGCGCTGTTACATCACTAAGAGACACCAGTTCGTGACATTATCTTGTTAAAGTTGCCACACGTTGCAACAAAACCGACCCCCTGCATTGCACACCGAACAAAACCTGTTGACGAGACGCCTACAAACAACGTCGGCGTCGAGGTGAATGACTTCTATTAGTGAGAATACGAAGTTTGTATCAAACTTTTTATAACGTAACTAATTCAAAACTTAAAACCTTTTAGAAAATAAAATAAAACAATAATTTGAGGAACTAATCACAGTTAAAACTTTATTTGTGTACTGTATAATGTTGATTTTCACTTGTAATTAGTTTCTGAAAGTGTTATTTTTCTTCCCTAAAAAGTATTTATTTTTATGAATCTAACTGTACAAATTAAAACGATGTTCTAAATAATGCTGTGCATCCGTGTGAAGCTCGTAGTAGCAAAATGGTTTTGAGTTTAATACGCTGCATATATATATATGGTCCACCGCTGTGGTCTCGAGGTAGCGTGCTGCCTTTTCACGCAGCGGGCCCGGGTTCTATCCCCGGTCGGGGCAGTTTTTCTGGGTGAGGTTTTTATCGGGGTTTTTTCTCACCTGTAAGACAAATGCCAGGAAAGCCTTAAGGCCCAAACGGTCCCTGAAATCATATGGCCATCATCATCATCCTTATCATTATCATCATCACCATCATCATCTTTCACCGGTGTGGAAAGCAACGTGAAGCTACCACACCTACAATTCCCTGGTAAAGCTGCAAGCATAGTATTGAAATACTATGATTGCAGTGAAGGACCTGCCTTTGGGCAGAATTACTATGGATGGATATATATATGACAAAGACACTATTTTTTTGTCCATTTCACAATTTATTTGTAGAAAATGTGTTCTAATTACAATTTATCAACAATGAAGATACAGAATGGAGCTCTAATGTAATCTAGTTTCAGTTGAAATAGATCGGCGTTGGGCGCCAATATGAAAGGGATAATAATAATAATAATAATAATAATAATAATAATAATAATAATAATAATAATAATAATAATAATAATGATAATAATACTTTATTTTAGCTGACAGAGTTAAAGCCATAAGGCCTTCTCTTCCACTCAACCAGCGAATTGTAAAATTATACAAAAATAGATATTTATTAAAATTGTTGTAGACTATTATTAAAATATAGACTAAAAAAAGACAATGGTGATGTAATCTAAAACTAGCTAATACTAGCAAAAAACATGGAATATAATAAAATTAAAATAATGTAAAATAAAATTAACCAAGCAAAGCTTTCTAGATGATTATTTACAAAATGCTGCATATAGTTATGAATTAAGGGAGTTATATGTTTCGGGAATATTACCAGCTCAGGAATGTCCAAGTGGCAGGCTCACCTTTCTGTTGTAATATATCTATGGTTGATTTTCAGGCCACTCGTCGTTCTCTCGATTCACTTTATTCTGCGGTAGAGCTATTGAGATTCTTCAAGGTTTGCAAACACTAATTAATTATGAAATAAAATATTTATTTTACACTGAGTTTAATTCCAGGCGAAGCACTTCAATGAAATTTTCTTTACTCATATATGTACGACAATGTACCACTGAGTAATGTAACACAAGAAATAATAAACTTAATTTATTCCATTTCATTCTCTTCCATTAACGGAATTTAACGTCTCATCTTGTAGTACCACACGCAACCCGGGCCTTATAGTGACAGGACCTGTCAGGAGAGGGATTTTGAACTATGGATCACATACATTTTTTCTGACCGCACAAATACATGGAGGGTCTTCCCGAATGAGTGATCAGCTAAATATCAGGGCCTACTAAGTAAAACCCACCATTCGTACGCAAATTCATACTAAACATTGTGAATACGGTATTATAATGATGGCCAGATTATGTTCGGAGATCATTTGTGCCTTAACGTTTCTTGACAGTTGTCTTACAGGTGAGGAAAACCCTCGAAAAAACCATCACCCAGTAAACTTGTCCCGACCAGGATCGAACCCAGGCCCGCTGCATATAAGGGAGCGATGTTATCCCGAGACCACGCGGTGGACATAAATTTAATTTGTAAAATTTTAAATTTTTTGCCCCGTGTCGTCCGGCAACATGATTTTTAATTACGTTCCAGAACTTTAAAAATTCTGTTAGATTGAGAGAGCTTGGGATTCATCGTATCTTCATTATATACGGTATAAACCAACGCTAGGGAGATGCTATATATTTAAGGGAGGGGAGATTTTTAAACATTTAGTAAATATTTTTATTGGGTGGTTTTAAAATTGTGGGACGTCTTTCCAGACGTATCTTTGCGATGGTGCCAAATTTAATATAGGCCTATGTAAGAATATTAAAAAACCATATTATGATCTCTTTCATAGGTCTTATGATATAATTCAATTATAAATATACATTCCTGTCTGTTAATTTGTCTGATGAGGGGTGACCTTAACTGTGATGCGAAGTATGTCATATTTTATCTTTCCCGTTTCTTTATTATATTTTTAGAGTCTGGATATAGGCCTATTAAAATATGGGTTCCCTACTGATTTTTAATAAGGAAAACTATTGCATGGCTTCAACCCTTTTTAAACCTGCCTTTCCCACGTCATCATCGTTCTAAGAATTTCATCTATCAAAATTTTAATTATGACTCAAATAGTTATTGTCTATTAAACTAACTAACTCACTGGCACTATCGAATCCGTAGGTTCATGGCCGTGCGAACATAAGCTCTTTATACATCCCTATCCTGAGCCAATTTTTCCAATCATTTCCTGTATAATCTTCTTTCCTCAAATCATAGTTAATGTTATTCTCCCACCTCACACTTGGTCTACTAACAGGGCGCCTTTTCTTCTGATTTTCCTACAAGAGGCTTCCATGCACGTCTTTCATTCCCCATTCGTGCCACATGTCCTTCTCATCGCAGTCTACGAGACTTAACAATTGTTATTACGTTTATCTGGTTTCTTATAAAGACCACGTAGTTCACTGTAATTTAGTATTCTCCATTCACCTGTCTGTTCATCTCTCTTTGGTCCAAAATTATTCCTAAGAACTTTATTTTTAAATAATATTATGTGTAAATCCTTTATTACACTTATAAGATATATCGAATCATATTTCATGTAATTCATAGCATTCTTGATTTTCTTTTTAAGAGAAAATCATTAGATAATTATCAATATCATTTATTAACTTCTTATTTCGTATGAATTGATATGTTATATAAGATAATAATGATTAAAGTAAAACAATTATAAATTTAATTAATTAATATATATATATATATATATATATATATATATATATATATACAAAATTGTGATAAATCATTAGGTGTGGAACTATGGGCCGTTTCACATTTAGAATTCATATATTTTATAAATATAGCAAGTATTTAAGAGTTTGGATTATATGAAAAATCAGAATTGGTTCTGAGGTATGAAATAAGATTAAGAAATAAAATGCAAAAAAATGCATCTTAAAGAGCTAAGTATTATTTTCATTGAAAGTTGGCCCTCATATAGGCCTACAAAGTGTCAAGATGGTGGTTTATAATATTTCAGGGATGATAGAAGAGGTAAAAACAAACAACTTTTTATGAGACAAAATTTTGAAAGATGTTTGGTGTTGATGTTGTTATAAGACTTAGTTTCTCGGACTGCCGTTAGGTTACTTGAATCCAATAGGGATGAGATTACATGTTGTTTATCTACCTAGAAACTGCTATATTCAAACTGCCGTGTAGGCTATGTAATTGAATATACGATTGTTTATTGTGCACTAATGTCCCTCTGACACTTTAGAGAAAACAAAAAAAAAAAACATGGATAATCTTTGATTCTTCAACGATCCTGCGATAACTAGCTCCTAAACCGTGAGTATCGGTGTATCATACACCAGCCGTTTCAAATCCCACATAAAAAAAAATACTTGGGGGGGGTTTGAACAATTGAGGTGACTGCGGTACCGGCTCTTCCCAGTCAATCCAGCGTGCATTGTATCGTATTTACAGACACAGCAGTCGAAACGCAAAATTGTGTTAAATAAAATTATTATTATTTTCCCCCTATTCTATCAATGAAACTTTGTAAACTATAGTTTTGTCACTCTATAAATCTACAGAGTGATACATCGCTGTGGTCTGGAGGTAGAGTGCTGCCTTGTCACGCAGGAGGCCCGGTCGGGACAAGATTCCTTAGTGAGGTTTCTCGGGGTTTTTCCTCACCTGTAATACTAATGTCAGGAAACTTTAAGGCACAAACAGTCTCCGAACATCATATGACCATCATAATAATCATCATTCATATTCTCCTTAGATTAAGTTTAGGTTTAAGGACTCTTCTGACGCACCACTATTATCATCATCACCTAACATATCATCGAGGCAGCGGAACTCCGCCTTCCAGACGCCCCAACCTCAGAAGTGGGTTACAATTAGGCCTACGCCAATGCTAGGAGAGAACACAAGAAATGTAGCCTGGGGCATTGGATAAATCTACAGGTTATTCTAAAAATCCAATATTTATAGAGGAGGTTCCTGAAATTAATATTTACTGAGTTACGTATTTATTTTATAAGAGCGGTATATATTTTAGTCCAATCAGTTTGACGAGAAACAAACGAGGAAAAAATTTTGCAGATAGCTGGTATTTAACACGAGTCTTTCATGAGCGATGGATTGATGGGAGGAAGTTAAGTACCACACGAAAGTAACTTACCCGACTTACAGAGAAATAATGTAGTACGCAATGAAATAAGTTGATTACTCTTCTGTCTAGCTATTTTTTTATGCAAACTGGATGTGAAGCGCAATAATAACAAGATGTCGAAGTACTATTCGACACAGCAGAATGTTGATCTGCTTCGTTTGTGGATGATTTTCGAACTAATGCTGTGTCATCCCGCGTACATTCGCCTCACGCCATTCTGTGGCATAGACAACGTTGGTCATGAACGTGGGATTTGCATTAATTTTTTTAGCTAAATATGCGAGAATTTTGTTTATAAGTATACTTTTTTGTGTAATTTACCTTTGGTGCGACGTATCTTCTTTATTGTTTTATTTTAAATTAAGATTTATTTCATTCTTATTTATTTGGGTGTGTGGGATTTTACCCTGGAGCAGCTATTACGCTAACTAGCTGCGTAAGTGCTTCATTTGCTATTTGTTCCTGACTATACATGGTAAATATTTACGTCCGTACGATGAAGCAACAGTGCTGTTATGACTGGAGGTAAACGTTCCGCTGTGTCGTATAATACTATGATACCCTATTTGTTTCTTGCTAAGTCGTCGGTGTAGAACACATGCCGCCGTTCTTAAAAAATAACTCAGAAGATAAAATTGTTATTAGACTAGGGTATTCCATAAGTAATGACAACACTGTTGTAAATCAGCGATCCTAGTGGTGACCTTTGTAAACTTGTAGTATGTTGTTGAGCAGTCTTTGTTGTTTAAATGTATAATATTGAAAGTCTCGAAATAAAATATTTTGTGAATACATTCACTGTTTCTCACATTTAGTAAGTAATACCGCTCTAAAAAGATGTTCAGTAGAATTTGTATAGAAGCTGGGATTGGACAGAAGGCTGTTAATAAAGTTCGTAATTTCAAAAGTAATCTAAATAATGTTTAATATTATAGCAGTGTTTCCATTAATTATCGAATACCCTGGTATATTTTTTTCTTGTTTTGTCGAATTGTACTCCCTCTATAAAATTTGTAAACTTTCTCTGAACATTCTTTTTATGAAATACAAAATGTAATAAAAGTAGAATTAGTTGGTCATATGGTGTCGTTCTGTTAAATAAATTTATGTTCGTAGGAAAAGACCCAGTTCGAAGTAAATTATTAATAGTAAAATATTAGAACAAACCAACACATTTAACTATCTCGGATACCATGTTCCATATGAAGAGGAAAAATGTTTTAGTCAAGAATTATAAAATTTAACAGAGTAGCAGGAATTATAGATAATATTTTGCCAAACACAGTACAGCAACACACACGAACTAGAATTTATAAAACACTGGCCAGATCCATATTTTGTTTCGGCAGTGAGGCCTGGACAATTCGCAGTGTAGATGAACAAAGACTAACTGCGGCAGAAATTAAATTTATGAGACGTACTGCAGGTTACTCAAGAACTGTTCATAAAAGGAATTCTGAGATTCTCAAAGAATTACAAACAGAATCAATCATGGAATATGTACAAAAATACAGAAACAACTGGAAATCTCACGTACGGAGAATGAGCAGAACAAGAATACTACGTCAAATCTTAAATTACAAGCCACCAGGTAAGAGATCTTTGGGCAGACCCTTCAAACGTTGGATTGAGACCGTAACAGACCACTAGGTCTATCACATGAAAGGAAGAAGAAGAAGAAGAAGACGTAAAAATCGGTCATCGGTTTTAACTACGTCCGATTTTGGGAAATATCTGCCCAAGTTAATAATGCATTAGGGTAGCTAACGTCCCTGAGTTCTAAAATAAAAGGGAGTGAGTGGGACAAGATGACAAAAATCACGATTTCACACTACACCTCTCTCAATTGGATGTTCTATAAAAGTACATAAATACTCCCCGAAATGTCTCAGCACAAAGAGAGGAAAATGAGCCCTAGAAAGAACATGACTTGAATTTGAGCAGCAAAAAAGTAACATTCTTTTGTGAGAAGCTTAGTGTCATCTTGTGGATAATGCAAGTATTAGTTGTTCTGGCTACAATGAGGTAGAGTTCAACTTCCTTGGAGGATTATTATCTTACAACGAGATTACATATAGGTATAGCTTCCCCTTAATGAGCCATTAATGCTCTATGGAGTTCATGAAGATAATGAGCTGACTTACCTATGTTAGATAAGATTCTAAAGAGGGTATAACAACAAAGTAATACCATTCGTTTATTAATTTATTATAAGAAGCATTGAAATATGAGATAACACTTTGTAAAATACCAAATTCAAGAATATAACCGTGGAATTTTTTTAACAAATACATCTCTATAATAGGTCTTTAAATTATCATAAGTAATGCCACGAGTGATTTCCAAATTATCTAGGGGATTTGAAAATCAAGAGTGGCATTTGTTAGGACTATTTAACGAATAAAATTAAGCCGTTTACTCAAAAGTCATTATTTAAATATATAGTTACCGGTATTTTAAAATAGTTATATATTTAATGTAAACGGCGATGTTTGAAAACAAATAAAAAATGTGAGGTTATGTATATTCACTGGAACTTGATAATATTATTTATTGCCAAATAAATATTGTAACAGTGCACCCTAGTGGAGAAATATTGAAACACATCAAACTTTATATTATAATCAACATTATAGGTTATTCATTTACTTTTTGTAAATAACTCGCTAAAATCAAAGAATCTGTTCATTATTTGCTATATTCAGTGTATTTGTTGGAGAAAAATAATGCTCTGAGCTGTTCAGAATATTAAAAAAGGAGGAGCTTTCTTTATCGCAAAAGCAGGAACTGTTAAAGAGAAATCGATAAAGAGCGAGGTGAAACACGACCGTCATTGGTTGTAAAACAAAATTCATTGAAACGTGATTGGTCATTGAATACCATTTGGGGCATGAGTTAAATAGTCATAATAAATGGTTGAAAGGAGAATTTCTATGACATAATTATCATGTTTGGTTCCAAGTTATTTTTTTTTCTTTCGATTCTAGCAGCTACGTCGAATAGGCTTATAAGAATTCATGTTATCGATCTTTATTTTCGAGATTCTTTCCCCTGAATTTAGTGACAAATATTATCGCTCCTAGTTACGAGTTTGTCAGTTCGTACCCAGCTGGGATATTTTTTTCTCTCAGTTTAACCTCACCCTTTTAAACCTAAATATATATAACATTATTCTCCCAATTATATTATATTACATTACAATACATTACAATATATTACAATATATTACAATACATTACAATACATTACAATACATTACAATACATTACAATACATTACAATACATTACAATACATTACAATACATTACAATACATTACAATACATTACAATACATTACAATACATTACAATACATTACAATACATTACAATACATTACAATACATTACATTACATTACATTACATTACATTACATTACAATACATTGCATTACATTACAATACATTACATTACATTATATGGATGAGAAAAATGAACTCTTACTTTAAGGGAAGAGAAAAAATCGAGTATTTGAGAATAAATTTCTTAGGTAAATTTTTTGACTAAACGTAGATAACAGAGACGCGAATGAAGAAGACTGCGTAACAGTGAGCTACATTATCTTTATAGAAAACTAGTTATAATAAGATATATAATTAAGTATCGTATACTGCGAAGGGCAGGGCATGTCGGATGAATAGGGAATGAAAGAGAAGGATGGAAACTTCTTGTACGAAAACCAGAGGGAAAACGCCCAGTTAGTAGACTAAGAATGAGGTGGAGAATAATATTAACTATAACTTCAGGAAAGTAGATGATACTACTAATAATAATAATAATAATAATAATAATAATAATAATAATAATAATGATAATAATAATAATAATAAGTAATAGCTTTATTTTATCTGGCAAAGTGAAGGTCTTGTCTACCACTCGACCAGGTTAAAAAAATAGAAAAATTATTCTTACAACTGAATTAGAATAAACTTAGGCCTAAATATACATGGCATGTCTACAATATAATTATTGTTTACAAAGTATTTTGATTTAATCTAGATTTAAGGATTGTAATATAAAAAATGTACAAGATACAATAGTCAGATAATATAGCTATTAATGACATAGAATAAATTTAGTTATTGAGAAAGATTAATTACTTAACAACAGGCAATTGTATAAGCGTGACTTAAAAGTACCAAGTGTGCGGCAACCCCTGATATATTGAGGCAGGGAATTTCAGGAGCAGGCAGAGGCTACTGTGAAAGAAGTAGAATAGGAGGAAGTTCTATGGAGAGGGATTATTAGCACTGTTTACTTGTGACCTAGTGGCAATGTTAAGGTAAGAAGATAACTTCTCAATTATACAGGGGATGATTGGAAAATATTAGCTCTGGATAGGGTTGTTTGGAGAACTTATATCCGAGTTGCTATGACTCCACGGGTTCGATAGTTCCAATGAGTTAGTTAGTTAGTTAGTCTCACCCTTTATAGGTACTTTTTATGGATTTTACGCTCCCCAAGCCTTGTAGAAACGTGTCAAGGGAGAATCACTTACAAAATTTTTCGACCACCCAAGAACATGGATGGCAACTCCGGATGAGTTTTCATTGCAATATCAGGTCCAGCTCAAAATCAACACGAATAGTGACCATAAACACCATTCACTCGTGAATCCTTGCTAAACAAGGCGAACATAAAACGATGATTAGGCTATATGGCGCGACAGGTATACCATCCCGCTGCTGGCCTCACATCCATATGTGTTAATAACATATGGACAATCGTACAGCCAGTATAGCGGTGAGAAATGTGTCGAGTCCCCCAGCCGTTATAGCTGATTTTCTCAACCTGGAACTTCCCAAATTCTTCATGATGCTCTGTGGTATAACTAGAGCCATACTGGCTGAAATTCCTTAACCCCTAAATGACAATATATCCTATAAGATATAATGATTTCATTTATTTAATATTTTCAAGTCCACCGCTGTGGTTTCGAGGTAGCGTGCTGCCTTGTCACGCAGCGGGCCCGGTTCGATTCCCGGTCGGGACAGGCTCCTGGGTGAGATTTTTTTGGGTTTTTCCTCACCTGTAAGACAAATGTCAGGAAGCTTAGGGCCCAACGGACCCCGAAAATCATCCGGTCATCATCATCCTTATCATTATCATCATCATCATCATCCTTCACCCGTGTTGAAAGCAACTGGAAGCTACCACACCTAGAATTCCGTAGTAAAGCTGCAAAGCATATCATGGAGTGCTATGATTGTAGGGAAAGACCTGCCCTCGGGCAGAATTACTATGGATGGATGAATATTTTCAAACAATAGATAAAAAACAAGTAGAAATTACTTATATTTGTGTCAAATTACAAAATAATATGCAGTAACAACTTAGTTTTTTTTTACATTATATTTGTTTTCACTGCGGTCTGGACATTTAAATAACTATTTAACTAACTCACTGGCACCGTCGAACCCGTAGGTTCATGGCCGCTCTCCAAATATCCCTATCCTGAACTAATATTTTCCAATCATTCCCTGCATAATATACTTACTTCACTGAAATCATGGTTAATGTTATTCTCCCACCTCATTCTTGGTCTACCAACTGGGCGTTTTCCCTCTATTTTTCCTACAAGAAGCTTCCATGCGCCTCTTCCATTCCCCATTCGTGCCACATATCCTGCCCATCGCAGTCTACTAGACTTAACTGTTCTCATTAGGGCCTATATCTGGCTTCCTATAAAGACCACGCAGTTCAGTGTTATGTTGTCTTCTCCATTCACCTGTCTGTTCGTCTCTCTTGGGTCCAAAAATATTCCTAAGAACTTTATTCTCAAATACTCGTAATCTCCTATCACGAGAAATTATTGTTTCACCAATTTAATGGTTAAGAAAATATATTCCCCATTAGGACTATAAGAAGCGAAAGTCCCGCACCTGTGTACTAAGATCCTCAGTTTGAAGACTTTCGGGCTCTTAAAAACCTCAAGCCTAAATTAGTGTCACTGTGTAAAATTTAACCGACATTCCCATCCAAGTAATATCTTAGTTACCTGCTAGGCATGCCTACTATCTGAAGGATAAAATAGTGAAATTTTTATTTTATTTTGTTGCATTTGATGCATGTTACCATGAAATTCACTAACTCCAAGTTCGATATTGCCAGTGAGTTAGTTATTTAGTAACCCTTCAATGCTACTTTGGTAGGCTCATTTATAACAATATTGTTAATTTATTGTAATACTTATTAATAGCAAGTCCATGTCTCAAGGTAAAGTATCATCATCATCACTCCAGGGATTAGGCAATTGCCCGTTCCGACTTCATAATGCATCAGCCCAACGTCTTCTAGGTCTTCCACATCACGTCTTCCTCTTGCTTGATAATTTCTTGCTAACAATGGATATCTCTCCTTACTCATTCCATCCATATGATCAATCCATTTCTGTCTGTAATTCGTGAACTTATCCAATAAAGGCTGTACTTTCAATTGTTCTCTTATATCCTCATTTCTTATTCTATCAAGTCTTGTACATAATTTTACTTGTATTAGGAACCTCATCTCCGCCGTCTGTATTCTATCCTTCTGTTTTTTCATTGGAGCCCAAGTTTCACATCCATACAATATTGTGGGAACCACCATCACATTATACATTTTTATCTTGGTTTCTTTTCCAATTTTATTTTTGAGTGTTCTCTGTATTGTTCCACACACCGTCTGAAATTTATTTATTTTGGAGTCAATATCTCTTCCACATTGTAGCCAACATCACAGCCCAAATATTTGAAACTAGACACCTGTTCTATACTTTGATTTTCTAAAATAATTTTGGATCTCATTGGATCTCTTCCTCTAAAAGCCATGATCTTCGTTTTCCTTGCATTCAGATCATATAATTTACATATTTCATTTAATGCTTGCATATATTTCTGTAAGTCTTCTTCATTTTTCTGTATTATGATTACATCGTCAGCAAATAGAAGATTATTTATGCACACTTTATTATCTATTCTTATTCCTTTGTAATTATTACAAATAAGCATTTTCAGTTCACAATTTATAGCTTTTTTTCATAGATGAAATTATATATTTTATTTCATTTGAGAAGTGAAATTACTTGAAGCTGTAAATACTTTCTTCGAAACCTATAAAATCTAAGTAATTCCTTCTACACGGAAATGCTTCCCATAAATCTGTCTCATGTGTTTAAAACGAAAGTGGAAGTTTTCAACAACAATAAAAATTCTTTATGAAATAGATATGTTATTTTCAAATTTAAAAAATATTCAACTGAGCTATAAACTTCCATTTAACAGTTCCTCCAAAATAACTTGTGGTATTAAATTTCACATCATCCTACTTCCTAGAAACCAAATTTTGAAACAAACATGCCGCTTCTTAGCGAGATCTTGTATAAAATAGAGGGGGAAATATTAGCTTTTCTAAAGTCTGGCAAAAGTAATACCAAAGTACAAGGTAAAAATAAATGCAGAATGATAATAAAATCCTTGTATACATTTCTTTCAGAAGTGTATAAGAGAACTTCTTTAATACATCAATGAAATAGTAAAATCATTAAATGATTGAAAAAGGAAAGTCGATAATTTGTAGTTACTTCCAAAGCTCCACTATTGTATAGTCGGTTCAGTCACTTAGCTTACAGGCGCTTTACTGTGTGGTTAGGTAGATCTATTTGCACGCATATAAGTATTTAGCATAAAAGCGGAGTTGTCACGTTTTATTCACTAGAATATTTTTTTACCAACTAAAGACACTGCAAGTCTGGCGTCGTAGCCGAGTTGTTACGCAAGAAGCCTTGGCGCAGAGCTACGGGATTTGCGCTGGTTCGAGTCCCCATGAGGGAAGACATTTTTCATGGAATTTCGGCCAGTATGGGACCGGTGCGCACCCAACATCGTGAGGCATTTGGGTAGCTACAATAAGTAGTGGCTTCAGGTTGAGAAGACCAGCTATATAATGGCTGGGGGAGCCGACATGCTAACCACATGCCATCCCTACACTGGCTAGATGATCATCTATCTCTGTGATTAACACATGTGGATGTGAGGCTAGCAGCCAGATTGTAGGCTAAGGGCCTTCTAGGCCTGTCACGTTTGGGGAAAAAATACTGCAAAAAAAACAAAAATTGCAACGCTGTTAAGATAATTATATCCACGTGGAGCAGACATGGAAACGTCATTTAAAAATGCGAAGACATTATAGGCAGAGAACTGTTTTCAGTTTTTGGTGATTGAAGCGGCGTCTTAGAAACCTCTAACGACAGTTCCTCGGCTCTACCTTGCATTAACAATGTTTTTTTTTTTTTAACCAGTGAGAAACAGTTGCCTTCGATGCCGCCTGTAAACTAAATGACCGAGCCGACTATACACTAAGCTCAAAAGAAATATTTTGTTTATGGAATCAAACACCACTTTCTAAACACAGTGTTCTGCTTCACCTCGTTTATATAAATTGTACTGAAAAACTGAAGTTCGAGTAAGAGGACAAAGCTCCAGACTTTTTTTTTATTTATATAAATCCTGATATCGTGAATGGTGGCCGCGGTGGGCTAGTGGTTATGTTCCTTGCCTCTAGTTCCGAGGGACGCGGATTCAAACCCGACCGTGGTCGAAGGATACTTTAAAGATGGAGAAATCCAAGAAACTAGTCCTCCGGAAGGACTTTAAGCTGTAAGTCTCGAGTCAGAAGATTTTAAAGCTCGTAAAAGAACTACAGTCTGAATAAAAGGCCTCTGTGCAAAATTTACCAACCGTTTCCCATCCAGTAATACCATAGTTACCTACTAAATGACCCATCGATGCCCTACGCCGACCCCTTATCTCTCGCTGACAACAATGGGTAAATGAGCGTAACTAGATTAACTTGTTCAATAAGTTCCCAGTAGGAAGCGCCATAATTCCAGCATAGGAAAAGAAAAGGCTCAAGAAAACAATATATAATAATGGTAAATGAACCCAAAAAAAACATAGCAAACTAAACACTCAGATGTTATATGATCACTAACTAATGCTAGGCGATGCGTTGCTACGCATAAATAAAAGAAATATAATATGGTCACACATAAAAATACATTATATAATGGAAATGGACAGCTAATGACAAATGATGGAAATTTTAAGGAAGTGGCTGAATTCAAATACCTAGGAACAATAATCACAAACAGGAATGAGATGCACAAGGAAATTAAACATAGGCTCAATTCTGGAAATGCATGTTATTATGCATTACAGAGACCCTTGACTTCCCAACTCCTTTCAAAAAACGTTAAACTGAAAATATATAAAACTATTATTCTACCAGTTATATTATATGGGTGCGAAACATGGACTCTTACTTTAAGGCAGGAAAGGAGATTACGAGTAGGCCTATATGAGAATAAAGTTCTTAGGAAAATGTTTGGACCAAAGAGAGATGAACAGACAGGTGAACGGAGAAGACTACATAACAGTGAATTACATGGTCTTTATAGGAAGCCAGATATAATGAGAATAGTTAAGTGTCGTAGACTGTGATGGGCAGGACATGTTGCACGAATGGGGAAGGAAAGACGTGCATGGAAGTTTCTTGTAGGAAAACCAGAGGGAAAACGCAAAGTTGGTAGACCAAGAATCAGGTGGGAGAATAGCATTAACTATGATTTGAGAGAAGTAGATTATACAGGGGATGATTGGAAAACATTGGCTCATGATAGGGATATATGGAGAGCTTATGTCCGCGCGGCCATGAACCTGCGGGTTCGGTAGTGCCAGTGAGTGAGTTTGTTAGTTAAAGGTTAATTAAATTGTATGGTATACGCTAAGACGAACCAAACATGGCTGTTTATAGGCCTAGTCAGTTCTTAATTTCGGATTTCAGGTAAACCTCCAGTTTTAATTGTCGGATTTCGCTCATTTTTGGATAATACCTATCTCGGTTTATTTTAATACGATTTATTGAGTTTCGTTGTGAAACATCGAAAATTGTGGCCGCTAGAGCGATTTTTAAATTATCACTTCGGGTGAACACCTATACCTAATAATTTTAGAGGGTCCAATTGTGAATCTAAACCATACAGTGACCCATTCAAACACACAGAAAATTTAATAAAAATCGGTTCAGTCGTTTAGGCAGTTTTTAATTTCGATTTCAAGTAAACCTCCACTTCGAATAGTCGAATTTCGCTCATTTTTTGAAAATACCTACCTCGGTTTATTTTAATAGGATACACTGAGTTTCGTTGTGAAGCATCGAAAATTGTGACCACTAGAATGATTTTTAAATTTTGACTTCTGGTGAACTCCTACTCCTAATAATTTTACAGGGTCTAATTGTGAATCTAAACCATTCATGGACCGACTCAAACACACACAAAAAATTTCATCCAAATCAGTCCAGTCGTTTAGGAGTTCAGTGACATACACACGTACAGAAGAATTATATATATATATATATATATATAGAACCCAAAAATATTATAAAAAATCATAGTTTTAGTAATATATATATAATCACCATCTTCCTTCACGGATTAGGTCTTTGTCTGTTCCGATCTCACATATGTTCAGCCCAGCGCTTTCTTGGTTTTCCTACCGCTCTTCCTTCCTCCAGGAATATACATCAGTGCCATCCTTTGTGATGTATCCTCTGTCATTCTTTGCAGATGTTCTCTCCAATTGTTCCTGTGTTCTTCTATTTGTTGATGAAGTCATTGTACTTTTTTTAGTTCCTCTCTAATATTCTCATTTATAAGAGCCTATGTTCTTCTCTTGTACATCCTTTCACAGCCAGTAGGAAGCTCATTTCTGCTGCCAGAATTTTACTTTTTTTCTTTTTCCTTCAGGACCCAAGCCTCACTTCCATACATCGCCACTAGTAGTGCCATCTTTGAGTAAAATCTAAGCAGCTAAAATCTTAGCAGTCTTATCAGCAGCTAATATATCTAATTATATGACTATTTAATTCATGCCCCAAATAGGAGTCAATGACCAATCACATTTCAATGATTTTTTATTTACAACCAATCACAGTCGTGTTTCGCCTAGTTTATCATAATAAAGAGCGCACCTCCTTTTTAACATTCTGAATAGCCGTAGCATTATTTTGCAGTGACTGACTCTTTAAGAAATACGGTTATCAGAATGTATATAAGCCCTATAGGGCATGAATGTCAACACATAGCGCATGCAGGAGTTAATATAAGAACATTTGTAGCAATTGATTATACCACCAAAAAAAGAAACCACTCTCTGCACTTTCTTAAATATATTTTTCACATTCCAGAAAAATATAATTGTCATATTTACATCATAGGGCATCAGAAATGAATTAATATACAGTTTGATATGTTTCATTTTTTATCCACTAGAGTGCATTCTTGCAATATTGCGTTCCTTTGGCAATAAATAATATGATCTGGTTGCAGTGACGAACAAAAGAAGCAAATGAAGCGTACCAATCGTTTATCGTTTGTTTTCAAACATCGCTGTTAACATTAAATATATAAATATTAAAAAAAAACTATATTTAAATAATGATTTGTGAGTAAACAGCTTAATTATATTCGTTAAATAGTCCTAACAAATGCCACTCTTTATTTGCAAATTCTTTAGATAAATTGAAAATCACTCGTGGCGTTTCTTATGATAAATATATCTATATCTATCTAATATTCGGGTTTTTACAGCTGCTGCCGTCTTCCCGTGTCAAACCTCCAAAGCCTACGATCTTGGGCATCTTCAATGCTTAGCCCCTTTGCTTGCATTATATCCGAACCGAGTTTGGTTCAAATTACTCCAGGAGTTCTAGAATTATGTTAGATCATATGTTGGCCGTAGTCCATAATTTTTCCATTTCAACCTCCACTTTTCACTCTAATATGAAAGGGGTATTTTAACGCTTACATCCACATTGCCGGATCAAATTTATATGTGTACTAAATTTAGTTGAAATTGATCCAGGCGTTCGAGACTTATGCCGAAACTTACCACACACACTTACACACACGCGTGCACACATATACAGAATGTAAATTAATTATATCGCACAAATTTAACTGCTTACAAAGGGGTATTATGCAAGTTATATGAGTCGGGGAACAAATGGTCTACGAGGGAAAATGGGCGAGTTTTAGGGAATCGAAGTAATCGACATTTGATACAGATAAATCAACAGGAGAGCAAAGTAGGTGAGAAAATTATATTAGAACAACTTCAGTTCTTAGTATTAATTCCGAGATCCTGATTGCTAATAATTCAACAACAGCGTTTATGAAATATTGGGTTATCAATTTCCTTAAAATATCGTACTTAGCAGATGATTGTACGCCATTGAACTGGTTACAGTAGAATCGGTACAATGAGAGCTTTAGCTCAGAGTGGAGAATCTGTGTAGCTTAAAGGTTAAAGCGATGAATTTGAGATTCGAACACTGATACTTTTTTTTCTGATTAACTCAAATGTATTGTTTATTATTTCTCAATAGCATTATATATGCCATGTGTACATCTTCATGTTATTACTCTTGTGATCAGTGCACTATCATTTATCTAAGTACATAAGTACTGTACAGTACAATTGCACATTTTATTTGGGAATGTGCATTATTGTTACAAACTTTCAAGCAATTCAAAACAATACGTTTTGTAACTCATGTACTGCGCCGACATTCCAATACCGTATTCTGTAAAATAAGAATAAACAATTAAACCAGAAGTAAATCTACGTACGTAAAACTGATTTCCAGTAGTACATATTAAAGAAAGAAAATTCAAAGGTAGGCCTACACATACTGTACGCAGTTTCGAACTTGATGCATCAATCTTACATTTGCGTCGGTAATAAGACTTCTATAACTACTGACCTAAAGGCACATGCATATTGCCAGTTACAGACTTGTTTAATATATTTCCATTTTAATTTGAAATAATCATTGGTGTGTCAACCATTTTACAAATTGAATCATAACTTGGACATTTTTATTCGTAGATCATTAGTTCATTATCTCAAATTTCTTATATAATACCCCTTTATATGCAGTTAAATTTCATCATCATCATTTTCATGGTAGGCCCTCGGCCTGTTCCGCTCTCAGAATTCATCTTCCCATCGTCATCTAGGACGTCTCACATCTCTATAGTCTTGAGGCTGGTACAACAGTGCTTGTTTTGTTAGCCTAGAAGAATCCATTCTTAAAATATATACCATTTTTGTTTATACCTTTGTATTTTTTCATTTAGATTTGCAGTTAAATTTGTGCGGTATAGTTAATTTACACCCTATATATAAAAAATGTTATGTTTATTTTCCTACAAATGTCAGTGGGTGTAATGTGGTCAGAACATTGCCTCAATGAATCATCTAGTAAGGAACTAAATTATTAGTTGGATGGGAAAGCCGGTTATATTTTACTCAGAGGTACTAATTTAGGCTTGAGGTTCTGTTACGAACCCGAAAATCTTCAGACTCGGGACCAACTGCTCAATGTCCCTCCCGGAAGACTTGTCCCTTGGATTTTTCTACACTAACAATCCATCGACCCCGGCCGGGTTTAAATCCACGATCCTTGGGAGTAGAGGCAAGGAACATTATTACTACACCGCTATATATCTGTGAAGTACTTCAGGTCTAAAATAAAATTCGTAAGGCGGCAGAAAATTGTATTTTGTTACCTTCATAATAATGGTCATTATTGAAGTGCACTGCAAATTTAATGCGTACATTACAATATGAATCAAAGGGAATACATTGAATATATCACTTATTTTAATACACTCTATTTCCATTTTAACATACATTCCATTATATTCATATTTCAGTTTAGTGAAATCACCGACAAAGGCAATTTTTTTTAAATATTGTCATCAAAATAGTGCTCAGATATTAATAAATTAATCCTAAATTAAATGGGTATAACATTTCTGGCAACATATTTTGTATTTTTTTACAAAGCTTTATTGTATAAAAATACTGTTCTACGCACTCTTCATTTATTCATATTTCCGTACTCTATGTTCTGTGTAATTTCTCTTTTTTAGTTAATTACACAAAGCATCTCAATTGAGTACTTATATAATCCAAATATTTAAATTAAATCAACGTTTTATATTGAGTTGAAATGGAAAATAACAATTGGATTTAATAACCAAATATTAATAATGGATTAGAGTCTTAAAAGTACATTACAATTCTATTTTTTGGTTTGTTTCAAGCATGTTGTAGCTATTGGGCTTATGGTCCTGTTTTATTTCATTTTATTACAACAAGGATATTCTGGACATTGTTTTAATATCATTACCACTGATAATAATAATAATAATAATAATAATAATAATAATAATAATAATAATCAAATATCCTCAATTCGTGACCAACTCAGGGTCGGGTCGAGGGATGAGATGTGATGAGCTCCTAAATATATTTAGACTTTGAATGACAAGGGTACCGGTCGACCACGCCTGACGCACCAACACAGGACGAAATGAAACGAAATGGATGAGATGAATATGGTGAAACCGTGGAATGAAATTGTAGCAGGGGAAAACGTGAGGAACCCCGAGAAAAACCTGCCCAAGCTCCGTTTCGTCCACCACGAAACCCACATGGAATGACCGAGACGTGTTCTCGGGACCTCAGCGGTGAGAGGCGTGTGTCTAACCTCTTTTGCCACGGAGCCGCCTCAATAATAATAATAATAATAATAATAATAATAATAATAATAATAATAATAATAATAATAATAATAATAATAGTAATAATATTAATAGTAATAATATTAATAGTAATAATATTAATAGTAATAATATTAATAGTAATAATATTAATAGTAATAATATTAATAGTAATAATATTAATAGTAATAATATTAATAGTAATAATATTAATAGTAATAATATTAATAGTAATAATATTAATAGTAATAATAATAATAGTAATAATAATAATAGTAATTATAATCACGCCGTAGCGTAGTGGTTAAGGCACTGAGCTACAAGCCAGAGGGTCGAGGGTTCAAGTCCCGTTGGGGTCAGGATTTTTAAACTGACCCAAACCCTCTGGCGGCACCATGGCCCTGGGGTCGACTCAGCCTCTAACGTAAATGAGTACCAGACGCTTGTTCTGGGGGTAAAGGCGGCCGTCACGCAGGGCTGACAACCCGGCTGACATAAAGTGCCGATTGTCTAGAAAAAGTGGGAGCCCTAACCTCCTACTACCCCAAGGGCCTCCGGGTCTGTTGTGGGATCACTTTACTTTACTTTACTTTACTTAATAATAGCGATAATAATAGTGATAATAATAATAATAATAATAGCAATAATAAAATTTAATAATAATAACTATTTAACTAACTCGCTGGGTCTATCGAAACCGAAGGTTCATAGCCGCGTGGGCATATGCTCTCTAAACACCCATATTCTGAACTAATTTTTTCCAGTCATCCCCTGTATAATCTACTTCCCTCAAATCATGGTTAATATTATTATCCCATCTCATTCTTGGTCTACCAACTGGGCATTTTCCATCTGGTTTTCCTTCCAGAAGCGTCCATATCCCTTTTTCATAATCCATTCGTGCTACATGTTTTGCTCATCACTGTCTACGTGACGTAACTATTAATTTTATCTGGGCGGGGACTACTTCAGGGAAACCAATGCAAAGGCTCAAACACAGGGACATGATCCTAGGAACATGGAATTTATTAGGATGTTGTATAGCAGTAGGGCACAAAAGAAATATCCAAGAGGTCCTAGAGGGAGTAGAAACCGGGAATTGTAATCAAAAGCTCCGAAGCAGTATCAATAATTACACTGGTCAACATGATTTTTGTCTCATGAGTACCAATAGTTGTACTTAATGCAGTTTTTCTATCGTGTTTTCAAATATGTATTCGGAATTTCTCCATCACAGTTTTTTTTTGTTTCAATTTAAATTAATGGATTTAAATCATTATTTTTTAATGAACTTTTTCCGTCCATTGTAAAATAAAACCAAATGACCTAACTCAAGAGATTTCAGCTATGGAAATGAGATATCAAGGCAAATGGAATCCTAATAATCTTGCCGATTATTGTTGGACCATCAAGAGGGATGCTCCACAGGCCAAAAATAGCAGATAATCGTCATTTCTTACTTTCTAGGTGAATCCGAATGTTCTAATATTGTGTAGTTACGAATGTAGAAAATATTAACGTGTTTGAAATTATAAATGCCTGTTCTCTCGGAAACCTTGCATGACGGTGAAAAACCGATATCATATTTGAATTCAGGAGGAAAAATACTATCAGAATCACATATTTTTCTTTCTGAGACAAAAATAGTTTATTTTTTGTTGCTCAGTGTTATTGTTAGAATGGGATTGCCAATTTATGAGAATACGCTAAAAACTAAAAGAATGACACTAATCAAACTTAATCTTAAAAATCTTAAGAAAATATCTCAACCATATCATTTGTCTATCATATGTTATCTCTAAGTATTATTAAGAATTTCAAAATACTGTATATTATAAAAATATCATGATATCAGTAGATTGCGCAAACATCGGCTTAACAAGTTGGCAAAAAATTTCTGTAGCAGAAGTGATTGAAGTTAATGGAAAAGTATAAATATTGTCAGCCTGCGGTCCGTTGCAAATATCAAAGAATATGACGTGGGCTATAATAATGCAATGTTTATTCAAAATCGTATATATTAATTAATTTATACTAAAACTGAACTAGGCATTGAAAATTACGAAAGCAGGAAAATGTTACATATTTCATAGGCCTATCTCCTATGTACTCCGTCAAAATCAGACCACGAGTCAATCGCCATCTCCATTATAAAGTAATACAAGATAAACTTCTTCTTATTATTATTCATAATTTGTAGGATTTTCATTCTGTTTATTTCCAAAATCACACCTCGGATGAAGATGTATTGGATGTGCATTCACTGTCTATCCATCTCTTGGCTGGTCTTACTCTAGTTCATCTCCCGTCCATTGGTCTATCTTCTTTAGCTCTTTTTGCAAGTCGGGTGTTTTCCATTCTGTCTATGTGACCTTTCTAATATTTTTGTCTATCTGTAATAAATTTGGTTATGTCTTGAATATGACATTTCTGTGTTTTGTATCTTATGAAATAATGTTTTCCCTGAATAGATCTTAAGAACTTCATTTCACATTTGCTTATTATTTGATTTGTTTTTGTTGTATCAGCTCTAGTTTCTGCTCCATAAATGATAACTGGTTGAACTATCCTATGCGGATTTTGTTTTCTATTTCAATATGTCTGTTACACCTAATTAAATATTTCAAATAGGGTCTACCCTGATATTTGTGCTGTATTATTAGCTTGTTTCTTTACATATTTTATTAAATTTTTAGTGTTCGTTATTTATCACAAGATAAATGTATGTACAAAAAAATCTCATAAAGTTCTAAAATTTTTAAATATATTTAGGCCTACAAGGAATTAGTACCTAAAAATATGTTTACTTGTATTGCTTTTGTTGTGTGGGCCCTATAACCGTTTTTAATTGTCAATAAAGTATACAATTTGTTTAAGGGAGGTGATGGGTGAAAAATTGACCATTTGAGATCAAAATTGGCATTTTTTTTGTTTTTTGTTCTAAAAAATAGCCACTACTCTAGTGTATATGTTGGCACAGTTTCAGAGACCTATGACGCTTCTAAGTGCCCTAAAGTGCTGATTAGGCCTGTATGTTACATTTTGTATTTAAACTGCATGCAAATCTTTAAACTTGTTTTTCCACACTTTTATTTTCACTGCATTTTTCATACATATAAAATTGAATGGAATTCACAAATTTTGTCCTAGAAAGTTCAAATTTTTACTGCGTGCCTTAAAAAGACTAATAAGAAAGTAGCGCATTGTTTCATGATTGAAGTAGTATTTTAAGAAATAAAAAATAAAATGTATGCTATTATTAATTTTTTTGTAATTCCACGAATGAGGTACAACATTATTTTTTCTCCCTTTGTATTCACATTATAAGAATTCTAATGCATGATGTTTTTCTAAATATTTTAGGGATCTTTAAAAAAAATCAGACATTTTACTAAAAAATTGTGGAACCCATTTAATTATAATATATGCAAAATGTTTTAATATAATATTTATTAAATAAATGTCTCACAAGAATGAAACACATCATTATGTATCATGCAGTGAATGTTTGTACAAAAAATCAAGTCTCTAGCTCAAAAATGTAGAAAATAGAAATTTCATCCATCACCCCTCTTAATTATCTGAGCTGTAGCTGAGCGGTTTCAGGCATCATGTCTTGGTTGAGGACAAATGGGGCTTGAGCTGGTAACAGTCTCATGGGGAAATGAATTTTCTCATGGAATTTCGGATAGTATGGGACTTAGATCACCCATTGTTTTGACGGATTTGGTAGCTACAATAAGTAGCCAAGAAGGTTTTGAAAACCAGTTATAACGGTTCGGGTACACGACATGCTGACCACATGTTACCCCTATACTGATGGTTAATCATCCTTCTGTATTTTAAAAATCTTGACACCAGCTGCTGTTTTCTCTCCCCTGTGATATAATGCTGGCAATGAAGACAATAACTGACTAACTCGCTGGCACTATCGAACCCGTAGGTTCATGACCCCACGGATATAAGCTCTCCACGCATATTATCCTGAGCTAATATTTTCCAATCATTCCCTGTACAACCTGCTTCCTTCAAATCATGGTTAATGTTATTCTCCCACCTCATTGTTTGTCTGGGCGTTTTCCTTCTGGTTTTCTTACAAGAGGCTTTCATGCGTGTCTTCCCCATTCGTGCCATATGTCCTGCCCATCGCAGTCTACGAGACTTAACTGTTCTTACTGAATCTGGCTTCCTATAAAGATTATGTAGTTCACTGTTATGTAAGTGTTCTCCATTCACCTGTCTGTTCATCTCTCTTTGGTCCAAAAATGTTCCTAAGAACTTTATTCTCAAATACTCGTAATCTCTTTTCCTCCCTTATGTTTGGTGAAAAGTTTTCCGAAGTTTTATAATTAACTTGTGGATTTGTGTTCAGCTGTGACTAAGATTTCACAGCTACTTTGATTTATTTGGTGACATCCATGCAACAAGTGGATTCATGGTCGTGTGTAAAAATGAAGACCCTGTACACACACACACACACACACACATATATATATATATATATATGGAGAGAGAGAGAGAGAGAGAGAGAGAGAGAGAAAGCTGAAACGGCTGAACGAATACGATAATAGAAGCAAAAAAGTTCTAGTTAACATGGGTCTGCAAATTAGCAATGTACGAGATAATAAATTGCAAAAGTGTGGTTACAAGCCACCACTGACTTCATTAGGAAACACCATCCTAATTACACTCTAATTCAACCCAGTAAGTTACCTGAGATCTTATGGGCTATGCCAGTGTCCCCCTACCTACTGAGGGTAGATGTTGCCAAACTTATAATAACGGTATTTGTTAAGGAGGGGTGGAGCGGCAAGTTTAGCAGTACTTTTTCCAAATCTATGTACTATACATTTAAAATACATTGTTTTTCTTTTACGGCATGCAAACTAGTTTTATAGTAAATATGAGAGTCGACACTTTCACACAGGGTAGTACAGATCCGCAAGAGCTCAGTGACAAGTGGTAACTGCTTTTTTTTCTTAAGAGGGGATGGCTTGGACGGCTACAACTTACAACTATGTACTGCTGTGTTGCAATCTTCAGTTTTATATAATGATTTCTCTCAAGAAAATACTGTTAAAATGGCAACCCAGTTCCCTATTTCAAACACACAGTAACTTCCTGGGTTGAATCTGAGTGTAGTACAAATGAATTTTAAAAACAGACTTTTCGTTTAATTGTCATTCTACGTTACCTCAAAATTCACTCATAGTTTAACCTACTAAGGAATACAATAATTACATGTTATACAGTAATACTGTACGCGTATACCTGTTAAAGGAGGTGTTCAAAGTGTCCTCCTTGCATTCGGTTGTAATATGGGACTCGTCTCTTCAGTGAGTTACGATATAATGTTTACAACGCAGGACGTCAGTGGCGGCTCATAATCACATATTGGCAATAATACATCTCGGAACGGGTTGTTTGCTGACTCATGTTTACTGGAACTTTTTTGGTTTCTATTACCGTATACTTTCAACCATTTCAGTTTGCGCTATTAATTTTGATACACTCTGTATATGTTTATGTATATGTAGGCCTATATATGTCCACCGCTGTGGTCTCGAGGTAGCGTGCTGCATTGTCACGCAGCGGGCCCGGGGTCGATCCCCGGTCGGGGCAGTTTTTCTGACTGAGGTTTTTATCGGGGTTTTTCTTCCTCACCTGTAAGACAAATGTCAGGAAAACTTTAAGGCCCAAACGGTCCCCGAAATTATATGGTCATCATCATCATCCTTACCATTATCATCATCATCCTTATCATTATCATCATCATCATCCTTCATCGGTGTGGAAAGCAACGGCAAGTTACCATACCTACAATTCCCTAGTAAAGCTGCAAGCATAGCATGAAAATGCTATGATTGTAGTGAAGGACCTGCCTTCGGGCAGAATTACTATGGATGGATGGATGGATATATATGCCATGTTCATTTACGACGCGACTAAGTATTGTCGATAAAACATTTGTAATTACAAAAATAGATTTTGATGATAAAATTCTCAATAGGTATATCGTTCAGGATTCGCTAAAATAATGCAAGAAATTTAATGAATTTTGTGCCTCGCTCTATAGTATAACAACACGACTCTGAGTATCTAATGGCCCATCGAATGTTGACTACCTGATTCACTACAGACTACAAGCGAAATTAGAGGATTCTGTGTGACTTCCAAATTATTAATCATAGCGAAATGCTGTCAGGGGCGAGTTTAAATATAGTGGGGTTGTTTATGAGTCATTACAATTACAACTGTACTGACTTACGACACGGACATGGCTAATTACATAAAAGTCAATACACTACATGTGTTTTCCATTTGCAACATATCATTGTTCCATGGCGCAATCACAACACCACTAACAAATGTCAACATGATATGCTGTTTATCGACATCAATACCTATTTGTTTTTATGCTTCCCTGTCAATCTGCCACCTACACACAAGAATAAAAAGTTGTTCAATTACTCAATCCATCTAGACGTTTTCAAAAATGTCAGTTGACATCAATTTTGACGTTTTTAACAACAAAAATAATGTTCCACCATTTGCAATTAACACACTAAAATAAGGATCGTACATAAAATTATGAAGTACTAACAAAATGTATATTACTTATTTTATTTGATATAAAAATTGAAATGATGAATATAAATGTACATTAAATTAATTTAGATTTACAAGTACTTTTTTAATGAGAAAAAATATAGTAGAATAATTGAATTTTAATTAACGTAGGATACTTGTACATAATGCAGAACGTTATTTAGAATTTAAAAGTTATTTAAAAAAAACATAAGCCTACTTGTGAAATATTTTAATTCAATCAAATATAAAACTTCTAAAATAATTACACTGGTCAACATGATTTTTGTCTCATGCGTACCAATAGTTGTACTTAATGCAGTTTTTTTTATCGTGTATTCAAATATGTATTATGAATTTCTCCATTACCCACATTTTTTTATTTCAATTTAAATTAATGAATTTAAATAATTACTTTTTTAATGAACATTTTTCGCCCATTTGTCCATTGTAAAATAAAACGGGGAACACTTTCATCGGGAGATTTCAGCTGTGGAATGAGATATCAAGGCAAATGGAATCCTAATATGCTGGCCGATTATTGTTGGACCATCAAGCGGGAAGCTCCACAGGCGAAATATAGCAGAAAATCGTCATTTCTTACTTTCTAGATGAGTCCGAATGTTCGAAAATTTTGTAATTACGAATGTAGAAAAGATTAAAGTGTTTGATATTATAAATTCCTGTCTCTCGGAAACCTTTCGTGACGGAGAAAACCGATATCATATTTGATTTCAGGAGAAAAAATACTATCAGAATCACATATTTTTCTTTCTGGGACAAAAAAAAAAATTCTTTTTTGTTGCTTAGTGTAATAGGCTATATTTGTGTCATCAATATATATCAGTTCTTTCCCATCATCCCTTGGATAAGACACACACACACACACATAGGCATATATATATATATATATATATACTGTATATATATATATACTGTATATATATATATATATATATAGGCCTATACATTGCATATGGAGATTCATGACCACGTGACATAAGCTCTCCATTCATCCTTATCCTGAGCTAATATATTTGTTATTCTCTGTATAACTAACTGCACGCAAACAATGATTAATGTTATTCTTCCTTGGCCTGTCTACTAAGTGCGTGAGATTTAAGTATGTGATTGACATTTTAAAATGTCACCGGCCGTCTCTTGGTTTCAATGCCCAAAAGTACGTCTCACTACAAGATATGAAACAGAGACGACGTCAGTATTCAGTCGTAAGTCTCTTTAATCCGAGGATAACCAAAGTGTTATTGTTGAGCAGCTAAATATGTATATGCTGTCAATCACATACCTATACTACAGCCACTGATTCTCCGGCCTTGACGTTTTCTTGACAGTGTTGCCGATATGGATATACAGTCGGAGTGGCCGCTTTATGTATGCGGTTAGCCGACATACAGCTGACAACATCTCAGCAATTTCAAACCTTACTACCGCGCTATAGCTGCGTCAAGAGTAATGATTGGTTGTGGCAGACATCTACTCGCAATACAACCATATCCTTATTGGCAGTAGAGGGCGAATTCTCCCTTTACTCCTCGTCTAACCTAAACTCCAGAGCTGGAGATATGGCGGCTCGGGTATAGATCTCACTCACTATAGGCACTTTTCATCTGGTATTACTGCAAGAAGTTTCCATGTCCTCCTTCATTGCCGATTCATACCAGTTTTCGTTACTTAGCTATTCTTATTACATCTGGTTTCCCATAGCTGCCATTTGAGTAGTTTTCTACATTAACTTGTGTATTCAGTCTGTATTAGGTCCTAAATTATTCTAAGCACTTTATTCTCAAATAATTGTAATATTTTTCCCCTTTCTTAAAGTAAGAGACCCTATTCAGCATTCATATAGTAAAACTACAAGAATAACTGTTCCATAAATGTTTAGCTTAACATTTTTAGAGAAGTTAGGATGACAAGAGTCTATACTCCATAAAAGCATGCGTTTTCAAAGTTAATTCTATGTTTAATATATTCCTTGTCCTAATGTTTATAGTTACTGTGTCTATTACACATTAAATACATACATATATAAAGTAAAGTGATCCCACAACAGGCCTCAGGAGACCCTTGGGGTAGTAGGAGGTTAAGGCTTCCACTTTTTCTAGACAATCGGCACTTGATGTCAGCCGGATTGTCAGCCCTGCGTAACGGCCGCCTTTACCCTCAGAACAGGCGTCTGGTACTCATTTCCGTTAGAGGCTGAGTCGACCCCAGGGCCATAGTGCCGCCAGAGGGTTTGGGTCAGTTTAAAAATCCTGACCCCAACGGGACTTGAACCCTCGACCCTCCGGCTTGTAGCTCAGTGCCTTAACCACTACGCTACGGCGTGCCCCATATATATATATATTCATCTTAAATTAAACTGATATCTATACACATTATACAAACATACCATCCGTAGTAGAGAGGTCTGTCGAAGAGACTTGAAAATAAGCCTGCTAATGTCACTTATAGATCTCCAATAGTTAATCCGAAAATTTGAAATATGGAGAGAGTTGACATTTGACTCGATCCTGGTGGGATGTGATTACCTTAGTCAAAGGTTCGCGGGATAATACAGAGTGTACCATTCAAACCTCCCATATTTTAATTAGTCATAACTAACAAAGTATGCGGAATTATGAAATGAGGCCGCTATTAAACGAAACAGAAACTCAAAGAATTTTCATTGCCACACATTAAAACACATCTATATGGGCATCATTTCTCCAATTTTTTCTTCTGGAACCCGTGTATCGGCACATCCTGATTCTTTTTTTTTAACGCTTCCAGTCGCCAGAAACTTCTCTAGTCATGCCTTAATAGTCTTCAAATCAGGTGCATTTCCTCCATATTCTCTCCGGTAATTTCTTTGCACTGTAATTATTGACTTCGTCTCTGCATACCAGAAAACAGTTCGTGCTCGCCATTTTGTTTTATGTAATTATTGTCCAATATGCGACAGATAAATTAACTGCAACAATGAAAACAAACATTCTTTGAGTTTCTCTTTCTTTTAATACCAACCTCATTTCATAATTCCGCATTAAAATGTGGGAGATTTGAATGAGACACGGTGTACTGTATGGGCGGATGGATATTTAAGGGCGTAAAATCCTGAGAATCGCTTGAAAGAACCTCAAGCTTGAAATAATATATATCTGAGCAAAAACTTGGCTATCTTTTTACGACTAAATTTAAATTGCGACCTTAATGATCTGTATCTTTAACGAGCTTCGTTAAATAAACTACGGACTAATTATTACTCTCTATTTAAATATACATTTAATCAATCAGCATAATTACCTCTCATAAAATAATACAAACAATAATTATAATCGTAATAAAGATTATCAATTTTCAGATTGTTTTATGACTGCATTACAACAATATTCAAGGGTTAAATCTTCATTATGAACTGCAGTCTGTGTGTAGTACATAATGATTATGAATTTAACAGTAATTTTGTAATCAGGTTTCAATGACTCACTAATCATTGAATACATTTAAGCATTAGCTTAATTTGAATTTATTTGTCCTTAGCACTGTCAAATTGATTGAGTTTTCCCTCTATTCCAAGAATAAATGAACAGGAAATGTCAATTATAACTTCATAAGCTTTTGTCATGACATTATGAATATCATTATGCAATGGAATAAGCCTACATACCCCAAATTACAAAATGACGTTCATTTAATCATGTAAATTACAAACCGGTGTACCCAGAATGTTACAGAAAACTAATAGTCTACACGCTAAAGTAAATTTTAGTATATTTGACAACTTGTTGATCACTTATAGGCCTATTACAAGGTAAGTCACTTAATTTTATAGGCTATTATTCCCATAACCTTTCAACGGTTTTTTTTTTGGCCAAACCAAATCTTTATATATCCATCCATAGTAATTCTGTCCGAAGGCAGGTCCTTCACTGCAATCATAGCATTTTCATGCTATGCTTGCAGCTTTACTAGAGAATTGTGTACGTCTGGTAGCTTCCCGTTGCTTTCCACACCGGTGAAGAATGATGGTGATGATGATGATAATGATAAGGATGATGGTGATGATGATGGCCATATGATTTCGGGGACCGTTTGGGCCATAAAGTTTTCCTGACATTTGTCTTACAGGTGAGGAAAAACCCCGATAAAAACCTCCCCCAGAAAAACTGCCCCGACCGGGGATCGAAGCCGGGCCCGCTGCGTGACCACAGCGGTGGACTCTTTATATATAAAAAAGAATATTAGACTGTCTATCCTCCAGGGACTTAAAAACTACTTATCCGATTTGAATGGGGGTTTCACCATCGATTAGAGAATTTTTCAGGGAAATGAACCTATAAGTTATAACCTAAAGTTATGGCCTTTCAAGGGAAATTCCCAGTAAGAAGTAAAATTTGTATTCAGAATTCAATACTAGAGCAAGTTAATTCATTTAAATGCTTAGGATATAATCTAACATAATAATGAGGAATGTGATATATCCTTTAAAATACAAAACTATAATAAAGCTTTAAGAATTATCAACCAATTTTTAAACCATCAAAAGTGCACAGACACATAAGAATGAAAATCTATAAAATTCTCGCTAGACCCATAATCTGTTATGGCAGTGAAGCTTGGACCATCAGAACTCAGGATGATCGTCATATTACAGCCACGGAGATGAAATTTCTGCGACGAACTGCAGGTTATAGCCTTCTAGACCACCAAATAAATTCAACAATAGCCAGAGAGTTAAACATCGTACCTATATCTGAATACCTCCAAGAATATAGAAACAATTGGCTTGCCCATATTCAGCGCATGGATCGTCACAGAATACCAAAACAAATTCTTCACTACATTCCTCGAGGCAGAGTGCTCATAATGCGTGCATTCGATTTATATTCAATCTCCGTCGTTATGACCACGTGTCTCCTTCATTTCAGGCCTTATCATGGCTACGCCTAAATGACAGAAGAACTTTACATTCACATACCTTACTATTCCAAATTCTGCACACATATTTACCAACTTATTTAACAACACGTTTTCAACATTTATCGGCTCATCACAATTTAGGAACAAGATCACAAGACTCTTCTTTACTTTTGATACCACAGCACAGGACCTGTCTGTACTCTGAATCTTACACAATATCTATGGCTAGAGCATGGAACTCACTTCCCAGTCATGTCAGGGACTGTCAATCGCTATCATTATTTAAATCCAAATTAACTGATATCTTAAGTTCGACACAATGAAAACATTAACTACATAACAACTATATAGAGCATTCTATTAATAATCATGTAGGAAGCTACTTACTTTATTTTATATAATTTTAATTTTATTATATTCTATGTTTTTGTTAGCATTAGCTAGTATTAGATCCATCATCATTGTATTTTGTTTAGTCTGTATTTTAATATCTTAAAATTGTAATATGTACGTAATTTTTGTATTATTTTACTATTCGCTGGTTGAGTGGAAGAGAAGGCCTTATGGCCTTAACTCTGCCAGCTAAAATAAATCATTATTATTATTATTATTATTATTATTATTATATTACTGTCTACGTGCTATAGGTCCGGAGCTAAAAATAAAGTGGATCGGTGCACTATAAATTCGCTTTTTGGACGCTTAAATGACTTGCGCTGCCTAAACCATAATAACTAACTAACTCACTGGCACTATCGAACCCGTAGGTTCATGGCCGCGCGGACATAAGCTCTCCATACATCCCTATCATGAGCTTATGTTTTCCAATCATTCCCTGTATAATCTACTTCCCTTAAATCATAGTTAATGCTATTCTCCCCCTTATTCTTGGTCTACCAACTGGGAGCTTTCCTTCTGATTTTCTTACATAAAGTTTCCATGCACGTGTTGTATTCCCCATTCGTGCCACATGTCCTGCCCATCGCAGTCAACGAGACTTAATGGTTCTTATTATATCTGTTTTCCTATAAATACCATGTAGTTCACTGTAATGTAGTATTCTCCATTCACCTGCCTGTTCATCTCTCTTTGGTCCAAAATTGTTCATAAGAACTGTATTATCAAATACTCGTAATCTCCTTTCCTCCCTTAAAGTAAGAGTCCATGTTTCGGATCCATATAATATAACTGGTAGAATAACAGTTTTATATATCTTTTTCGGTTTTTTTTAAGGAGTACGGATGTCAAGTGTCCCTGTAATGCATAATATCACGCATTTACAGAATTGTGCCTTACTTACTTACTTACTTACTTACTTACTCACTGGCACTATCGAACCCGTAGGTTCATGGCAGCGCGCGGACATAAGCTCTCCATACATCCCTATCCTGAGCTAATGCTTTCCAATCATTCCCTGTATAATCTACTTCCCTCAAATCATAGTTAATGTTGTTCTCCCACCTCATTCTTGGTCTACCAACTGGGCGTTTTCCCTCTGGCTTTCCTACAAGAAGCTTCCATGCAAGTCTTTCATTCCCCATACGTGCAACATGTCCTGCCCATCGCAGTCTACGAGACTTAACTGTTCTTATTATATCTGGCTTCCTATAAAGACCATGTAGTTCATTGTTATGTAGTCTTCTCCATTCACCTGTCTGTTCATCTCTCTTTGGTCCAAAAATTTTCCTAAGTACTTTATTCTCAAATACTTGTAATCTCCTTTCCTCCCTTAAAGTAAGAGTCCATGTTTCACACCCATATAATATAACTGGTAGAATAATAGTTTTATATATTTTCAGTTTAACGTTTTTTGAAAGGAGTTGGGACATCAAGAGTCTCTGCAATGCATAATAGCATGCATTTCCAGAATTGAGCCTATGTTTAATTTCTTTGTGCATCTCATTCCTATTTGTGATTATTGTTCCTAGGTATTTGAATTCAGCCACTTCCTCAAAATTTCCCTCATTTGTCATTAGCTGTCCATTTCCATTATATAATGTATTTCTACGTGTGACCATATATTTAGTTTTATTGATATTTACTTCCAGTCCTAATTTCTTAGTGTTACTCAATAGTGTGTGCGTGTTGTCCCTTAGTATCTCCTCGCTATCGGCCAATAGTACTACATCATCAGCATAAACTAACAGCTCATTAATACCATTCAGTTGTAAGCCTTCCTCATTCTCTAAAGATTTAATGGCATGCTCTAGTACAAAATTAAATAGTAGAGGAGATAGTGCATCTCCTTGCTTCAACCCATTCTGGATTTCAAAAGTGTCTGAAAACTGTTTGCCTACACGCACCCTACTCTTTGTGCCATTTAGACACATTCGTATAAGTCTAACTAACTTTTTAGGAATTCCGAACTCCAGCAGGATACTATATAACTTCTCCCTCTTAATTGAATCATATGCTTTTTTGAAGTCTACATATAGTTGATGTACAGTACCATTATATTCCCATTTCTTTTCTAAAATCTGTCTTATACTAAAAATCTGATCTGTTGTAGACCTGTTTCTTCTAAATGCACATTGATGATCTCCTAGAATGTCATCAATATAGGGAGTAAGTCTGCTTACTAATATATTTGTTAGAATTTTGTACGAAGTTGAAAGTAATGAGATGCCCCTGTAGTTGTTGCAATCAGTTTTATCTCCTTTCTTATAAATTGGTACGATAATTGATTCCTTCCATTCATCTGGAAGAGCTTCTTTTTCCCAAATCATACTAAGCAACCAGCGTATCTTGTCCATCAATTTTTCTCCCCTGATTTTATCAGTTCTGCTGGGATCTCTCATCTGAACCTGATGCTTTATACATCTTCAATTTTTCAATCGCCATTTCAACCTCTAATGCACTTGGTTCTGCGACTAGCATTTCTGCTGTCTGTAAATTATCCTCCTCAATGTCCTGTTCTGTATGTACATTTAATAGCTGATTAAAGTAACTTTTCCATGTATTTAATATACTCCTGGAATCTGCAATCATATCCCCATTTTCATTCCGAATTATGTTTGTTCTAGCCTGAAACCCTTTCTTCTCTATACTAATTCCCTGATATAATTCTCTAATGTTCCTATTTTTTGCATTCATTTCAAGATCATTAATCTTCTCTCTCAAATATTCCCTCTTTTTACTCTTTAGTAACTTGGTGGTTTCCCGTCTAACACTACCCAATTGCTCTAAATTTACCTCATTTGGCTCGTGTAACCATTTCATTTTTGCTAGCTTTCTTTTCTTTACAATGTCGGCACATTCCTCATCAAACCATTTCTTGTTTTGCCTCTTTTTTAAACAACCAATGCTTTCTGATGCTGACAATTTAATAGTATCTCTTATAGCCTCCCATTCTTTATTTATATCAGTTTCTTCTTCGTTTGCCACATTGTCATCTGAAGATTCCAGTACTTCAAATCTATTAGCAATTTTGATTTGGTATTCTTGCCGCATTTCATCATTTTTCAAGTTTACAGAATTGTGCCTATGTTTATTTTCTACTGTACGTGTATCTCATCATTCCTGTTTATGATTATTGTTCCTGGGTATCTGAATAAACCATAATAAATATATCAAATTAATGTACACATAATTAAATGTCTCAAAAAATTCTACAAACAAGTCTGCGACAACACATGTCTCTCTTTTATGGATAACTAGCAATAACCTTTTTTGACTTTCAGTTCATTGATGCTAATGGAGTAAGTAGATTCCCGAACAACGCCAGGTAATCAGCACGGGGTATCTTAAAATTAATTACGATATAATTTTATAATTAGTTTTCTTTTTAATTATTCAACTAAACATAAAAATACACATTTAATTTACTTACGCGTAGCAGCTCACGCTGTGTTTTAGCTAGTATGATATAAAATCAAATCGAAGGATAAAGTAACAAATGCAATCGATATTTTTGTTCAGTAGTTTTAATGCATTAATTTCAAATCAGTTTTTAAAACTGTTATTCTAATTACCGCACTTTAGCATCTCACCTTATAGGTACTTTAACGTGCCACATGGCACCCGGCTGCTACAGTGACACGACCTGTCACGAGAGGGATTTTGATTATGTATCACACACATACATTTTTTGGTCACGCGAGGACATTAAGAGCCTACCCATACGAGAGATCAGCATAATGTCAGGGCCTCCTCCGAGATAGACCTACCACAACATTAAGTCGAAACACACATCCTTACTAAACATAGCGAATACGATAATGAGGTCTTTAAAGTTTCTTTACATTTGTCTTAGAGGCGAGGAAAACCCCTGAAAAATTAAAATTATTATATATTACAATAATAGTTAATACAATGTGACCATTTACTCTATGGATGTGAAACATGACTCTTAATTTAAAGGAAAATACGAAATACATATGTACGGAGATTATATTGAATCCACATGTTAAGGGACGAAAACAAACTAAAAAAAGAGGGATTAAAATCGAGAATGTAGTAAGCTTCACAATAAGGAGTTCATAATTTATATCGTTGTCCTAACATCGTCAGGGTATTGAGCCAATATTCAGATGGGTAGATCATATAGCTATAATAGATAGCAGAAGAAAAGCTTTTATTTTTTATTGGGAAAGGCCTTAAGAAAGATCTAGGCCTAGGCGGGATGGTAATGATCAGACGGATCTTAAAGAATTGGACCCAAGGTTTAAAATCTCTCCTGGAGGATTTGTCCCATGGATTTTTCCATCCTAAAATTCTATCGATTTAGGCTGGGTTTTAACCCGCGGCCCTCGGGACTAGAGGCAAAGAATATAACCCTACATTACCGCGGTCGACAAGATTACCAGGACTAAGTGATTCTACACCAAAATAAACGTTACAGGTTAGGTACTACGCGGAGTATAGAAAGAAGTTGGGGGTATTATGCGGTCTTGTCCACTATCGTCCGATTATTATACAACTGTGTAATACGTCCAGGAAGTAACATTCATTTCAGGTCTGATACACGTATTACAAGTATTGGTGGACTTGTTGCATCGTTTATGTTGGTTTCTCTGTGTTTGCTAACATCGACAATACTGGATTGTGTTTTGGTTGCTTTATTGTACAATTGTAATTGTCTGCTGCATTATACAGTTTTTTTTCAGCACTTAACAATACCTATACTGCAGCCACTGATTCTCCGGCCTTAACGTTTCCACGACAGTGTTGCCGATATGGATATTCAGTTGGAGTGGCCGTTTTGTGTGTGCTGTTAGTAGGTGTACAACTAACAACATCTCAGCAATTTCAAACCTTACTAGCGCGCTATAGCTGCATCAAGAGCAGTGATTGGTTGTGGCAGACATCTACTCTCACTACAACCATGTCCCTTATTGGCAGTAGAGGGCGAATTCTCCCTTTACCCCTCGTATAACCTAAACTTCAGAGCCCATATGGCGGCTCGGGTATAGTCCCGTTTTGACGTTGTGTTCCTATTGCTCCCGACCTTTGCCCATGCAAGTGTCATTTACATCGTTTTAATAGTCAGGTAGTCCTGCAAATTGAAGGGTTCGGTATAGGATCCGCTAGCCCTATTAGTTACGAAACATCCATCTATAATGATGCATAGAAGCCCCCCCCCCAAAAAATTAACATTAGCCAATGATACTCTAAGACACAAAAAGCTTATGAGAAAGTAATTATTTTATTACTATCTGTTCCATTGCACATTTTAATTTTATTTAGCAGGTTTCACAATATTTCACATCATCTTCCTCTGTCCAATTAATCTCATTGTCATTCTCCTCCACATCTCTCTGACATTGCAATCTCTGTCGTCCAATCATTTTTCCCTCGTGCTATCAAAACACCATCAGACCAGGTTATTTTTGGCCGTCGTATTTTTCCTTTACCAAGTGGCGCCATTAAAGTATTCTTCTTGGGAATCTGTCTTCCGTCATTCTTATGACATAACCGTAATATATTGTTTATGTTTTTATGAAATCCTCAATTTAAGTTTGAACATTGATGTTTTATTTAATTGCACTGTTTCTTAATTTACATTTTCTAGAAATTCCAGCTGAACACCTCCAAAAATCCATTTCTGCAGAAATGAATGTGGGTCTACTTGTTCTATATTTTATTTCCCGTCTTTCTGCACCGTATTCATTATACTCATTATTGTATTACAAATGTTTATTTTTCTTTTATAACTCATGTTCTGATATAAACTAACTAACTCACTGGCTTTATCGAACCCGTAGATTCATGGAAGCACAGACATAAGCTCTCTATACATCCATATCCTGAGCTGTTTCCAATCATCCCCTGTATAATCTACTTCCCTCAAATCATGGATAATGTTATCCACCTCATTCTTTGCCTACCAACTGGGCGTTTTCCCTCAGGTTTTCCTACAAGAAGCTTCCATTCACCTGTTTCATTCCCCATTCGTGTCAGATATCCTGCCCATCGCAGTTTACGAGACTTATTGTTATTATATCTGGCTTACTATACGTACTATGTATGTAGTTTTCTGCATTCACCTGTCTGTTGATCTCTTTTCGACCCAAAAATATTCCTAAGAACTTTATTCTCGAATACTTGTAATCTTCTTTCCTCACTTAAAGTAAGAGTCCATGTTTCGCACCCATTTAATATAACTGGGAAAATAAACAGTTTTACATATTTTCAATTTAACTTTTTTTTTATACAAGTTGAGACAAGATTCCTAGTAATGCATAATAGCACGCATTTCCAGAATTCAACGTATGTTTAATTTCTTTGTGCATCTCATTCCTATTTGTAATAATTGTTCCTAGGTATTTGAATTCAGCCACTTCTTTAAAATTTCCCTAATCATCATCCAGGGATTAAGCCTGTTGGCTCGTTCCGGTTTCATGAAAGCTAGAATTGTTAAAATTGTTTAGACCATCTTCTACGTGGGTTTATAATTTAGCAGTAATTTTGGAAATATTTTTTCTGGCATTCTACGAATATGTTCTTCCTAGTCGTTCCTGTATTTAATTAATTTTTCCTCATTTAAACACTATTTAAATTTGATATTGTAGTATATTAAATTAATGTTGGGAAGTAAACATTATGAAGTTATATCATTAATATTGAGTGGAGAATATATTTTTAATAACTCACCTCATACAATTTAAAATTTATTTGAGACCATTGGTTTCGAATGAATTTTTCATTCATCTTCAGTCATGACTGGGTTATTAAAAATATGTTCTCCGCTCAATATTATTGATATTGCAGATTTGTTCTTAATTTCAGCATCATGACTTCCTCATTGCACATTTTCATGAATAAAATGATATTTATTTGTATCAGGTACATCGAGTTGCTTGAGGTTCTTGTGTGATTGGGGGTGAGAGCGAGAAGTGGGGATAAGGCAGTTCAGTCCCCTCCTCTCCAGTAGGAAAAACCAAACGACGGGATTGCAATAAACCTTTTTAACTAGGATTTTCTTATATGAGAAACGCGTTTTTTACGGCGCCCTTAGTACTCTCTTTTCCCCTCACCCCACTTCTGCCGTCTTCTTTTATGATTCTTTTCGTTTTTACTTTCCAACAGCGTTTCTGGCAGCATTTTTACGAGCCCTCTTCTACTAAACCCCCGTCCCAATTCGGTCTCAGTGGAGCGCGAGTTAGAGGGTATTTCGTCTCTTTCTTAAAAATCCTATACGATACAAAGAGTCACTATACCAAATAGTGTATCACGCTAAGATAGTGAGCAGTTTGCCTGGCTATGAATCAAAATAAAGTGACGAATGTCTTGACATTTGAAAGAAATGTATTATCAGTATTGGCTCATCCATGAGTATAAAACGTGCTTTTAAATCGTTTATATGCACCTCGCTTCTTCAACAGGCACTCGAGCAAAGAAGTAAACATCTAACTTACTCAACATGTCTTTTGCGTTTCTGCGAAATGACTGTATTACTGTGAAACAGAAGTACACGGTATTAATAATAAGATATCCAGTCCAATTACTGCAAATTTAATTAATATGCCTATGTAAGAACTTCATTTTAATAAAATATTACATGTTCTCTATTTCTTAAATTTCTTCTTCTTCGTCACGGTTGAGGCTTATTTACTAGCCTGTTCCGGCTCCAAATTTCTGCTGTTTCCATATTTTCTTTGGTCTTCCCAAACTTCTTCTTCCTCGTGGCAAATAGTTGTATGCTGCTTTTGATATTCTAATTTCTTAAATACAAAATATTAAAAGGGTCTAAGATAATAAAGAATTAGAAAAAAAAACTCCAAGCGCGACAGGCCTAAATGACCCTTAGCCTACTATTCGTCTGTCGGCCTCACGTCTGCATGTGTCAATCATAGAGGGGTACGATCATAAGCCAGTGTAGAGGTAAAATGTGGTCAGCATGTCGGGTCCTCCAGCTGTTATAGCTGGTATAATAAAGAACTAAGTTTTTTAATGGTCTTTAAATTTATGAAACGGTTATAGAAGCGAAGAAAATAGGAGGAACAAGATCAACCAAATTAAATATAACGTTACTTTTAAAATTCATTATAAACTGCCCTTGAGGTTATTGGTTAAGATATTAAAATTTTAAAATTTGTATCTATTGTTCCTCAACTAAAACAAACTTCTGTTTAGAAAACTTTGTTCAAACATTTAAAAAAGAAGTTCTTTTTTATTGCTGATGATGGAAGACTGTCTTTGGAAAGGACTACATTTTTTAATATTTGACAAAATTTTAAACATAAGTTTGTTTTAGGTGAGGACGACTGATACATCAGGTACGAATTTTAAAAAAATAATATATTAATTATAATGTGTTAAATAGTTATTTCGGAGATACAAGATTGACATAGAAAATAGTATTTTTTGTAGAGTTTATCAAATTGGTATTCGTCTATTCTTTAATCTTGTCTTGATTACTTTATTTGAAATACTCGCCCTACAACATAATTTAGCGTGATTGATGTACCAGTAATAAAATTTATGAATAAAACTATAAAATAGTCACCTTATAGTTCCGTCTCCTCAACTTAAAATGTTTTTATACTCTGTAGGCCTCTGTAGTACAATCATCAGCAGAACGAAGTAAGTCTGTATTCGTTGACCCTCGTTTTACTAGTATTGATTGATATAATCCTCATCCACAAAATCTGACATTGTTAAGTATATAAACATAGCTACATTTTGTTGCATTTGCCATATTATCAGAACGACAGAGGACATTTCTAATAAAAAAAAACTCACACTAATTAAACCTGAATTAAATAGAAGAATATGCAGACCGAAGCCGAGATGGTTAGATGGAACAGAAGAAATGCTTAAGAACTTAATTCTAGAGAATGGACAAGGAAGTGTTGGGCAAGGATGAATGGAGGAAGATCTTGTCAGTGGGTAGGGCTCAAAATGCGTTGTAGTGTCATCTATGAAAATGTTGATAGATAATGTCATATTTCTCTTCCGAATTCGTAATAGACGCGACATGTACTTAGGCCTACTTACTTACTCACTGGCACTATCGAACCCGTAGGTTCATGGCCGCGCGGACATAAGCTCTCCATACATTCCTATCCTGAGCCAATGCTTTCCAATCATTCCCTGTATAATCTACTTCCCTAAAATCATAGTTAATGTTGTTCTCCCACCTCATTCTTGGTCTACCAACTGGAGACGCGACATGTAGTGGCCTTAAAAATTACAATTCTGTACAACATTAAATTATTGTAAATTTCTGAATTCCGCGACGACATCTTTATTTTTCATATGGGCTTTCCATAAGTAATGGCACCACTATTGTAAATCAGCGATTCTAGCGGTGATCATTGTAATCTTGTAATATGTTGTTGAGTAGTCTTTGTTGTATAAATCTGTAATATTGAAAGTCTTGACATAGCAGTACTTTGTGAAGCCACTCAAGGTTCCTCACTTTCAGTAAGTAATAGCATCCTAAAAAAGTATTCAGAAGAATTTGTTTAGAAGGCGGAATTAGAAAGTACTCGAACATCTACCAAATTCATCAGACGTGAGCTCTTGTGACTATAAATTATTTTAAAATATCAAAGAACCTTTTCGCTGCATTCGATTTCAATCAAGAGTTGATATCCAGAAAGCTCTAGATCGATCAGACGAGAGAGATATCCAGAAATGATGCTGCAGACGGAGTAAGCTGTCTTCCAAGGATTTGGCAACGTATAGTCTTGGCAAGAGACTATAAATGAAATTCGTAATGTCGCAAATAACGTAAATATATTTTTGTGATGATATAGCAATGTTTCCAATGTGTCCTAGTATAACTGTAGCTATGAAATATTAATTTAATTTGTGTCAAAATGGAAAGTGTGAATTATGTTTAAAAGCAAATTTAATAATATAATTTGAAAAAGGAAAGGATGATTATTATAATAATACAAATTATAAAAAAGTTGATATGAATGAAGTGGGTTTATTAAAAGTACGTGGTTGAAAATTAATTGTAACGTATGTGAATTCAGAGTTGTGGCGACTGGAAGAGAGAATTTGTATCGTGTGTAAATGTCCTCAAAAACAGCGGGTAATACAACAGACGTCGTTACAAGAGAGTAATTGAATCTTCTTGTAGTGACTTTTAGTGCAACGACAAGGTTCTTTGTAGGTTTTAATTAGAGCAGTTGTCAACAACAGCAGAATGAAGTGTTCCCACGTGTTTCCAAAACACATCTCATTAGTGTTCTGTTTCTAAACCGATGGTTCGCGAACCATTAAGCAGTTTTTTTATTCCAGTATATTGAAATATGAGACAATAACACATAAAAGTTCCATTATTTTATTTTGAAAAAGGTTAGTTAGTATTTTCTTTAACAACGTTATTCAACAACTGAGGTATTTGGCGTCCCAATTTAAATCCAGGCGTAAAATTGCCGAAAAGTCTTCGATTAGAGACCTCTTATTTCAATCTTGAGGATCTGTATTAGTCTACAAAGTCCGGAATAGGACCTGCGTGTTTTGGAACGACAGCCTGTGGCATCAAATCGACGTCACAAGTACTTCAGTTACTTTCTATAAAGACGAGTTTGAAGTTTAGCTGTTTATATAGGCCCTACTCTATGTAAAAGTGTTAAATTAATTTCGCGTATCATACTCCACTTTTCATGTACGCGGACTGTACGCCTTAAGTCTGGTCGGGACCTCATGAACTGCAGTCAGAAATGCTGAAACCTATCCTATAAGACTGGCCAAGTTTATATTCTCTATTTCAATAAACATTTAATTTATTTATACATTTTTTTTTCTGTTTTGTTAAAAGTATTAAATAAATTAAACCAAAATATTTTTAGGATAGATTGCCAATTTAAAGGATTAAAATCATATTAACTTTGAAGATAATATAGTTTAATCCTTAAATTGGCAATATCATTTGGTTTAATCAATTTAATAGTTTTAATAAAACATAATAAAACTAATTAGAATAAATTACTTAAATGCGTGTGGAATTATACAATATAGGCCTATCTAATAATAACGGTTATGCATTACTTCGTTTTCGCTGCTGTCTGCCATATTTCAATAAAAGCCTCGAAAAATAGTGGTTTGCCAATTTAAGGGTTAAGATATTAAATATAAACCTAGGGGAAGGAGACATTGAAAACAAAACCCCCTCCTGGTGGTTTAAGGTTGTGCGGAGTGTTGGTACACCTTCCACGTAAAACATATAATACTCATAAGCTCCAAACTGTTGCAAGTCGGACTGATTTAAATGGAAAACGGACCTAGGCAAAGAAACAGGACAAACGAGTAGAAAATGCAGAAATGGTTTGAACATGTTAGTAGAATGAATGAAGAGAGGATACCTCATAAGAAGCTAAATTACAACCCACAAGGACATAGAAGTCGTGGACAACCATTTAAAAGATGGAGCTAGCAAATGTAGCCGGAACAGATCAGAAATGATTTAATCCGTGACGGTAGATGATGATGAAATTGGTACGTAGTAAGTCAGTCGTCCTCAACTAAATTATTAAGCTTCATCAAGTAGATTCCATAAGGTATCCAGCACTGACCAAAAAAACAATAATATATTAAAAACAACATACAGAAATTTCTAAGAGATGTGTGGAACAATAAGAAGGAACTCTAAAGAATAAAAAAGACCACACAGGATACTCAACTGAAATTTTATAAAGTCATAGGCCGTTCCTACTAGGATTCTATGATAGTGATGAAAATGGACTTTTTATCATTCCAGATAGATAGGAAAAACAAAAATGTAGAGGGCAGCGGAGATGAGATTTTTTAAGGTTAACCGGCAGGCTACACTCTTTTATGGACCAGAAAATAAGTTCTGAGATAAGATATCAATTAAATATTTTTAAAGTGGAACGGATAAAATTGACAAAACAAAGACAAAATTGGTACGAACAGCTACTAAGAATTGCCAGATGATAGACCTTCTAAAAATGATTTTAAACTACAGACCCACAGGATCTATACGTCTAAGGAAGGTATTTTACTAGACCGCACGACCATTTTATCAGTCTTGAAGTCGGAACGGGCCAGAGGGCCTAAGCCTTGATGTTCATGATGATGATAATGATGTAGTTCCAGTATGGAGGCCTTTCAAAAACAATATTTCAATCTTCTGTATTTTATCTGATACTGATATATAAGTTGTATACAACTTATACAACAACATTAGTACCAGTTAAAATGCAGAAGATGAAACAATGTTTTTGAAAGGCCTCCATATTGGAACTACTTGATGAAGTTTAATAATTTAGTTGAGGACGACTGACTTACAGGTACCAATTTTATATTTAATATCTTATTACGTAACTTCAACGGTGCTTTAATATGAATTTTAAAAGTGTTGATTAAGGGTTAAACAATATAAGATTTAAAACTGCAGATTTCCTAAAGGAAGCTACTATTGCAGTTAATCGTTAAATGTTAAAAAGGAATAAGAATGGTCTTGAGAAAATAAAATTCTTTTACTTTATCTCAGTAAATACTTGAAATATTCAAAAGAAAGAGCTATAACCTTGAAGTACTGAAAACCGCGGCGTTGAGGGTCATTATGTATGAAGGAACGTCCGTCTAACCACCTCGTAAACTCACCCTTCCACTTCATGGAAATCCCTCTTCCTAGCCGTGGATTTCAACTCTTTAAATTCCCAGTTTTTTAATGTCACAATCATTCAAGTCTTCTGTCGCATACAACCACTGTGTTCACGCAGGGATTCTTTGAATTCGTATCGTTTCGTTTTATTTAGTTATTTTCCGGTAAATGGAAATGAAGTTTATAAAAATGGAAAATGTTTCATCTGTTTTAATATTGGTCCAACACAGGAAATCTTATTAATTCAATTCTTAATCATATATATACTGAAATATAAAACAATACAGATCTAATCCATAAATAAATCACTTGCTCCAATCAAGAATAACTATTAACGTGGATATTTTATATAATTTAAAAGGTTGAATTAATCCAACTATGAAATACGTCAGCAACGAACGATAAAGACCGGATGAAATGGTTATCAGATGATTTCATCTAGTTTTGAATTAAAGAACAATAAATAAAATATAATCAGTAAGTAAATAGATCAGCTCTGAAGAATGATGATTAAAGAAAATGACTCTCAGATTACAGTATTTTAACTCTTATGTACAATGATCATGGATTAAAAGTTCGAAAGAAAACTGGATGTACGAAAAATGTCGTTTTCTCTTAGCTAGTCACATCGAATTTGTCACTGATAACCGCAGACATTTTCTAATTCAAATAATCATAAATAACGCCACGAGTTTCCAAATTATCGATAAATCCACGACTCACGAAGTGAGAACTGAATTTATCTAGAACATTTTGGAAATCAAGAGTGGCATTTGTTAGGACTGTTTAACGAATACAATTAAGCCGTTTACTCACAAATCATTATTTAAATTTAGTTATTTTAAAATATTTATTTATTTACGGCGATGTTTGAAAACAAATGAGAATCGAATGTTACGCTTGTTCATCACTGCAACCAGATCATATTATTTATTGCCAAAGGATCGCAATATTGTAAGAATGCACCCTTGTGGGGAAATTTATAACCAACATTATACGTATTAATTAATTTCTGATGTCCCAAATATGTCAATTCTATTTTTCTGCAACGTTATTTCCTGGGAAATAATTCGTTTAAGACAGTGCAAACAGTGGTTTCTTTTTTTTTTGTGGTATAATCAATTGCTACAAATGTTTTTTTTATTATCTCCCGCAAGCACTATGAGCTGACATGTATGTACTATATATACAATCTGGTAGCCGTATTTCTTGGAGAGTCAGTTACTGCAAAATAATGCTATGGCCTATTTAGAATGTTAAAAAGGAGGAGCTTTTTTAAATATGATAAATTTCTTTGATAAATTAGAGGTGAAACACGACTGTGATTGGTTGTAATTATAAAATCATTGAAATGCAATTGGTCATTGAATCACATTTGGGACATGAGTTAAATAGTCTGTGTAATGGCGTTCCGACGTTTATTATTTTCACTGCTATTGTCATTATTATTATTATTATTATTATTATTATTATTATTATTATTATTATTATTATTATTATTATTATTATTATTATTATTATTATTATTATTATTATTATTACATTGATTCAACAATATACAGGTTACGATTATACAATCATTTTCACAACAAGTTTTATTTTGCAAGAGTTTTCTTTAATCAATTGGTTTGGTCCCAATTTTCCGAGAATTTTATTCTTTTTCTTAGGTACTTTTTTGTATATGGATTATTTAGTTTACTTTAAACTTAAATCCACGAATCTTGGAACCAGAGACGAGCATAGTAATCTGTAATACACCGGGACCGACTACATCTTTATAAATTGCAATGTATAAGATGAAAATGTGTCTCTCGATATTTTTCTTGATTAGTTTTTATCGCCTATTTCAAATCTGTATTTTTTTTAATATTGAGGGCATGTAGATATAACGAAGTTTTTTTATTTGTATCTGATTAGATTATAGCATTACTTTCAAAGGAAAAGACTATTTCTACCTGAGGATCTCGGAAATGTATATATTTCGATTAATTAAGAATTTGGAGAGAACGAACGAGCGATCATGACATTTCCAAAATACTTTTTCAAGACAATTATCTGGTGAAAATTCCGTGTTATGTTCTCTCAGGCAAATTCCAGAATATATGGAAATGTTAATTTAACAAATTTACCAAATTATGGTCTGTCAAATGTAACAAAGTATACTTGATAATAGAGAAGGAAAACAATAAAGTATTATAAAATAGAGACAATTTTTTTTAATAACTTGTACAATAGGATGGGCCGAAAAAACTCATTTTTTATTTTGAAGTTGTAATAGCGCGGAAAAGTTGCGAATTATATAGACAAAAGAAAAGAAAAAAATGTATATCAAAATCTTTTGACATCTTCCGATCGCGCAAAGGCTCTAAAGTTTGACAAAACTTCATTTTTGAGATTATTTCTGTATTTTTTTTAGTTATATGTTATCGTAATGTAATAGTTTGTAACGTCTTCAAATAGGGCCTAAAAACAATGTGTTTTAATTTGGTTTAGACAATTGATATCTTCCGGTCGCGTATAAGCTCCAAAATGTGCCAGAATAATGAACAAGTTATATTTTTACGCATTTTTGGTATTTGATAAATAGCTTCCAGAGTATTGATTGTCAGATACCACAGATTGACATAAACGTGCTTAGCAAAGATAAGCAATACCTACTTGATATTAAAAAAATAAATAATTGCAAAAATTAAGTTTTTATCATATTTTGCCAAACTTCAGAGCCTTTGCGCGACCGGAAGATGTCAACCGAATTTGATAATTTTTTTAGCTATATAATTCGCAACTTTTCCGCGCTATTACAACTTCGAAATAAAAAAAATGTGTTTTTCGGCCCACCCTATTGTACAATAGGCATAAACAACATGGAACTAGAATGTATGTGAAAGAATAATTCTGAATGAAAGAAAAAAATCAAGAACCAGGATTTGGAGACTGGCCATATAGATGATTTCTTAAGATGAGATAGAGCTCTTCCGCGTGTTTGTTACATTTTTTGCATTGAGATCTTTATCAGTTACTATTGCTTCAGAAATAATTGTTTTTGTGTGGATATTTGTGCTTTAAGTATCTACAAGTAAACAACATTGGAGGTATTTATTCTTGTAATGAAGGATAATAGGTTCGTATATATTGGCAGTTATTGGCCGGGGGTTTGTCTTCACGTAGTATTGCCGTAAATAAGCACACAGATTATCGTGCAGTACGTCACTATAACTTTATTCAATTCCACAAACTATCAGTTAAAGAAAAGTCACAATTCCCATTAACGATGATTCTTATTTTAATGTTTATCTCACACAATAACTATGTTTTAGTCTCTGATGGATACATTCGCTACAATTTCTTTCGCCTTCACACTTCACCTATCGCTGTCAAAAAACAAGACTGACTCGCTTCCCACTTTCGCCACAGATATATAGGCGGGAAGGAACCTTCTGGGCTTATGGCCAGGACACTTCCAAACATGGAAGTTCCTAGCCACCGATATTTCCCGAAAAGGGAAGTAGAGGTACATACTGGTTTCTGGAATAAGGGCCCAGACATTTCGCTGGTCTGCGCGGGTCTATCGACTCGGGAGTCGTAAATCTATTCCTTCCATTGCGAGACCAACATTGTCCGCTCGCGAAATTCAATCGTCGTTATTACGACGCGTTACAATATCTTTCCTCTCCAAGTTCACCTCATATGTTGTTTAAGGTTGGGTTCAAAACGTATTGTAGAGTCGATGATGAATTGTACTAATAAAATAAATAATCAATATTATATAACAACATAACATAGTACAGTATAATATTATACAGTACAATATAATAGAGTACAATATATTAGAGTACAATATATTAGAGTACAATATATTAGAGTACAATATATTAGAGTACAATATATTAGAGTACAATATATTAGAGTACAATATATTAGAGTACAATATAATGCAGTACAATATAATGCAGTACAATATAATGCAGTACAATATAATGCAGCACAATATAATGCAGTACAATATAATGAACCCCTCAGGGGTCCTCATCTAGGGGATATGTGGATGGCGACCACAAGGTGCCCAAGCTGTGCAAAAAATTTCTTCCACTTACTTGTGTTTTGCACTCTTTTAACTTTACTATCTAACCTCTCTTGGTTAACTCTTGTTTTTTCGACCCCAACGTTATTAGGGCATCCGAGGGCTAGGGAGTCTTTCCTTTCTTCCATTTATTCTTTCCTTTATTTTCTTTTCTTCTCCAGAAAAGCCTGACCAGAGGCTATAAGATGGCAGCCCCATCACTGGTCTTGTCTTCCTTTGGCCAGCAACCAATTGAAGGGACTATTATTATGCTTTCAAGTCTTATACGAGAATTTCCTGGATGCTGGAGGAAAAATTTTCTATATGATCGTAACTTGGAAGGAAGAAGAAGAAGAAGAAGACAATATAATGAAGTACAATATAATGCAGTACAATATAATGCAGTACAATATAATGCAGTACAATATAATGCAGTACAATATAATGCAGTACAATATAATGCAGTACAATATAATATTATACTCCTTTCTATCACATTAAATTAGTTTAACTTCTCACCTTAGTAGGTACTTTTTACACGCTACACGCCACTCGGTCCTTAATGTGGCTCGACTGTCGGGAGAGGAATTTTAAACTAAGGATTACACACATACTTTTTTGACCACACAAGGACATATGGAGTGGATTTCTCAACCGAAGTCGAAACCACGACCACGGTTTTCCGATTTTTATTGTTTCCGTAACAACCATAAACACTTAAAATCCACGGCTGTTAATTATAAAAAACAAATGTCTGAATCATGTCTATGGTTTCATAACAATTTCTGTGAATTTTCAGTCATTTTTATAGGTGTTATGGAAACAATAAAACATTGGAAAACCGGGTCCTGGTTTAGACTTCGGTTCAGAAATCCACCCATAGGGTCTACCCGAATGAGTGTTCAAGTCAATATCAGGCTTCCTCCGAATGTAATATGATACATTACAATACAACATATGTATTGTTCAATGTAAATATTTAATTTTGCTAATGTTCAATGTAAATACTTAGCCATTATTCGTTGTTGATTTGTAAAAATATGCACCCTCTTTAAACGTAAAATTAGGCTATTATTTTTTGAGAAGTACAGAGTGATTCAGAAATATGGCTATACGTTTGATCGCATTTTGTGACGAAAATATTATTATTAAAGAAAATATGGTGTTATCATTGGAAAGGGAATCCTTCAAATTACAACAATAGAACAAAAAAAAAACTGCTCACGTGCAGCTTGGCGGGTTGATTTTTGTAGACTAGCGTCGAACGCTTCCACAATTCTCTTCGTTGTTTCTGCATCCGTGCTAATGCGAGGCCTTCCAGGAGGTTTGATTTTCTGCATCCTTCCCGTTTCCAGCAGTCGTTTTCTCCACTTCTCCACAGTCGACGGCTGCAATGCTACGTTAAACTCACGTCTTGCCCGTCTTGCGGCCTCACGATCATTAGCATACGTTATTGCCCATGCAGCAATTGTAATTTGCTGTTGCATATTCAACGCCATTTTGACTAATGACGTAAGTTCTACACTGTTTTGTTTTATTCCATTGTTGTAATTTGAATAATTGCCTTTCCAATGGTAATTTCATATTTTCTGTAATGGTAATATTTTCATCACACAACGCGATCAAACGTATAGCCATATTTATGATTCACCCCGTAGTGATGTTATATGAAAAACTAACATGTTAGGTCGGTATATTTTAAGTACCAGATTAATTTGAAACAAAAATACTAGGAGATACAAGTAGACCAAATGTTGTTACCAAGTGCTGTATTACCATTTACTGAAGTATTATAGAAGGGAACCAACCCATTTAAAAGGAAATCTTCTTTATGTATAAACATTAGTGTCTTGCCTGTTTATCTGCCCTTTATGGTCTCAAAAACTAGTTGACAGATTTGAATGTTTTTTTTTATCGTTCAGAGAATTTTTTCTGGGACAGTTAACGCATATAACATATTACCGTACGTACTGTAGGACCGGGGCTAAAAAAAGTGTATTGGTGCACTAAAAGAAGTTTTTTTGGGATGCTTAAATGGCTTACGCAGCCTAAATCATTTAAAAAAGCACTGAATTAATGTAACAGAATTGAATATCTCAAAAAAATCTAAAACAAATTCCACGACAGCATATGTTTAATGTTTACGGATAACTCACAATAACCATTTTTCTCTTTCAGCTCATTGATGCCAAGAAGATCGGGATAAGTAGATTCCTGGGTAACGCCAGGTAATCAGCACTGGGTATCTAAAAATAATTACGATATAAATTAATAATTATTTTTCTTTTTACTTATTCAACTAAACGTAAAAACACGTTTAATTTATTTAGGCATAGCAGCGCTAGCCGGTTATTACCTAGAATAACTAACTAACTCACTGGCACTATCTAACCCGTAGGTTCATGACCGCGCGGACATAAGCTCTCCATACATCCATATCCTGAGCTAATGTTTTCCAATCATTCCCTGTATAATCTACTTCCCTCAAATCATAGTTAATGTTATTTTCCATCCTCATTCTTGGTCTACCAACTGGGCGTTTTCCCTCTGTTTTCCTACCCATCGTAATCTACGAGACTAAACTGTTCTTATTATACCTGGCTTCCTATAAAGACCATGTAGTCCACTGTTATGTAATCTTCTCCATTCGCCTGTCTGTTCATCTCTCCTTGGTCCAAACATTTTCCTAAGAACTTTATTCTCAAATACTCCTTATCTCCTTTCCTCCCTTAAAGCACGAGTCCATGTTTCGCATCTATATAATATAACTGGTAGAATATTAGTTTAGCTAGTATACAATAAAATTATATATAAATTTATTCAATTAAATAAAAATAAAACTTTAATATTTATTAAAATATAAATTAGTTACAGCTCTTTCAGTACTTTGTACCTTCTTCAGACATGATAACAAATGAATGAATTTTGTTATTAGCCTATAGTACATATCAACTGTATCTATGCAACAATTTTTTTTACAATCCCTATTACAAATTTAAAAGAGATTGTAAAAAAAAATGTTGCATAGATACAGTTGTTATGTACTATAATAACAAAATTCATTCATTTGTTATCATGTCTGAAGAAGATATAAAGTGCTGAAAGAGTTATAACTAATTTATATTTTAATAGATATGAAAATCACATAAAACTTTGTTTTATTTTCATTTAATTAAATAAATTATGGATTTTCATCAACTAAACGCCAGTTCAATTGATTACTTGATATATGAATATTTCAAAAATGAATTTTAATCACAATTGAGGTTATGAAGCAAATTAAAAAAATATATTAATTGAGGAAGACTGATGTGTAAAGGTACTTATATTAATACATTAAAAATGCCTAATTTTAAAATAACATGAAGATTTAAAATGTTATCAAGTTTTCTGTCTTTTAGCACGTAAGAAGTGAATTTTTGCAGCTAACAGTGCTTCTATAAAGACCATGTCGTTTACTGTTATGTAGTCTTCTCCATTCGCCTGTCTGTTCAACTCTCCTTGGTCCAAACATTTTTCTAAGGACTTTATTCTCAAATACTCCTAATTTCCTTTCCTCCCTTAAAGTAAGAATCCGTGTTTTGCATCCATATAATATAATTGGGAGAATAATAGTTTAGCTAGTATACAATAAAATAATATATGAATATTTTAAAAAAGTATTGTAATCGCAATTGAGGTTAAGTAGTAAATAAAAAAATGTTAATTGAGGAAGACTGATATGAATAGGTACTTATATTAATACATTAGAAATAATATATGCCTAATTTTAAAATATTATCAAGATTTAAATTATCAAGTTTTCTCAGTCTTTTAGCACGTAAGAAGTGAATTTTGTGCAGATAGCAGCGCTGCTCTACCCACTGCCTATGCCTCTCTAATAATATTACTTACTTAACCTCACTGGATTCAGAAAGATCCTGCTATAAATGATAGTAAGAGATATAATGAAAATAATCTTATTTTCGCCAGAGGTCCGATTCCATTTAAATTCTCCCCATGATGTTCCTTTACACCACCCCTGATCTCCCTCTTAGTGCCACCCCTTAATTCATTCCCTATCGAAGAGGTTTTATAGCATCTAGTAAAATTGGTTTCTTTTATAGGTACTACAACAACTCGTGCACCGGTCCTGTAATATTATGCAAGACATAAAAGTGAAAATAATTCTTTATTTTATCTAGTGCGCTATTGTCTTCAATAACCTAAGAGTTGACACGATTTTATTCTTTCCATAAAATCAATTTATGATCGTTACCAACTAGTGGAATGTCTCTAAAACTTTGGTCTTTTGAAATTAAATGAAAAATCAAAATTGAAAATTTGTAAAAGCCTCAATTTAACATTATTTTGAATTTATGATAATGAAAGTAATAAAATATCAAAAGTTTTGTAGGTTTATATTTCATACTAGCTAATATCATCACGCTACAAGCCGGAAAGTCGAGGGTTCGAGTCCCGGTGAGGTCAGGATTTTTAAACTGGCCCAAATCTTGTGGCGGCACTATGACCTTGGGGTCTACTCAGCCTCTAACGGAAATGAGTACCAGACTCTCGTTTTGAGGGTAAAGGCGGCCGTCACGCAGGACCCGGCTGACATCAAGTGCCGACTGTCTACCCCAAGGGCCTCCTGAGGCCTGTAATGGGATCACTTTACCTTTTACTAGGCTAATATCTGGCGTGTGATACCACACCTAAATAAATTGAATGTTTTTTTTTATGTTTAGTTGAATAAGTAAAAAGGAAAACTAAACTAAACTCCATTGTGCGTCTGGCCTAGAAGTTCTTGGCCTGCCAACGGGCTGCAGGCCTCATATCCACATGTGTAGACGAACATCCACCCAGTGAAGGGGTGACATGTGGTCAATATGTCGGGTCTCCAGTCGTTATAGCTGTTTTTCTCAACCTGGAGCCGGTACCTATTGTAGCTATCCAATTTCTTCACGATGATGGGTAGGAATCGATCCCATACTGATCGAAAATTCTATGAGAAAATGTCTTCCCCCATGGAGACTCGAACCAGCACAAGTCCGGTAGCTCTGTGACAAGGCCTCTTGCCTTAAACACTCGGCTGCGGCGCGGGACAGTAAAAAAGAAAACTAACTATAAATTTATATCGTAATTATATTTAGATACCCCGTGCTGATACCCGGCGTTTTCCAAGAATTTACTTTTCCCCGTCTTCTTGGCATCAATGAGGTGAAAGACAAAAATGGCTATTGCAAGTTATCCATAAAAGATAGACATACTGTATGCTGTCGCTACCACAACTATAATTTTCTAGTAAAGCTGCAAAGCATAGCATGAAAATGCTATGATTGCAGTGAAAGATGTGTCCTAGGGCAGAACGCTGTATGATAGTATATATATATATATATATATATATATATATATCCATAGGAATTCTGCCCGAAAGTAGGTCCTTCACTGTATCATAGCATTTTCATGCTATTCTTGCAGCTTCACTAGGGAATTGTAGGTGTGGTAGCTTCCCGTTGCTTTCCACACCGGTGAAAGAGGATTATGATGATGATGATGATGATAAGGTTGGCCATATGGTTTCTGGGATCGTTTGGGCCTTAAAGTTTTCCTGACATTTGTCTTACAGGTGTGGAAAAACTCCGATAAAAACCTCACCCAGAAAAACTGCCCCGACTGGGGATCGAACCCGGGCCTGCTGCGTGACAAGGCAGCACGCTACCTCGAGACCACAGCGGTGGACTATATATATATATATATATGTTATAATTATTTTTACATTGAGAAATGCAAGCTTAACATGACATGATACGTAAGAAAAATAAATGATCGGACGGGACTTGAACCCGGACCTCTGGATTGAAACTCCAGTGCGCTTCCGAATACGCCACCGAACAAGCCTAGTACAAACATAAATTCTTCTTTACATATTCTCATTATTACGAGATGTAGTGGGAACTCGGCCTCCACTGCCATCTGGTAGCTCCTACCTATTTTTCTTAACATGTCATATTGAGCTTGCATTGCTCAATGTCAAAGAAAATTAATTGTAACATCGATAAAGCGCCACTGCTATAAAGTAAAAATATTCTCTTTAATTTGCTTACTTGTGATAGGATGATGGCCATATGATGTTCGGGGACCTTTTGGGCCTCAAAGCTTCCTGACATTTGTCTTACAGGTGAGGAAAACCCAGAAAAGAATCTCACCCAGGAAACTTGTCTTGACCGGGAAATCGAACCCGGGCCCGCTGTGTGACAAGGCAGCGGTGGAAATATATATATATATATATATATATATATATATATATATATAATTTATTTATTTCACGATTGTTTCTGTTATATATACACAGGTATCCTCAACCAAAATATACAATTTTATTTCTTCAACACTTCCCGATCTTTATATATATATATGTTATAATTAAATGTTTAACATTGAGCAATCCATATATATATATATATATTCCACTGAAAAACTGTGCACAACCAACTTGAAGATTCATAGAAATCATAATTTCCTAGGGATACGGCAACAGGTAGAGCTTGACTTTGGAGTATCGGTCCAGAAATTTGGAGATTTTTTTATAGTTGACCTGTAACCTCGTTGATTTCTTTTCTTTTTTGCTTTCCTCTTTATTTGACTATTTCCTTGCGTCCATTCATTCATTAATTTTTCTTTGTGTTTTAAAATCTCATAAACTTGGGGTTTTCCACAATTAAATTTAGTCATTATTTTGCGTACTGAGAGTTTGTTTTTCATTATCTTCAATCACTTTCACGTTTTTCGTTTAATGTCAAAGATATATACGATTTAGCCATCTATATTCTGTAAATTAAGAACGCTACCTATGACAGATACGTACACTATCGGTCTGAGATCTTAAACTAAGTTAAGATTTTACAGTGCACTGGTTATTTGTAAGACAGATGTCACACGCCAAATATTTGTTAAATGAACCTGCATTTCGCAAAACGGGTGTGCAGTGAGGCCGAAAGAAAATTTCAGATACAGATAGAAACTCTACTTCTCCCGGTGGCAGAAATCATCACTTATTGTTAATTCGCCTAACGTGCATTCAATCAAGTCGAAACTAATTAATTGCTCTCTCTATCTTTCTGCCTTATAAACATTTTTTCATGAATTTGGTAGAAATATCCTTCCGTTTCCGCATTTGACAGATTCCGTTTTATACAAAACTGGCTAATACTCTGCGTTCGCTGCTACGCCTAAATAAATGAAAATTAATGTGCCTTTATTTTTAGTTGAATAAGTAGAAGGAAACATAATTACAAATTTATATTTTTTAGGTACTCCGTGCTGATTACCCGGCGTTACCCGTGAATCTCTAGTTATCCTGACCTTCTTTATATAAATGAGCTGAAATACCGAAATTAATGTGTTTTATGTTTAGCTAATTAAGTAGAGGAAACATTCATATCTTAATTATTTGTAGATACCCCGTGCTGTTTACCCGGCGTTGTTCAGGAATCTACTCATCCCGATCTTCTTGGCATAAATGAACTGAAAGACAAAAATTAATGCACTTCTTATGATTGATTGAATAAGTAAATTGAAAAATAATTATAAATGTATGTCTTAATTATTTATAAGATTCCCCTTTCTGATTACCCGGTGTTGCCCGGGAATCTACTTACCTCGATCTTCTTGGCATAAATGAGCTAAAAGACAAAATTCGTTATTGTGAGTTATCCGTAAAAGAACACCCGCCATGTGCTGCTATGCTTGCACAGGGATCTACGTACTTGTATCTTGATCTTCTTGGCATCAATGAAAGACAAAATATGGTTATTGCGAGTTATCCGTAAGAGATAAACATATGCTGTCGTGGACGTTTTTGTAGAGCTTTTTGAGATATTCAATTTTGTGTACATTAATTTTGTGTATTTGTTATGGTTTAGGCTGCGTAAGCCATTTAAGCCTCCAAAGAGCTACTTTTTTCACGTTTTCCACTACAAAGGGCGATTTTTAAGGTTGTAGGAGTTGAGTATCACAACTCTCTTATAGCCTATGTTCATCCCGGAAATCTCGTGGACATTTTGCAAAAAGCCCCATCACAATCGGATCAACTGTATGACCACGCATAAAGTACGAACAAACAAACAGACAAACGAACGAACGAAGAAACATTCATTTTTGTATATTAGATAAATACACATAAAATTAATATTATTTTGTCGGGACCAATAAATTTGTTTACATTGGAGAGATTTCCGCATTATTCACGTTCCGGAATAAACACGTTTTATTGTATGTATAATTTAACCCTGGTGAAGTGGAAAATAAGTCTTTACGGTCTTAATTCCATCAGGTAAAATAAATAAATAAATAAATAATTACTGGCTTAAGGTGCATAAATACCGCAATGGTATGTTAGTTTTAAACAATAGTTAATTCACAACCCGTCAGCAGAGTTTTACTACGGATTTTATTAATGTTGACCTTTTTATGTTGTTACACTTTACGCTGTGTGTTGTGTCTTCTTTGAAAATTTCAATATACTGTTATCAGGCACAAACTGATGAAACTGTCCTGACTTTTCAGTAGAGTTGTAGGGTCAGATTGTATCGACATATGGGAGTGAATCAACATGCATGTTCATGAATTTGTACCACTTTTGCAGACAATCATTACTCAGTCCACCCCTACAAAATCACTCTTCTAAATGACAAAGCACTTACCCATCCCATGTGTATTTTTATGACCGAGCTACCTTCCGTCCTCTTTATTTATGCAAGAGTGTTCCATGTGATAAACGCTCCCTGGATAACTACACATTCCCTGGGGAGTGGACAATAGTGGGGTGACACAATCCCAACCCCTGTAGAGAGAGAAAGGGAGAGAGAGAATTTTAAAGAGCGGTCAGTAGCGTAAATGCCCAGAAAATTACACTCAATAAAATTGGTTCCACGCAAAAGTTAATGGAATTTCAATTAGGTCAAATACATTAATGCATGTTAGTAAATTCATTAATATTTTTAATATGTAAAACATTTAAGGTTAATAGCTATAACAAACAAATTATTTTATTTTAACTATGTCATCATATATAGACTACTCTATTATAAAAGGCAAAATTAAATAAAATTAGTCATGGACATAAAAACCATTTTCATAAAATGAAACTTAGTCTAGTGTAATTTTATTTATATAAGTCAGGATACATCGATAACAATAGAAAATTCTTCATCCATGTAAGTAAATTAATGGTCTGTAAAATGTCAATAAATATTAAAGATTGTACTTTGAGATTGTCTTTTAACATCGACAAAACAAAACAAATTTAATTTTCATCCATATACAGTAGACTAAAGTAATATCTAAAAAGATTGCAATTTATTATTATTATTATTATTATTATTATTATTATTATTATTATTAGTAAGGGCGGATTCCTATGACATGTCATATTTTTACCAAAGCCTATATTCTAAGCCCTGAAGTAAGTAAAAACATTTATATATATATATATATATATATATATATCGATATATTTATATATACATCGATAAAGCGTCACTGCTATAAAGTAAAAATGTTCTCTTTAATTTGTTTACTTGTTATAGTCAGCTCCTAGATGGCAGTGAAGACTGAGTTCTCGCGACATCTAGTAATAATGGAGAATATAATACATATATAAGAAAAATAAATGTTTGAATTGGATTCGCCTGGTGGTGTAATGGATATCACACTGAGGTACAGACTCAGAGACCCGGGTTCGAATCCCGTCCAGGCATTTATTTTTCTTATCATACCATATATATATATATATATATATATATATATATATATGCCTTATTATTAAGATTAAGTGGTTTTTAATGGGTCTTAAAAGTCATATTTCTCACTTTTTCTGATCTTTGGTCATACTTCTGCTTATTTCTATGAGAAAGTCATATTTTTGGGGTTTTTAATAGCCTAGTCATCAGGCGATTGGAAATAACATTGTGTCTGTATAAAAATCGTCAGATTCACAGTACACTTGTTTGGTAGGTTTCTGTTAACATGTAGCAAAGGTTTATACTGGACAATTGAAGGAGATTTCCTTTTTCTTATGATACCATTGAAAATATATGAATGAACAATTAATATAGTATGGGTAAAATAATCATTAAAATATAAGGTCATATTTTTGTCTTTTTTTAGGTCATATTTACACCTTATTTTAGGTCATAAATACATAAATATTTTCCATTTTTTAGGTCATAGAAATCCGCACCTTAATTATTATTATTATTATTATTATTATTATCGGCCGCGGTGGACTAGTGGTTATGCTGCTTGCCTCTGGTCCCGAGAGTCGGTGGTTCAAACCCGGCCGGGGTCGATGGATTTTTTAGGACGGAAAAATCCAGGGAGCAAGTCCTCCAGGAGGGACTTTAAGCCGTGGGTCCCGAGTCTGAAGATTTTCAGGCTCGTAAAAAATCCTTAAGCCTGAATGAAAAGGCCTCTAAGCAAAATTTACCGAATTTTCCCGTCCTAGTACTACCTTGGTTTCCTAGATGTCAGCATGAGGCGGAACGCTGACCACGGACCACTCAAAATGACATCTATGCGAAAACAAGTGTAACTGAATTAGTATGGTTCAATTTCTTCTCTGTAGGGGGAGAGCGCTTAAATCTCTGTAAAGGGAAAACATAGGCTTACAATACAATACAATTATTATTATTATTATCTCCTGCTACTTAACACATTGTCTTAAGTCGTCTTGCTTCCCAATATTCTAGGGCTGGGACATGGATTATTGTATGCCCGAATGTTGGGTGGCAATATGTGATAGGATTATAGATCAATCACAGGTTTGTTTGGATATTAAAGGATTCGGTGGGCGCCGGATTTATAAAGGATTTCCATGGTTCACTGGGAATTTGGGTATTCGGTTCGCTCAGGTTTAAATATCGGTAGGCATGAGGTTCTTATTCAGGGATTCCACGAGGACTTCGTCGGGCAGAATTAATTGTGTCGAATACATTGTGTTGAATGTAATTTATTATGTCTTGAAAACCACTCGAAATGGAGAACACTGTACATGTTTTAATTATATTCTCTCGCACTGATCTCACAATCGACAATGGCGTTTATCGTGGGTTTACCGCGTTAATAATTATTCAATGGCGTACTAACTCACTGATTTATGAATTAATTTATGAAGTTTAAATAGCCAGTCGATTCCCTATGATCGATTAACCTTTTAACGTGGTTACAAGCAGTCGAGAGAATTGCTGCATCTTATTTTACTTGCGGATACTATAAATTATCCTTGCGATTAATAAAAATGTTTAAATCCCGATACTTGAGATACTTCGGTAAAAATCCTAAGTTCTAAAAGTTAAATTGCCACTGGTGACCATGCTGCCAGTGTTTGACGAAGATGTGTGCAATGCCCGGATCACAAGCACATGTTGAAGCAAAGTAGAAAGTGTCTGTAGAAATGTCTGAGGTTCGTCTCCCTCGCCCATTACGTAAATTAGGTTCTCCCACTATATCGACCTCGTGGACCTGAGATCAGTGCTTAGGCACACGTAACAAATAATATGATTGGTCAATGTACCCTTACATTATAATCGAGAAGGTGTTACAAATTTGTTATTGGTGATCTTTGCCGTCGGAGGTTGGGCCCTATCCGTGTTGGCTTCACGTACAGTCGGGTCACAAGTTTGTAACCTAGGCCACTGGGTTTTTCCTAGGTCATTGATCTTTACTTCTAGTAGACCCTAACGCTTGAGTTTGCTCCCTTCCCACACTTTTTACTAGCGTTGTTTGTCCCAAGATGAAATCCCAGCTCGTAAATTCAGTTATTGTGTTCTGACTGTCAATATAGAGCTGTTAAATTCTGATTCACAAAAGATTGGCAGTCAAATCCTGAGAATAAAGGATTTTGTCAACATTCTAACTCTTTGTATATGTGTCGGTCACTTCCGCCTTCACAAAAGAAAGGGTGGCATTACCTGAGTTCTCTCTACCTTGTTAATGACTAGTCATTTAGTTCCAATTAATGCTAATTTCGTCGGATCATTTTATTTGCCATTTATTCTTTCATAATCGTATTCTACTCGCTTTTCTGATTACTTTAAGTATACTCATGGCCTAAGTCTGACAACTTCTTCTCTCAATGGTCTAATTGTTTATGATTTTAATTGCCTGGCATTGGGATTTATTAATTTATTCAGTTACTCTATGCAAAGGAGGCTGAGTGATTGACTTGGTACAGGACATTGGATAAATAATAGCAACACTGCTATAACATCACAAAAAATATGTATTTTTTGGTTACTTTTGACATTACGAATTTCATTTATATACGGTATATATTGTTCAATTCCCCAGGTTGTCATTTCGACATTTCTGGTATTCTCTCCTGGCATTGGCTTAATTGAAACCCACTTCTGAAGTTGAGGCGCCTAGAAGGCGGAGTTACGTTACCCCGATGATATGATGTGTGATAAATGACAATGAAGCGCCAGATGAATTCTTAACCTAAACTTATCCTAAATTCCAGATCGTTGCGAACCACAGGAATAATTCCCTTTAAGGAAACATTCCTATGGTCTGACCGAGAATCGAATCCTGGAACTCAGAAACGCTGACCACTAGACCATGAGACTGGTCGAAATTATCTTGTCAAGTAAAATATACGTTGCCAAGTCCTTGAAACAAGACGCGGTATACGATCGGTGCCCACCTAGAATCGTTAGGGATTTGGGTAGCTACAATGAGTAGCGGCTCCAGATTGAGAAAATTAGTTCTAACGGCTAGGGAACCCAACATGACTGACTACATATCACCACTACACTGACTGTATGATCGTCTACCTCTGTGATTAACTTATGTGGATGTGAGGCGAGCATTCGGTTGGGAGGTCAAGAGTCCATTAGGCCTGTCGCGCCATGGGTGAAAAAAATTTGGTAGTTCATTTGGACACGTTCTAGACCTGCAATGTCGTCATTCAGTCCACGAATGGTTAACCTTGGAAGTTTCACTTACTTACTTTTATTGTATATTATTTCAATTCTATCATATTCCATGTAGTCCATCGCTGTGGTCTCGAGGTAGAGTACTGCCTTGTCATGAAGCGAGCCCAGGTTCGATTCCCGGTCGGGACAGGCTCCTGGTTGAGTTTTTTTTCGGGTTTTTCCTCATCTGTAAGACAAATGTCAGGAAGCTTAAGGCCCAACTGTCCCCGAAAATCATCCGGCTATCATCATCAACCTTATCATCATCATGATCCTTCACCGGTGAGGAAAGCAACGGGAAGCTACCACACCTATAATTCCCTATAGTAAAACTGCAAAGCATAGCATGAATGTGCTATGATTGCAGTGAAAGACCTGCCTTCGGGTAGAATTACTATGGAATGGAATATTCCATGTTTTGTTAGTATTAGCTAGTATTACATATCATCATCATTGTCTTTTGTTTAGTCTATATTTTAATAAGGTTTTAAAATTGTAATAAGTACTCTTACTTTAAGGGAGGAAAGGGGATTATGAGTATTTGAAAATAAAGTACATAGGAAAAATCTTGGACCAAAGAGAGATGAACAGACAGGTGAATGGAGAAGACTTTCATAACAATGAACTACATGGTCTTTATAGGAAGTCAGATATAATAAGAAAAGTTAAGTCACATAGAGTGTGATGGGCAGGACATGTGTCACGTATGGGGAATGAAAGACGTGTATGCAAACTTCTTGTGGGAAAACCAGAGGGAAAGCGCCCAGTTGGTAGACCAAGAATGAGGTGGGAAAATAATATTAACTATGATTTGAGGGAGGTAGATTTTACAGGGAATGATTGGGAAGCATTAGCTCAGGATATGGATTTATGGAGAGCTTATGTCCGCGCGGCCATGATTCTACGGGTTCGATAGTACCAGTGAGTAAGTCCGATCCGATTGAGGGTCTTTCCACTTTTCAGCGGTTGCCCTTTTACCAGCCGACTGCTGGCCCTTCACATCCACATGTGTCAATCACAGAGGTAGATGATCAACAGCCAGTGTAGGGGTGACATGTGGTTAGCATGTCGAGTCCCCCAGCCGTTATAGCTGGTTCCTCAACCTGGAGCCGCTACTTATTATAGCTACCCAATTGCCTCACGATGCTGGTTGGGCACCGGTCCCATACAGGCCGAAATACCATGAGAAAATTTCTTCTCCCATGGAGACTCGAACCAGCGCAAGTCCCGTAGCTCTGCGGGAAGGCTTCCTACCTTAACCGCTCGGCTACGGCGCGGGACGCCAGTGAGTAAGTAGGTATATAATTTTTGTATAATTTTACTATTCGCTGGTTGAGAGGAATATTATTATTATTATTATTATTATTATTATTATTATTATTATTATTATTATTATTATTATTAAATAAAAATGATTAGAATGTTCCAATAGGGTAGATCCTGTATGAAGGAAGACTAGAATCTGAGCGCATAATTGGCTAATTTTTTTCTTTTCTTTCTCTCACTACTTCTTACTTTATTAGAGCTGAACGAGAAATGATGTCATCTTTCTGAAGACGCTTCTTGAGTTTACCTAGGATGAAATTAAATGCAGCACTTTTAGTGCTCTGAAAATGGGAGTTGTGTGGAATTATCGGAGAGTCATAGGGGTTCCCAGGAATAGCCAGAGAGAGGAAATCAAATGCCTGACTCTCGCAGTGAGTCATTCTCTTTCATCATCTCAGTTCAAATCACTGTCCCAACCTCCTTCTCCGCTCCCCTGTCATGTTTTACTTTCAACTTTATAGACCTCAGGGTAGCAGTCTACAAAATATTAAAAAAACGCATCAAGGGGTAGCTGTATCCTTTATAAAACTTACATTACTTCTCTTTTCTCGGTTCACAAAGTCCATGTCATTTTCAAAGAGATGAGTCACAAGCAATGTAAAAATCTGACCATCTTATTTTCCTAGGTACTGTGGATTAAGAAACGTAAAAAGAGAAAATATAAGTTTAATATCTCCTCCAGTAAAAATTAAAATATAAAATAAGTACCAGAGGTATCAATCGTCTTCAACTTTGTAATGAAGTATTTTTTTTTAATTTTACGTAGTGACTTCAACAGTGTTTCGTAATGAATTTTAAAAGTATTACCTCATACAGGCCTAGAACGCTTTCGGCTTACCACTCGGATGCTGGCCTCATATCCACAAATGTAAGTCACAGAGGTGGATGATCGTCCTTCCAATCTAAGGGTGATATGAGGCGGTCAGAGGACAAGGCATACAAGCGAAAACAAAAATAGTTTGGAGAAAATTAAGTTTATAAATCAATGAGGATATAAAATTCCAGGAATATCTGACAAGTCTCATAAATTGTGTTCATGTTCCTTATATATGGGTCCATTTATCCGTAAAATATGAACATTAACCCCTTTCTTTTGCATTAAGAGTCACTGGGTATCCATTGTTCATCAAGCAATATTTTGAAATAGATTATCCAAGAAAAGTAGTTTCATGCCAAAGTTTTTATTATGACTGGAATTACGTACTTATCCAAAGAGTTACATATTACGACAATATTAATTGAAAAATCGGTCTTAAAATTCATTGGACTTAAAGCTGCATTCATGGATACATTCTCTTACCCGCCTCTCCATATGAATGTTTCCCTTCCTGTCTGTATATTGTTTGCCTGCATTCCTTCCTCTTTTTGCTTTATTTTTGTATCCAATTTTCTCGTTTGCTAATCCTCTTTCTGCCAACGTGTAATATTGGAACACATTCTTCTTCTATAGACCCTGTGATGCCGGGTTCTTCAATGCCATCTTCACTGTAATCAATCAGGAAAAAAAAACGATTAAATCTTCATATTTTAAAAATCATACCTTTGTTATAAACATTATTACATTTGCAAATCCTGTAGACCTAAATCATATTATATATTTAGATTTTTAATAATTTCCAATTATCCCAAAATGTATTGGAAAAACTATTATTTTATAATATAGGTCTACAATTGTGAAAATATAGATAAAGTAGTTAAAATATTTTATTTACCTTGAAGGTCGAGGTTAAGTTCATTCCCATCTTCATCAGATTTAGATTCAGACATAATAGTATTTGATAAATCAAGAAACCTCGAAGAATCATCAGTACTGTATTAAATACTAATAATGTAATAATAATCTTCACGTAAAATTTGTTGGAAACATTAATAAATACAACGCTCTAAGCTTGAGTCCACCTAGCTGTTGGAAGCCAAGAAGTGTAACTACAGACGTATCCCTTTCCTCCAAGTAGAAGAACTATTTTTCTGAGTGATTTTCTAAGACTCCACTGTATGTCAGAATCTGTCAAACTCACACATATATCTCTTGGGAACCAAACAGTTTGTCATATTAGCTAACCAACCATTTCTGCACTTAACTCATTTAAAAAAAAAATGTCACTTGTACCCCTTGTCCTCTGACCGCCTCATATGTTGTCAGTATGCCACGCTTCTCAACAAATTATATATATGTTTTATACTGTGCTGTATAGTAACATGGAGCTGATAAATTCCTCACGCTTGTAATCGGACAGGCACCCATCGTATACTCGCTGAAATTATATGAGAACATTTCTTTCCCCTGGGGAACTCGAACCTGTGCATTTCCGTATTTATGAACCAAGACAACGTGCTCTGGATCGCTCGGCCACGGTGCGAGGCATTATTTTAATAATAACTAACTCACTGCCACTATCGAAACCGTGGGTTTTACAGTGGGACCAGTAGCTCCCATACGAGTACATAGAGAGAGGAGCCAGTTGCTCTCATACGATCACAGAGTGCGGCCAGAAGCTCCCTTACGAAAACAGAGTGGGCTAGTTGATCATATTACGAGTATTCAGAGGAGCCAGTTGCTCCTATATTATTACCTAAAAGTGTGAATCAATCTATCTTACGTAAATGTACTAGAGAAGTCTAGATTTGCTCAAGTAGTCTACAAAATATTATCAATTCGTTGTGAATATTGTGTTGTTCATATGAGGTTAACATAATAAATCCTCTTTAATTAATTACACAACTCATTGTTACTGATCATCGAATTCCTTGTACTTCACACCAGTAGAACCCAGTAATAAGCCTAATCTAAAACACGCCCTGAAGAGACCCTCGTGCCTACTTAAGCTTGCTGCAAATGGCTATTTAACGAATAAAATTAAGCTGTTTTCTCACAAATCATTATTTAAATATAGTTATTTTAAAATATTTATATATTTAATGTAAATGGCGATGTTTGAAAACATATGAGAAATGTTATGTTTCACTTGTCCATCACTGTAACGAGATAATATTATTTATTGCCAAAGGATCGCAATATTGTAAGAATGCACCCTAGTGGAGAAAAAATGAAACACATCAAACTGTATATTAATTAATTTCTGAAGTCCTATGATGTAAATATGTCAATTATATTTTTGTGGAACGTTATCTTTCATTTAGTATTTAATATTAGAGTTAATTATGATAATTATATTCTGATGTAATATATGTTTGCCCTGGTGAGTGAAGAAAATGCCACTTGGCCCTAACTCCACCAGGCTAAATAAATAAATATAAATAAATTACCTGCGAAATAATACGTTTAAGAAAGTGCAAACAGTGGTTTCTTTTCTTTTTTCTTTTTTTTTTGTTATAATCAATTGTTACAAATGTTTTTATATTATATCCCGCAAGCACTTTTTGGTCACTTTCGTGCACTATATATATACAGTCTGGCAGCCACATGCAATCACTGCAAAATAATGCTATGACCTATTCAGAATGTTAAAAAGGAGGAGACTGATTTTAAAGTGATCAAATTAAACTGATAAAATCGAGGTGAAAAAGACTGTGATTGGTTGTAAATAAAAAATCATTGAAATGTGATTGGTCATGGACTCCCATTTGGGGCATGAGTTAAATACTCTGTATAATTCACCTCCTTCAAATAATTGTTAATGGCATTCTCCTAATTCATTCTTGGCCTTCTTAATAGCGGTTTCCTTCTGGCTTTCCTGAAATATGTTTCTGTGCTCCTCTTTCATTCCCCATTCGTGCCACATGTCCTACCAATCGAAGTCTATGAGCTTTAATTAATCTTATTACATCAGGTTTCCCATAAATACCATGTATCTCAATAGTACGTAATTTTCTTTATTCGCTTGTCTATTCGCCTCTCTTTGATCCAAACATTTTCCTTCTTCTTGTCTTCTTGTAAGCCCATGTTTCCCTTAACAGAGATTTAGGCGCTCTCCCCCTACAGGGAAGAATATGAACCATAGTAATATAGTTACACTTTTTTCGTATAGATGTCCTTTGAGTGGTCCGTGGTCAGCGTTCCGCCTCATACTGACATCTAGGAAACCAAGGTAGTACTAGGACGGGAAAATTTGGTAATTTTGCTTAGAGGCCTTTTCATTCAGGCTTAAGGATCTTTTACGAGCCTGAAAATCTTCAGATTCGGGGCCCACGGCTTAAAGTCCCTCCCGGATGACTTGCTCCTTGGATTTTTCCATCCTAAAAGAATCCATTGACCCCGGTCGACTTTGAACCCGCGACCCTCGGGACCAGAGGCAAGGAGCATAACCACTAGTCCACCGCGGCACTTTATTAGCAAGTCCCATCTTTTAAAATAAGAGAGGTTGTAATAAAAAGTTGAAATAACTTTTAATCGAAACGGACTATATTCCTACGTTCAAGCCTTCCCAAGAAAACTTAACCTTTTTTCCTAACACTATGAAAGAGATTGTCAATAAATAATAGTTTTAAAAAACTAAAAGGACCAGCTTTACTAGAAAACTAAAAAATGAAAAACAATTTTAATTTTCAATACGTTTGGGATAAAATAAAGTGGTCAACAAAAATCATCTCCAACACCTATAGAATAAAATTAGAGTTTATTCAACAAAAAGAAAATAATTTTTCACATCACAAACGGTGGGGTGCTCTATATCAATTAATATATTTGATAATGAACAGATATTGGTAAAAGTAAGCTCTCTAAAAAGAAAATGTAAAAATCATAAAAATCACCCCATGCTTTTGATGGTAAAATTATTTTCTTTTTGTTGATAACTCTAATTTTATTCTATATGTGTTGGAGATGATTTTTTGTTGACCACTTTATTTTATCCCAAGCGTATTGAAAATTAAAATTATTTTTCATTTTTTAGTTTTCTAGTAAAGCGTGTTCTTTTAGTTTTTTAAAACTATTATTTATTTTTTATTTTTTAGTTTTAATATTTTACAGAACAAGATAAAAATGTAAATATCTTTAAATTCGATACTATTGTAGTATGAGCTGAAAAAAACCTCCCAGCCGGATTTGAACCAGCGACCTATGGATTACTGAAATTATATACCACTAAGAGTTCACTGGTCTACCAACTGAGCTCTTACAACGATTGACTAAAAACTCGACAAGTCCGCAACCTATTATACTAGTTTTCATTTTTTTGATTTTCGGATGATTCTGGCCAGGATTTTAGAAACAAAATATGAAATTATTGTATTGTCACGGGTCCGCTACAAGTATACAAAGTTTCAAGTCAATCCAATGTTTCTAAGTGGGTGAAACTCGCGTTGAAAGATTCCGTTAATTTGATACAAAACACTTTTTTTGATTTTCTGATGATTATGGCCAGGATTTTAGAAAATAAATATGAAATTATTGTATTGTCACGGGTCCTCTACAAGTATACAAAGTTTCAAGTCGATCTGATGATTTTAAGTGGGTGAAAATCGCGTTGAAAGATTCCGTTACATAGATAGATAGATAGATAGATAGATAGATAGATAGATAGATAGATAGATATAGATAGATAGATAGATAGATAGATAGATAGATACAGGTCAAGCTAATATAAAGCGTGTAATAACATGAAAATGTTATTAGTTTGTTTAATACGCTGGAATGAAATTTTGTTCAGATTACCTAAGAATTTCATCTTTACCAATGGCAGTGAGATAGGGAGTTTAGATTACATGTGTATAAACAATGATATGTGTAACAGAATTAGTTTATATGGTGATAAAAGGAACTATATATAGGGGTAATTAGTGATAGATAAGGCGAGCTATGAGTTCCTCTATGTTTCTTCAGGGTCGGGCTGAACTTATGATAATAACCGGTGATAGTTAAGGAACTATTTAAGGTAAATAGTGATCAAACTAAATTTAGGTGACGTAATAGAAGGATTTTATTAATTTTATTTTCCCTCAATAGTAAATTATACACTTCTATAGGTTCTCCAGACAGGGCACTCGCCCTACTTACTCGACTAGTGACTATAAGGGAGCACTCGCCCCTCTCGCTTGATTTTTAACTTCATAAAATTTTATATTAAATATTTAAGAAAGTCGTGGATTTGACTTACTTTTCCGTCGCCATTACAATTTTTATACAAATTTTCATTGGATAAAATAAATATTTTGACACACCTCTATAGGCTACATGTGCATGTCGATATGGGCCTACTAAATTTAGGGCGTGGCCTTTTACATGACTATCTTCATTTCCAAGTTACTCGAGGTCAATTATCTCTCTAGCTGTTCGCTATGTTTTTCAAGGCTACATCATTTTTTTCCGTTTGAAGTTTCTTAAAAGTAATAAAATATTGTTTGCATCTCCCCCTAACAATATCGATGCTCCCCTTCTGAGATTTAACCTTGAGGATTTGCGTAAAGTCTAAGACCGTAATATAACTGTCTTTAATACCTACCGGCTTCCAAATTACGTAACATATGACCAGACAATAAACTTAACAGTTATTCATATTTATTCAAGCCCCCTTAAATAACTTGAAACACCGCTGTCGGCAATTATTTGTTTACTAGAAAATATTACTATATTTTTACAATCAAAAGAGCCCTCCAATTATAATATTGGTACATACGAAAAGACGTGGAGTGTGTTAAACAGTGCAGAAAATGTAAGTTGCCTTCTAAAGACAGTACAGCTCAACCAGTACACAAGAACAGTTGGATGGCATTCTCCTTACCGGTTATAGAACCTGCAGATATATTATTAACAGCAGTTGGAATATTACCCGATATCTCCAGAAAAAAATGTTCTCTATTTTGTTATGGAGTAATATCGCTAGGCGATTTTCTCATAACTTTTGTTAATTACAGTTATTTGGTAAACTTTATTATGTACAATATTTACATACTCTGTAATAAACATATGAACAAATCTAACATATTTCATATTTAATTACTTTATTAGACTAGTAAATTAAAAGTTACGAATATCCGTAGTTTTATATTTTCAATCATTCTTTATGAAAAACCAATGTTGTTCATTTTGTTAAAAGCTAAAATAATGCATATGTAAGTTACATTTAGCAACTATAGTTTTATGTTTACCATAAAACTGAATGTTTTTTTTAATTAAACATTAATTTATATTTGTTGACAAAACAGTCTTAAATATGCATGTTATTGTTGTTAAATGTAAATATTACTTACATTAGTATTTATTAAGCAATAAAATTACAAAATGCAGACATGAATATATTTCTATTGTAACATTTAAATACTCAGCATTAGTATGAGAATTATTAGAAAATATTAGCTGAAGATAGGGAAAGATTTTTTAAGGGTTTTCCATCCATAAGACTAATGTCAGGGTCCTTTAAGGTCAAAACGACCCCCGAATATCATCTGGCCATCACAATAATCATCATTATCACATTCGCTATGTTTAGTATGAATGTGCGAGTGAATGGTGTATTTAGTCTTAAATGTTTGTGTTATCTCCAGCGCGGACAAGAATCTTGGGAGTTAGTTAATTGGTTAATTTATCAAGTAACTTACTGGCACTGAAGAACACGTTGGTTTTTGGCCGCGCGGACATAAGCAATTCACACACACATATTCTGAGCTAATTTTTTCCCTCCAATCATGGATAATGTTATTCTCCCATCTCATTCTTGGTCTAATAACTGGGCGTTTTCCTCTGGTTTCCCCTTAAGACGCATCCATGCCCCTCCTTCATTCTAAATTTGTGCCACATGTCCTGCCATCAAAGTCTACGAGATTTAACTGTTTTTATTATATCTGGGTTTCCTGCACTGTTATATGGTCTTCTCCATTCGCTTGTCTGTTCATCTCTCTTTGGTCCAAAAAGTTTCCTGAGAATTTTATTCTTAAATACTCATTACTTTGCTTATTATGGAATAAAATAAAATTTCGTATTTACATAGACTATTTAACTCATGTCCCAAAAGGGAGTCAATGACCAATCACATTTAAATTATTTTTTATTTACAACCAATCACAGTCGTGTTTCGCCTCGAATTTATTAAACAAAGTTTATCATATTAAAGAGAGCACCTCCTTTTTAACATTCTGAATCGGTCATAGCATTATTTTGCAGTGGCTGACTCCGCAAAAAAATACGGCTTCCAGATTGTATATATAGTGCATGGATGTCAGCTCATAGTGCATGCGGGAGATAATATAAAAACATTTGTAGCAATTAATTATACCACAAAAAAAAAAAAAGAAACCACTGTTTGAACATTCTTAAACGACAGTAATATAATGTACGGTTAAAAACTATAATATAGTTACCTTATAGGTCCGTCTCCTCAACTTAAGTTCTTTTAAAACTCTGTAGGCCTTTTAAAAGAACTTAAGTTGAGGAGACGGACCTACAAGGTAACTATATTATAGTTTTTAACCGTACATTATATTACTGTGAACTAATACCTCAACGGAAAATCACCATGAATTTTACTAGTATCGATTCTTAAACGAATTATTTTTCAGGAAATGAAGTTGCAGAAAAATACAATTGACATATTTACATCATAGGACATCATAGATTAATACCCTAGTAGTAGTAGTAGTAGTAGTAGTAGTAGTAGTAGTAGTAGTAGTAGTATTAGTAGTAGTATTCAAGGGTTCTGAAGATCTTGATTTGTCATCATTCGCTTGTTAATACCTGGTTATAAATTTCTCCACTAGGGTGCATTCTTACAATATTGCGATCCTTTGGCAATAAATAATATGATCTGGTTGCAGTGATGAACAAAAGAAGCAAATGAAGCGTACCAATCGTTTCTCATTTGTTTTTAAACATCGCCGTTTACATTAGTTATAAAATATATTTAAAATAACTATAATTAAATAATGATTTGCGAGTAAACAGCTTAATTTTATTTTTTAAATAGTCCTAACAAATGCCACTCTTGATTTCCAAATTCTCTAGATAAATTGACTCCTCACTTCGTGTGTCGTGAATTTATTGATAATTTGTAAACCACTCGTGGCATTACTTATGAAAATTTAGCAGTATGTTTTCGAGAAAAATAATATCCAATGTCCATAGAGTCCTATAATCTTAGCAATATGTTGTTCTTACAAAGTTTACGAGAGCTTATGTGACACATTAAAGTGATTCTAATACTTTGTTTTATTTTAACGAGCAGTGATATGAAGACACAAAAAGTCTTAGTACCGTGCTGTAACAGCCTCTTCAGGGATGAAATTTCTAATAAAAAATGCAGAGCTTTAAGATGTTATAAACATACGGAAATCATTCTCAACAGTACCTTCGTTATGTGTTATTAATATTTTTAATAAGCACGATTCATATGTCTACCAGTACTTTGAAATTCATGGTAAAACCACCGTTGAGATTATTGATTAATTGTTAACCTTTAAAATCCGCAGTTTAGGACGTCTGATAAATCAGGTATTGATTTTAAAATTTTAACATTTTAATAAGTCGATATTAACCAATATATAAACATGTTGATTAATTAAATAATAATTTGTTAACATGTCTGAAGAAGGTACAGTGTACCGAAACAGCTGTCACTGAATTATATAATAAATATGAAAATCAAATAAAACTACGTTTTATTTTTATTTAATTAATAAACAAAATAATAATTTGTTAACATGTCTGAAGAATGTACAGTGTACCGAAACAGCTGTCACTGAATTATATAATAAATATGAAAACCAAATAAAACTACGTTTTATTTTTATTTAATTAATAAACAAAATAATAATTTGTTAACATGTCTGAAGAAGGTACAGTGTACCGAAACAGCTGTCACTGAATTATATAATAAATATGAAAATCAAATAAAACTACGTTTTATTTTTATTTAATTAATAAATATGGATTTTCATCAAGTAAACACCAACTCAATTGATTATATAAACATGTTTGTTTGTTTGTTTGTTTGTTTGTTCGTACTTTATGCATGGCCATACCGTTGATCCGATTGTGATGGTTTTTTTTTTGCAAAATGTTCAGGAGATTCTCGCGATGAATATAAGCTATACGAGAGTTGAGATACTCAACTCCTACCCGCTTAAAAAACACCCTTTGTAGTTAAAAACGTGAAAAAGTCCCTTTTTTACCCTTAAATGGTTTACGCTGCCTAAACCATAACAAATACACAAAATTAATATACACAGAATTGAATATCTCAAAAAACCTCTACAAAAAAGTCCGCGACAGCATATGTTTATATGTTACAGATAACACACAATAGCCTTTTTGTCTTTCATTGATGCCAAGAAGATCGGGATAAGTAGATTTCCGGGCAAGCATGTGCTGTCATACCATTCATCCCATTGTCATGGGTCTTTTTGAAACATGCTCAGGATTTTCCCGGGAAGGTTATAGGTTATAAGAGAGTTTTATTGCTCAAGTCCTTCACCTTTAAAAATCACTTTCTGTAGTGAAAAAACGTGAAAGGAATGTCGCTTTTTGTAAGCTTAAATGGTTTACGTTGCCTAAACCATAAGAAATACACAAACGTATTATACACAGAATTGAATATCTCAAAAAACTCTACAGAAAAGTCCGCGACAGCATATGTTTATCTTTGAGGATAACTGACAATTACAATTTTTGTCTTTCATTGATGCCAAGAAGGTCGGGGATAAGTGGAATCCCGGGTAAGCATAGCAGCGCACGGCGGGTATTCTTTTATGGATAACTCAAAATAACGAATTTTTGTCTTTCAGCTCATTTATGCCAAGTACATCGGGATGCTAGATTCCCGGACAACGCCGGGTAATCAACACGGGTTATCTAAAAATAATAACGATATAAATTTATATTTATTTTTCCTTTTACTTATTCAACTAACTGCAAAAACACATTACTAGGGCAAGGCAATTAATGATTTTGCATGTTTTTTTGTAATGAAGGCTGTAACATTGCTTACATATATGAAAATGTACGGCATTAAAAAACGGATTAAATAAAAACAATTCGTTAGGGCATTTTTTTGCCTTTTTTTTACCTTTTCTAGGGATAGGTCATTTTTGGGCAATTGTTAGGTCATTTTGAGCATTTTTTACACTTTTCCGGAAGGCTGTGACATCATTTGTATTTGATTTAAGATTTTTATTATAATTAAGTATTTTTCCTTGTCAATACAATTTCGTGGAATTACGTAGTTGTTTTGCTAACTACTACCCCTATTTTTCAAGGTATGTGCGTAATGAACTTGCCCAGTTCTAGGAATTTTATTCAATTTCTTAGAGCTTATGCTAGCTTCTACCCTTATTCTGATTGTTAACTGTAATTCATAATTGCTGTAAAGTGCACTGTGCAATTGAAATGGCTTTTCTGCAATAAAAGGTACTGTAACATGTATTTTTTAAATACTTTTATTTTAATATTTTGATGTTAAGTTAAATTTTATGTAATTCAGTAATCAAGTAAGTACTTAATCTAATAAACACTATTTTTATTGGTAATTCTTAACTTTTTATTCGTCATTATTTTATTTTATTGGTCATTTTTTGCATTTTTTAGGTCATAAATGCATTTTTTATTTTGCATTTTTCACCAATTTATAGGTCATTAAATGCCTTGCCCTTTAGGTGTAGCAGAGCACGCCGGGTATTAGCTAGTAAGTTATAAATAAAAATAGGTCTACATTATATGTAGTAAAATAAAGTTAATGTAATGAATGTTAGTTAATAGCAGTCTAATTGAAATCTAAATAAATCTTAACATATCTGTTTCGGGCTGTTTCATCTGTTTCATCATCATCATCATCATCATAGTCCACTCACGAATTTAGGTCATTTGTTTACATGTTTCGGCCTCAATAGAAACACCATCCATTTTTTTTAGTGGACGTCCCGATCTTCTTCTTCCTGCAGGTTGATAGTTTAACACTTCTTTGGATATCCTGTAAGTCTCCATTCGATGAACATGTTGCATCCATCTTGACTTATCAGAAATTTTGTTTTTCTGATGTGTAATTCTTCTAAGATGTCTTCATTTTTTTGTGATCTAGTAGAGTGTATCCTGCAGTCCTTCAAAGATATCTCATTTCAGCAGATCTAAGTATCTGTATATCCTTCTCTGTTTCAATGTTCATACTTCGCTAGCATACAAAAGAATTGGAAGAATCAGTATTTTACAAACATTTAGTTTTTTATGTTTTTGAACTAACTGCGGCTTGAAGATTTATTAATCGTAAAATACTTTTAAAAATTGATATTTTTGAATTTACATCCTTTTATTGTTCATATTTGTTGTAAAACAAACTGCAGGATTAAACAATTCCAAGAAATGCAATTTAATTTACTTACTGAATCTATCCCTGCAAAAATAATATATTTACAAAATATTTTTCTTTATTTTATTTTTGCCACACTCTCTTGAGTGCAAGATACCTCTAAGAGGTAAATATTTACGGATCAAATAAGGTCATATGGTGTGTTACCTCCTTAAAAAACAAAAGGGTCAGAAACTTTCGGAGCAGATGGAATGTAAAATGTAATCCTGAATTCATGTTAGTAATGCAGAACTTCCCATCGCTCCAAGACTGATTAACAGTGGAGATTGAATCCAATATTACCCAATGAGTGCAAAACCCTTGTTTTATTGCAAAACCGCTCCAGGCTATGTCTCAAATAATTCACTGTAACTAACTGACACTATAGAAGCTATAGATAGGCCTACATGACCGCGCGGACATAAGTTCTCCATACATCCCTATCCTGAACCAATATTTTCCAATCATCCCCTGTAAATCTAATTCCCTCAAATCGTTGGCAATGTCACTTTCCTACCTCATTATAGCCCTAATGGGCCCTTTCCCTCTGGTTTTCCGACAAGGAGTTTCTGTGCCTCTCTTGCATTTCCCATTCGTGCCACATGTCCTGCCCAACTGTTCTTATTATATCTGGTTTCCCATAAAGATCATGTAGCTTACTGTTAAATAGTCGTCTCCATTCGCCTGTCTCTTCATCTCTCTTTTGTCAAAATTTTTTCCTAAGAACTTTATTCTCAAATACTCGTAATTTTTCTTCTCCCTTATACAGTTGTCCATGTTTCACATCTATACAATAATTAACTTTTGAAACTAAATTTATATTAAAATAGTTTGAACATTTAAAAACTATGTTTTAGATAGACCCCCTAAAGATTTTAACTAGACCGACAGGAGAAAAATATTGTAAATAGATGTAATTATAAACAGAATGAAAGAGAAGGATTTTTGTTGATGATGACATTGGGACAATTAACAAGATTGGCATATAGCGATATAAATTTATTTGGATGCAGAAAGATACCTTGGCGCAGAGCTATGGGACTTGTTCCTGGTTAGAGTTCCCACGGTGGAAAACGTTGATAAGAAAGTTATCAAGTTCAACAAAGTAAGTTTTTATAATAGACCTGAATACAGAGTTCTTGCTATATACGATAATAATCGGCCTCGATGGTTTAGAGATTATTTTCCGAAGGTAGCGGGTTCAAACACGGCCCGTGTTAATTTTTTTAGGATGGAAAAATCCAAATTAATTAACTACATAATAATGTATTTATTACTTAATTAATTAATTTGACATTGTTTAAATAAGAGTTTCAGTATTAAAGAAGATTTTTTTAAATTCAAGAAAATAGTAACAATTTATGGGTATTTCGTGATTAATTTTAATTTCACTTTTGGAATGAAAACCTGAGGGAAGACGAGGCAGAGGAAGACCTAAAACCTCCTGGAGTCAGGGAATATATTTATACATGAAGGATGAACATGTACAACCAGGAGATTGGATGCACCGACAAAATTGGCTATTAGGAATCGGACGATGTCAAAGACACTAATCAACCGATGATCTATCTAATTTTAATTTTCTCAAGAAATAGCTACTCATCCTGTAAGTTCAGAGATTTTGTGCTCATATTAAAACTAACTAATCCCTTATTTAAAAACCAATGACAGGGTCAACTTTGAGAGGTTTCTGGTTGCGTTTCGAACTTTTTTTTTATAGCCCGGATCGAAAATTTGTATAACCCGATTGCGTCCCTGAATACATAGCCTGGTTGCATCCCAGATATTTTTACTTTCAACAAGAACATAGCTTGTTGGGTCTCTGATATTTTTATTTTCAAAATGTACATGGACCGGTTGCTTTTATAGTTGGGATATTTTTATCTGTTCATTTGGCTACACATTCCACTGTATTTTCGATCGATATTTGTAGTTAGTTGCCTACTCCTTCCACTTCTAACTTAGAGTCTTGGCGCTGCCTAACAATTCCACTCTTATCTGCTGAAGCATACGTTTATTGTCTATGATGTCAACATTGTTTGAATGTAAGTTGAGTGAAAGTAAAAAGAATATTAAATTGATTGACGAGTTAAGTTTCGGTGCCACAAAATGTTCAAGGACGGTATAATGCGCGGAGTTGTAAAAGAATGTACAAGTTATATTGGAAAGCCGTTATATTAAAGTAAATTTAAATGATACGATTGTTTTGGAAACCATATTGAATCATAACTACAAACGAGAAAAGGAAGAAATAACAAATAATTCGAGATTCGATTAAACGAATAACCCAAAAAGACGTTTCAGTACTTCCGAGAAGAATCATTCATCAAGAATTTCGAGGTAAGAATACCCATTTACTTGCAAAATCTATACATTTAATAATCATGTTTGAACACTGTTGAGGTTAAACTTTTTATAATTGAAATGCATGCAAAACTCACATAAATTGTATAAAAATACTATTTATTTATCAAGAATGTAAAACTGAACTTGAAGAGGTACACAAAGTTCTTAATGCCATGGAAATCAAAATGAATGAGGCGAGCTCTCTTTATTAATGAATTGATAGTGAAAGTAACATAGTTTTATTCTCGTCTGTAACAAATTTGGAGGGTTCTATGCCGCCGATATAAATTAGAATAAAAAACGGAAAAACACACAATTTATTCTTGTAGTATGTGAATAATTACCTTATACATATATATATATATATATATATATATATCCATCCATCCATCCATCCATCCATCCATCCATCCATCCATCCATCCATAGTAATTCTGCCGGAGGGAAGGTCTTTCACTGCAATCATTGCATTTTAATGCTATGCTTTGCTGCTTTACTAGGGAATTATAGGTGTGGTAGCTTCCCGTCGCTTTCCACACCGGTGAAGGATGGTGATGATAATGATAAGGATGATGATATGGCCGGATGATTTTCGGAGACCGTTGGGCCCTAAGCTTCCTGACATTTGTCTTACAGGTGAGGAAAAACCCCGAAATAAACCTCATCCAGGAAGCTTGTCCCGACCGGGGATCGAACCCGGGCCCGCTGCGTGACAAGCAGCACGCTACCTCTAGACCACAGCGGTGGACACACACACACACACACACACACACACTCACACTCACACTCACACTCACACACTCACACACGCACACGCGCACACGCGCACACGCGCACACACGCGCGCACGCACGCACGCACGCGCACGCGCGCACGCACGCACGCACACACGCGCACACGCGCACACACGCGCACACACGCGCACACACGCACGCGCACGCACGCACACGCACACGCACACGCACACGCACACGCACACGCACACGCGCACGCACACGCACACGCACACGCGCACGCGCACGCGCACACACACACACACACACACAATGTTATTTTTTAAATATGAAAAAAGCCCATAAAATAAAGGAAAATTTAGATCAACGTAACTAAAAGATGAGCTTACTTGCATATAAGACGTGTATCAGTTATTGCTCGGACATTTGTTCCCCAATATTGAGTTAGCGTTTAATAAAGTAAATCACACCTGCCGAGATGTGTGTAGCCAACATATCACAAAAACCCACTAACAAACAAGTGAACGCTAAACTAATCTGGTATACTAAGTCATCCATTTTCTCACCCCTAACTTGCTCAAACTAACACTATCTAGTCCATCTAATACTAATTTGCCCATTTTCTTACCCTAACTTGCCCTCTAATATAAGTCGACTCTTGGGATTGAATTCCTTTACATGTGAGCCAACATTTCATGCCCCCTAAAAAAATTAAGAATAAAATATATGAAAATCAGAATGATTGGGCAATTGGTACTAGCGGGAACTTGTGTTATGACATTGAGAAACACAGTGTTAAAAGTCACTTTTGGAAAAACAGCACTTTAAGTTACCTGATATATTTTCTAAGTCCTATAGAACAACAGTGCGCATGCGCCCAGAGTTTATATAGTCAATGATAACCCACCATCAAACCACATATCGATTATCATCCTTTGCACATATAGATTATTATCGATATCGTACTAAAGTTTATACAGCTTACGCTAGATGGCAGAACATCGCTCTGAAATTTAAATGACTGATCTTTGCAATAAATCTCCAAATCCATGTTAAAGAAATATATTAATAATATTAAAATTACCAAACGTTTGTTAAAAATGAGTGTACACTTATCACTTCCTAACGCCGATCCAACCAGCGATCGAAAAATCATAGACTCTATGGAGAAAATAGTAGTCAGCATCACAATATTGTCTAACAGTGTCATCATGTTATTTGCGTATTTAAATAGAAACTTCTAAACTATCAAATAATGTTATACAAATTGTTTGAAAAAGTTTGAAATATTAAAAAATGTTAGTGAATACAGAAGAAGAGCTATAATTTACAACAATAAACTTAAAAATGAAGGGTAACTAGAAGTGATGTTCAGCCGTCACTTTTTCTCCGATCTAATATTCACTGGCGGCATAGAGTAGCCCAAATTTGAAAATGTTATTGAATTCTGTCGATGAAACATAAAACATTTAATGTCAAACATGATCTCGATACTTCGAACTACGCTAACAACATACTTGGATTTGATCAGTGTTTTAATTCAGATTTTAAAGTGTTACATGTTTGTAGCAAAGAAAAAAAAATCTTTTAGAAACTTTAGAAATAAATAAATTAAAGAAAAGTAATAGGTTATTAAATTCCAAATTAAATCTAACTGATTCAAGTCTGTTGTATTTATAAATAAATGTATTTTATGTTTTTATGCGATGCAATATAATTAGTTTACTTTTATGTTTATATTGCATTGCATGGTTAAATTTGTTTACTTGGTTGACTACATTCATAAATAGAAAACATATTGGTAACTAGCTAATATCCGGCGTGCGCTGTTACGCCTAAATAAATTATAAATGTTTTTTTATATCTAATTCAATAAGGAAACAATATATATATATATATATATATATATATATATATATATATATATATCGTAATTATCTTAAATGCCTCCGGCCGATTACTTGGCGTTATCTGGGAATGTACTTATCCCGATCATCTTGGTATCAGTGAACTGAAAGGTAAAAATGGTTATTGTGAGTTATCCGTAAAAGATAGGGATATGCTGTCGCAGACTTTTTTGTAGAGTTTTTTTTTAGGTATTCAATTCTATTTGCATTAATTTGGAGTATTTGTTATAGTTTAGGCAGCGTAAGCAATTTAAAAGCACAAAAAAACCTTTTTTTAGTGCACCAATGCTCCCTTTGTTTTAGCTTCGGCTCTATAGTACATACAATAATATGTTATATACCGGTACTTTAATTATCCAAAAAAATCTAAATTATGGTAAAAACCCCATTCATATCGGACAAACAGTCTCACACTCGTTTTTGTATTCAATTATTATGACATTCCTCAGATGAAGAAGTAATGTATTGAAACAGCTTTACGACTGTTCAATAAAATAAATATTTATGAAAATTATATATATAAACAGTAATAGTTTTGTATTGACTTACATCATGATAGTAATAGTTTTATTTATTAAACTCAAACTCTTTATTTAATTTTAGTTTTTGTTTATTATTTTTGGATTTAGAAACTGTAATTATATTTCGCTAACATTATTTTTAGTTAATAGTAAGGCATTTGAAGAGTATGAGTGTACATGCAAAAGATACTTAATAATTTTTTCTCAATGTGAGCTTTTGGTGTTTTGTATTGTGCAGTTAAGTGCTCATAATAATTTTAAAGTAGTATTTTGCTTGAATGTCACTATTTCTACCAAATTAGATACTAAATATTGTGTTCAGTTTCAAAAGGGACGTATCCATGGTACAGTTTACTGCTAAATGTATATTTTCCACTTCTCCATTAGGAACACAACGTGTTCTTGATTAGATGCAACAACTAATATAGCCGACAGTACAATAAAACTGTTTATTAAAATTCATCGGAGAACATATTGTTTAAACAACTCACCTCATAGGATTCATGCTTCCATGATATCGCGATTTCAAACACAGTCATGTTCATCTTCAGCCATAACTCCGAGTCGGAGTTATGGCTGAAGATGAACATGACTGTGTTTGAAATCGCGATATCATGGAAGCATGAATCCTATGAGGTGAGTTGTTTAAACAATATGTTCTCCGATGAATTTTAATGATTATACCTCATAATGTTTACTTCCCAACATTAATTTAATATAAAACTGTTTATATTTAATGAGATGTAAAATAAGTGAATATAGGGCTATTGTTAGCTAAATGCAGCTTACTTCATGCGAGAACGGACCCCAGATTGTAAACTACCTCAAACTTTATCAATTAGATCACGAACGTACGTTTGTTTTACCAACATGCTTTTTTTACTGGTACATCTTACTGGGTATTACCTTACTATATAATACCGGTAGATAATTTTTATTACGTAAATTACGTTACTATTTTTTTCATGCTACGCGACGTAGTTGAAATGTAAATACATGTTTTGGAGTGTTACGTTAGTCTCCCCTTTGCGGGACTGTTTTTACATCTAACGGTGGTATTGCCTTACTATACAATACCGGTAGATCAATACTTTTTTCTTATAACGTAAATTACGTTACTATTTTTTTCAAGATACGCGACGTAGTTGAAATAGAAATACGGCAATCCTTTACGGGATTGTATTCGTTGTACTACTATAATAATGAAACATATGGAAATTTGCGTTGATCTTAACTGATTGGTTTCCTTATTTTCCAGAAGTATATAGAGGTAAGTACGTGAAATTATGTGACACGTTACATTAATTCACGTTTCGGTACAATACCAAAAAAAGCACAAATTACCTTAGGAATTTAGTTATCTCTCCCATGCCTTCGGGTGGTTAAAAAAGTATGTGAGTGATCCATAGTTTAAAATCCCTCTCCCGACAGCTGGCACCACTGTAAAAGTATGGCTTGTAAATGTACCTAAAACGTGGTAAGTTGAACTGCGTTAATGAAATGTAATAGCATGTACATTGTACAAATGATTGATACAAATTTGCACCCTAATAATATGTGTATAGTAGCCTATATATGAACGTATGGACACTTTCAAATTAAAATAGAAATAAAAGTAATGTATCCAATAAATGTCAACAAAAATTAACCATTAAATGTAAACTTAGAGTTATGAAAGCTAGTTACCGATATTTGTTTTATTAATTGTAATGCCGTTAGAATCAGTACACTACTACCAAAATTGATAAAATTACTCTAGATTATGACACATTTATTAAAATATATTTTTGTAACGTGAAATTATTTATTTATATTTAGACTTAAATATGCCTAAGTACTGATGATATTAACTTATCATTTATGTTCATATAATTGTTATGGGCTTCTCTTGGTTATTTACTTGTCAATTTAACAATTATGTTTGTCATGATTTATCCATACGTCGGTGAAGTTTTATCAGATTTTATGAATATTATAGTTCACGATAAAATAATGTTCCATTTTCCAGCCTTTTTTTTTGTAAAATCGTTAAGTACTAAAATGAGATGGGTCTATAGTATGAAATAATTTTATTTCTATTTTCTGTACTCAAAATCTTAAACAAGAATAATGTGATATTTTACTAATTAATATTATAATGCATTTCGCACCTTCTAAATTAGAATTTGCCTTGTGAGTACAATATGTTATCCATTGTCTGGTTCTAAAAGGTCCCAGAAAAACACAATCACAACTCTATAAATAATAATAATAGTCCGAAAAAGTACGGCAATGCCATAGTAGTAGCAGTACTGAGGTACGCCGTAGTATAATTATTTAAGGCAATATGCTACAAGCTGAAAGGTCGTGGGTTCGATTCTCGATGGGGTTGGGTTTTTAAACTAGCCCAAACTTTATTTGGTATCATGGCTCCGTTGTGGACTCAGCCTTTAACGGAAATGACTACCAGAATACGTACTGAGAGTGAAGTTTGCCGTCACACAGGGCTGACAACCTAATTGATAGTCCACAAAGGTAAGACCTTAACCTTTCAATACCCCAAGGACTTACTAAGTCCTCTAGTGGGTCTCTTTTATGTTATAGTATAAGTAGTAGCAGTTCTAGTACTCTATACGTCCCGCGTGAGACACGGGTGCTCCCTATCAGCAGTTTCTTAGCGAGACGTAATTTACTTACGCTTATTTACTTACAGATGTTAACGGGTGAATGGTGTTATTAGGTAAAATATTAAAATAAATAAATATCTTGGCAGGTGACGTCCTTAACTAACAAAGAACGTTTCAACCACTGCATGCCGAAACCTATCTTGAAATTTCTTCCAGAGAAATCCATTGTTAGCCAGAAATTATCAAGCAAGAGGAAGGCGTGATGTTGGAAGACCTAGAAGACGTTGGGCTGATGCAATATGAAGTCGGAACGGGCAATTGCCTAATCCCTGGAGTGATGATGATGATGATGATGATGATGATGATGATGAGAAGCTTTTTGGTGTACCAAGGTCGTGTCCGAAAAATAACCTACCGTTTTAACTGTAACGTATAGAAATCGAAGCCAGAATGCAGCAATCGTAACCCGCTATACGGAGCAAATGGATTCCCTGCATGAGTAACCAGCGAAGTAGACTGAGGTGGGACGCGGCGCGGACGGCGGGTATTAAGGGCTATATAGATTACCAATTCAGCAGTTGTATTACTTCCCTATAGCTTAAATCAGAGATTTGACGCTAGATTTTAGTGCCTTGCAGTTAAAGACGGCAGATTTTTTTGCCACGGCCTATGCACATTACAACGCTTCTCTGGAAGAAATTTTAAGGTAAGTTTCTGCATGCAATGGTTTACAGTTAGCTTGTAAGTTATCTATTTTTTAACTCAATTGAGGACGACGGCAGCTGCCAATGTATTTATTTATTTTAATATTTTACTTTGATTATTCATCTCAATGGAATTTATTGTGAAATTTAATAATATTGAGATGTGGTTAGCACATCGCCTCAATAAGACATTTAGTAGCAACTAAGGTAGTACTTGGATAGATGGTCATTTAAATTTTGCAAAGAGATATTTTTATTCAGGCTTGCGGTTCTTTTACGAGCGTGAAAATCTTCAGACTCGTAACCCACCACTTGAAGTCCTTCCCGGAGGACTTGGCCCTTGAATTTTTCCATCCTAAAATCCATCGATCTCACATGGGTTTGAATCCGCGGCCCTCGGAACTATAGGCAAGGAAAATAACCACAAGACATTACGTATTACTATCATCACGAACAAATACGTTTTAGGCCATGTGACCTGTGACGGTAAACCTAACGAAGATGGTATTGATCTTTCCTCCGATGTCTTGGTCTTCCTTGGTCCTTATGTCCAGTTGGAGTGTATTGGAAAGCCAATTTTGGATGTCTATTTCTTTCTATTCTTCTCAGATGATTTTTCTATTCTTGTTGGTATATTTCTATATCTTCATCTAAATTTGGTACTCCAAGTTTTTCTCTGATAAGTGTTCCTTTGGTGATCCAGTCTATTAATTCCTAACAGTGAACGCAAGAAGAGCATTTGGCTTACTCTAAGTTTATGAGAATTTATTTTATTTGAAATCCAAATAGTCAACCGACCACAGTAATCGAAAATAAGTATTAGTAGTCTGATGAAATATTAGCTCTGAAAGGAAAATGTGCAAGAAGAACAAAAATAGTGATAAACAATGTCATTATAGACCAAGTTTAGAATTTTAATTATTTGGGATGTCATTTAGGTAATGACAGAAATTTAGGTAAACACACTAAAATACAGCGATTCAATTATCTATGTGGCACAATTAAACGTACTTTATTGAATAAAACTAGAAAATAAACTATTTTAAAATTTTACAAAGTATTGGCAGTTCCATCTCTTATCTATGGATGTGAAACCTGGACATTAACAAAGGCAGATAGTAAACAAATAGAGGCTGCAGAAATGAAGATGTTGAGAGCAATAGCAGGATACCAAAGGACCGATAAAAAGAAAAACGAAGATATAAGAACAGAACTTTATATATTTAATCTGTGTGAAAGAATAAAATACTATCAAAATGCTTACCTTCAGCACTTATTACGAATGAATGAACAGCGCATACCACGAAGAATGTATAATTATAAACCAAAAGGGAGAAGATTGTTGGGAAGACCATTGAAGAGATGGAAGGACCAATTCGACCTATAATGAGATCGGAATAGGTCATTGGGCTTAATCCTTGATGATGATGATGAAATTATGTGATTGGACGGGAATAAAACATAAAACTAAGATTATTTAACTCACATTTATATTACTCTACAATTCGGATTCGGTTATTGGAAATTCCTACTGTTTCGTAAGATAGCTTTTGACAACACGAGGGGAAAGAATAGATTTCTGTTTACTGTACTACGTACGTATGAAGAGCCAAGTGGACCAGAAAATTAATGTTAATTGCTTTGCAGGCAGAGGAATTCAACTTTCTCATTTCGCTTTTTTAAAAGTAGGCTAGAGAACGAAACGCGATTGAAAAACTTAATTAAATAAAAAGCACACTTAATTGCAGCAAAATGAGTTTTACACATCGTTTAAAACATTACAGTTAAGTTTCAACGGAAAAATATAACGCAAGTTCTATCTCCGACTAAAAAAAATAAACTAAATATTTACTTCTGTATTTCTTTATAAAAAATCCCAATAAAAATTGAATTTTGGCGGATCAGTCGACCCCAGTCAATAGAATTCAATACTCATAGTTTCGGTGCTTACCGTGGGTTGGTTATCACGTTTTTTTTCTAGTGATAAATCAAAACAATGTCGAAAAAATTGCACAATAACTTTATTTAATTCTATAAACTCTTCACATTTCACTAACAAATTGCTGTAATAATTAATCTTGTTTTAAAGTTTATGTATCAAAAATTACTTTACAGTTTCTATCGAGTCCACCTGCCGCAGTTTGTTCTCTTTCACAGTTACTGTATCGCTGTCACTTCACAACTTCTGACATAGAACTTTCCTGATAGGGGAAGTAGAGGCTTAGAAAAATCTCTGCTACGGAGGTCTAGACGATAATTAACTGCATTGATTAATTATCTGCGCGGGTCTTTGGATTCGCAAGTCGACGACTCACGAATCTATTTCTACCAATGCGAGACCATTATTCTCGCTGTCACCTGCAAAATTCAAACGCCGCTAGTACGATTCGTCACAATATTCTCTCTCTTTTTTTTTCATGGTGCGACAGTCCTAGAAATTTCTTGCACTAACAGCTGGTTGCCGTCCTTACACCCACATGTGTTAACCCTTAAATTGGCAAAACACAAATTTATTCTCCTTGTTATTTGAATGTGGCGGACCGCAGTGAAAACGGAATCTTGTATAACTGTTATTATTATGTATATTATATAATTATACACATATTTAAGTTGTTTATTTTTGTTTTTCTTCTAGTTTATTTAAAATATTAAATTAACTGAACCAACTGATGTATCCAAAAGGATACATTACGAATTTAAGGGTTAAACACAGGGATGGAAGATCATTCAGCGAATATAGAGGTGATATGTGGTCAGCATATTAGGTCCATCAGCCGTTATAGCGGGCTTTCCGAACCTGAAGCAGCTACTTATTGTAGCTACTAATTCCTCACGATTATGGGTTCTGTATTCATGAGTATCACATTCGGACATATACTGCAACGAGTTCATAATGCTTGTGCAGGTTAAGTATGCAACCTCCGTAAATCAAACTACATAACTCCAGTCTTTGAAATGTTGTCTTGGCTCCGATTTGAAGACAGGCGAAATATACATTGTCTCTGCTTCTTATATAACACTTTCTCCACCCCATCGCCCTTTTATATTTCTACTCGTTCCCATTCGCTATCCACCCACTATAACTTAAACATACGATCCAGAGAAAATTTAACTCTAGCTGTTCCTCTACATCGAATATCTCACTATTCTCATCATTCATTTTTTTCAGCCACCCAACTCTGAAATTCTCTCCCCTCGTATATCAAAGACTGCCCGACTCAAAATCACTAATAAACTAATCAATTCTATTTCCATTCTATCCCTTATACAATCCAAATAATAAACAAAATTTCATCTACCAAAATTTAATATCCAAGCAATAACCATCAATAAGGCTACATCACCAATACGATTAGATAAGGCAGTTAACATTCCTACAAAAACTCACGGCATATTTTCTAAGACAAAATAATATCTAACTGTGTTCCATGTATACTTTTATTATTCCTTTATACTTTAAAATGTATTTACCAAGACAATTATCTAATATACAGTATATCATTATCCAACATGCAGATAATTCACAATTGTTATTATATGTATAATTTAACCCTGATGGAGCGGAAGAAAAGACTTTGCAGTCTTAACTCCATCAGATAAAAATAAATAAAATATATCAGAAATTCCATGATAAAATGTCTTCCTCATGGAGACTGGAAACAGGGCAAGATCTGTAGCTCTGCACCAAGGCATGATGCCTTAAATCACTTAGACACGTCGCGGGACTCTTGTCCCCACGGTTATGAGTTCAAATAGATGTGACAATAAATCTGACTGAGATATTTTCATGGTTTCACTCAATCGTCAAATTAAATGTTGATTGAACTACGCTTTAATTTATTTTATAATGTATATGGCTAATTTAACGGTATATTATTTACTTCTATATTTTAGGGTAGGAACATATAATGAAATCTGCACAGGAACTGTGTTAATTTGATTTCATTCCTCATCAGTGTTATATGTCCTGCCCGTCGCAGTCTAAGAGACTTCTTATTGTACGCACAAAAGTTATAAATAAGCACCTTCCTCAGTATACTCTTATATCCTAGACGCAATATATCCTAAGCTGTTTAAGCGTCTTCATATATGAATAGAATGGAAATTTATCTCATTTAATTTACAAGCTTATCGAAAAAATGTATTTATCAGGTTTTATAACATCTGACATCTTCCTGTGTCCATTTCGAGCTTCTATATCCAATCTCCATTCATTTCTAATTTTCCTTCCCCTTTCCTCCAAACCTCTCCCTTCCATTTGTTCTGAGTACTTCTTGTGTTTATATTAGTTTTGATCTTCCTTCCTCCTGTCGAATTCCATTCGTAAATCTTCTTTGGTAATATCTTATCATCCTTTACATGTCCACCGCTGTGGTTTCGAGGTAGCGTGCTGCCTTGTCACGCAGCGGGCCCGGGTTCGATTCCCAGTCGGGACAGGCTCCTGGATGAGATTTTTTTCGGGGTTTTACCTCACCTGTAAGACAAATGTCAGGAAGCTTAGGGCCCAACGGTCCCCGAAAATCATCCGGCCATCATCTTCATAATCATCCTTCACCGATGTGGAAAGCAACGGGAAGCTATCACACCTATAATTCCCTAGTAACGTTGCAAAGCATAGCATGAAAATTCTATGATTGCAATGAAAGACCTGCCCTCGGGCAGAATTACTATGGATAGATGGATCCTTTACATATGTCCAAACCAACTTAATTGTTCAGATATTTTCAATTACGAATCTTTACAATTTCATATTTTCTATTATAACGTTATTTCTAATTTCTCTCTTCTTGAAATCCTTGCCGATCGTCGGTAGAAGTCCATTTCCATCGAATGTAATTTATCTATTTTCTTGCTTTTAAATCCCATGTTTTTTAACTATACCGCCTGCATAATACAAGGTTGTTCTAACACCACTTAAAAAAACTTTTTTTTTTTTTATCCTGATGTTCTAACTCCTACCCTGTATCAGTTTCACACACAGATTTGAACATTTTGTGATCAGAAAGTCTTAAACCTCTTTCCTCAAAACAGTGCTATTATTGTGATTTGTGTTGTATCCTAAAGTTAATCAGCTCTCCTGAAAAATACAAATAATGGAGTTAGTGCAACCTGGTTCTCAGCAGGTGATAAGTTATTGTATTTTTAACAATATTACATTATAATTGTTCATTTTTGTTTTTTATTGTGATATCGTTATCAAATAAAATACTGTTTTTTTTAAATCGTGGTATTGCTGTCCTACATTTATTAAATTTTGAAGTCATATTCATTATTTTCAATTTTAATTATTTTGATCCCTTAATGTTTGTATTCTTTGCAATATATTATTCATTTTAACTTTTCGAATATTGAATAATTTTAAAAGCTACAGATAATTTATTTTTATACATATCAAAATATTAAATTTTCTAATATATTTTTTTAAATACAGCACGTGATTAAAATTAATTTCTGGTAGGATCTATATCAGTACATCCCGTTGGTGCAAGGATTTTTACCCGCGAGAATTGCTTTAGCAAGACTAATTTCACTATTATTTCTCCAAAAATGTCAGCGAGTGATAATGGTTAGCTTATCACCTCAAAGAGACAACCAGTATTCAATTAAGGAACTGCTTAGTTGGGAGATGCCGATTAAACTTTGTTCAGAGATTCAAACGTAGACTTCAGATTCTTTTATGGACCCAGAAACTTCGACTTGGGATCCAAGGCTTGAAGTCCTTCCCGGAGGATTTTTCCCTTGGACTTTTTTCTTTTTATTATTATTAGGCTTTCTCCCACTTACAGGTTTGCCGTCTTCAGTTTCCATTTATTTCCATCATTCCCATCTCCTTCTTCCAAATTCCTATCAGCCATTATAGTTCTGACATAAGTTTTCCATTTCTATCTTCGTCTGCCGCGTCTATTTCTTGCAGGGTGTGGCCATTGGTAAATACATTTTTGGCCATCTTTCATCTTCCATTCTCTGTACATGGCCATACCATTTAAGAGGTTGATTTTCAATCCTCTTGACAACAGATGTAATGATATTCATTTCTCTCCTAAGCAATTCATTTCTTATTTTATCCTGTCTTGTTTTTTTGAAGGCTTCTTCTAAGATAATCAAATCCAACTGTTCGAATTTTATTCTTTTGTAATTCCGTCAAAGACCAAGTTTCACTTCCATATGACAAAATATTCTGTATTATGCTTTATAAATTTTAATTTTGGTTTCCTTTTGTAATATTTTTGTTCCAAAATATTCCATGTAATGTCGTAGTTGCATTTTTTGCCATTGCAATTTTAGTTTGTACATCTCTTTCACATGTACACCCTTAGACAAAAAAAAAGTCATCTCTTGATTCTATCAACCGATCGGGGAACTTCGTGAGCACTCGCAGAAGCCTTATTCACATTAACACGTTTTCAGTAATTGTACTGTGTTGTTTGCTAGTTAACGCAGTGCACACTCAACTAACATAAAAGAGAGAGCTTGCCTTTGTGCGTTTCCATGGTCTAGAGGTTTAACATACAACATCTGCGTTGGTAACCTCACGGGTTAGATTCCCGTTCTATTTTTTTTTACTGAATGTTAGGATAGCATTTCGCCTGTAATATAGTTTGATATTTAATTTTATATTTGCGTTTTATGGCTTTAATGCACACACAAAACACATAAATGAAAACCTTCTAATAATTAAATGAAGAATGAAAATAATATCTTCTAAAATGAAAACTTTATATCAAAATTAATATCGGGTATATGAACCCTCAGCATTTATTACCGCCCTCAATCTGCGGGGCATTGATGCAATCAAATTTCTACAGTGACATGGACTTTCGGCTAGAGCATACCAGACGTCCTGAATTTGTGCCCATAAGCCATCTTTCGTCTTTCGTGCATCTGCAGGACAATTAGAGTTCATTATAAACGAAACTGTTAGAGGCTTTTGCGCAGAACGTGTGCGCATCAGTCTATTAAAATCAATACATTGACATCACCTACAACAAACCCTGTATGTGGTAAAATAATTGTTACAATAACGACATTAACATTGGTTTAATTCAATCGTCAAAATAAAATGTATTTCATTCATGAAACGTTGTAATACAAATATCACGAAAAAAAAAACTACATAATTGAGGACGCGAACCTGCGACCTTCATTAACAGAAACAGTGACTGCATGATTTACCGCTGAGCTAACAGGACACGTAGGAGTATCTTCACTCAGTTCATGCCACATAACGCAGTAGCTCAGGGCCTGCACAATTATGACTAGTTTACTAGTGTGAACTGTGTCGAGTAGGACTTAGAAGAAATATGCGTTCAAGATATGACTCTTTTTTTTGTCTAAGGGTGTACCTAAACATGTAATTATTGACCCAAGATATTTAACAAAATTAACTTTTTTTTTTTATTTTCCCAGTTTCGAGTATGAAGTCATGCACATCCTTTCCCAACACTCATATTCTGTTTTTTATAAATTTTTATTTAGTCCCCATTTTGTATATTCTTCCATTAATTTATTTATCATATATCTCATATCATCTTCATTCCCTGCAAAACATATTTGATCATCTGCAAACAATAATGGATGTAATATTTTTCCTCCTATAGGAATACCCATTTCAGAACATTTTTATACCATAAATCAAGAGCTGGTCTAAATAATGTTAAAAAGAATTGGCGATAAACTGCATCCCTGTGAATTCCTCTGTTAATTTATTCTGTATTTTTATATAACAATATTAATCAATTTATTACGTATATTGATCCTGAAAAATCCATTGATCTCGGCCAGCTTCTAACCCACAACCCTTCTGACCGGAAGGAAGGAACTACCACTGAGGCCGATCTGCTAGCATCGAACTTATATGAAAATTGGAATGAAATGACGATTATATCATTCTCAATGATACTTTATATTTTGATTTACAGCTTTTGATATAAAATATTTTAGATTTAACCAGTTCCTTCGTTAATGTGTCCCTCATTTTTCCATACTATAATTTCACTTCCTAGAGATTTGTCTTTAAATCCAGGACACTTCAAGTTTTTTTTATATGTGAATCTGCGCTTTACTAAAATGATAAATGTGAGGAAAGCATCGAACCCCGGCACTGCGGTTAACTGCGTATCGGCTTAAGTTGCCGTCGAAAGCAGGCATTACATTATAATTTATGAGCCGTGTGAGCATGTAAAGCCTGCATAAATTTCGCCACAACACGCACACAAACTGCTCTCCATAAAAAGTACGTAAACCACCTCACATGTGACTCCATCCCTTGTATTCTGTTAACACATTCATATTTTTAATAAGAAATCCATCACCCGTATACTCAGATTAGTAAAGTCGTGAAACATTAGCAGCATAATTTAAACTGTTCTTCTATGCACTCCAATAATGAGAGTTAACGGTAACGCTTCTTTTCGCTTGTTTGCTCCGAATCTATCATAAGGTGCTTCGACCAAAGAGCTCTTCTTTCCTACAGTACACCATAGGCTAAATATAAAACATTTTATTCCAAATATCATCTTAACACAATTTATGACTGACCATGGAAAATTTGGAAGTTATTTTAGGAGATTTAATATTAACCCAGACAGTGATCATAAATATTATAAATGTCAATAATCAGTACAATCTGTAAAACATGTTTAATTTAATTGTCCTATATTCGAAAGACAACGATTCTGGTTACATTTACTTTTAAAGGACAATGAGACTTATGCCTCAATGAGTGAAGTGATTTTTAAGAAACAATATTCTTATGAACATTTTATGAAATTCATAATATTCATTCATAACAATATGGAGTATTTTGCTAAGACTCTTATAGATCATTTATGTAATTCATAACACTCATTCAAAACCATAAGTTAATATCTCTATTTTACAATGTATAGTATAACATTGTTATAGTATGCTACAACCCTAACATGCCTTTGTGGAGAAACAGGGTTTCAAAATATTTGAAGATTATAATAAAGCCATACATAAGAAAATAGGGCGAACTCTAACACTTGTAAATTTTTCCAGGGATAATTTTCATTTTTGGATGTTAAAACAAGCCGGGACTGCACGTTGTATAATTTATGCCCCTTTGTTTATTTTCATTGTTATATATTTATTGTATTTGTCATTAACAATGTTACAGCTGTAATTCTTATTAGTAATGTCGGTTTGACTAAAATGTTGTTTATTACCCTAGAACTTAAATTTTATCTCACAAAATGGTTGGATAATGAAAGTATAGTAACTTAAAATTTCTCGAATTTCTATAAGTTAATAAATTAAGTCATTATTTTTTAATATTATTAAAATAATATGAAATAATACAATTAGTGTGATTATTGAATTTTATTTTAATATGTACTCTTACTTACTTACTCACTGGCACTATCGAACCCGAAGGTTCATGGCCGCGCGGACATAATCTCTCCATACATCCCTATCCTGAGCTAATGCTTTCCAATCATTCCCTGTATAATCTACTTCCCTCAAATCATAGTTAATGTTGTTCTCCCACCTCATTCTTGGCCTACCAACTGGGCGTTTTCCCTCTGGCTTTCCTACAAGAAGCTTCCATGCACGTCTTTCATTCCCCATACGTGCAACATGTCCTGCCCATCGCAGTCTACGAGACTTAACTGTTCTTATTATATCTGGCTTCCTATAAAGACCATGTAGTTCATTGTTATGTAGTCTTCTCCATTCACCTGTCTGTTCATCTCTCTTTGGTCCAAAAATTTTCCTAAGAACTTTATTCTCAAATACTCGTAATCTCCTTTCCTCCCTTAAAGTAAGAGTCCATGTTTCGCACCCATATAATATAACTGGTAGAATACTAGTTTTATATATTTTCAGCTTAACGTTTTTTGAAAGCAGTTGGGACATCAAAAGTCTCTGCAATGCATAATAGCAAGCATTTCCAGAATTGAGCCTATGTTTAATTTCTTTGTGCATCTCATTCCTATTTGTGATTATTGTTCCTAGGTATTTGAATTCAGCCACTTCCTGAAAATTTCCCTCATTTGTCATTAGCTGTCCATTTCCATTATATACTGAATTTCTACGTGTGACCATATATTTAGTTTTACTGATATTTTCTTCCAGTCCTAATTTCTTAGTGTTACTCAATAGTGTGTGCGTGTTGGCCTTTAGTATCTCCTCGCTATCGGCCAGTAGTACTACATCATCAGCATAAACTAACAGCTTATTAATACCATTCAGTTGTAAGCCTTCCTCATTCTCTAAAGATTTAATGGCATGCTCTAGTACAAAATTAAATAGTAGAGGAGATAGTGCTTCTCCTTGCTTCAACCCATTCTGGATTTCAAAAGTGTCTGAAAACTGTTTGCCTACACGCACCCTACTCTTTGAGCCATTTAGACACATTCGTATACGTAAGTCTAACCAACTTTTTAGGAATTCCGAACTCCAGCAGGATACTATATAACTTCTCCCTCTTAATTGAATCATATGCTTTTTTGAAGTCTACATATAGTTGATGTACAGTACCATAATATTCCCATTTCTTCTCTAAAATCTGTCTTATACTGAAAATCTGATCTGTTGTAGACCTGTTTCTTCTAAATGCACATTGATGATCTCCTAGAATGTCATCAATATGTATGTTGAATAAATTCATAAGTTGCGTGAAATAAGACAAGAATGCACATTAAAGAGTCAAAAACATTGAGACTAAACACAAACTGAACAATATTACCAATCTAAAATGCACTTTAAATCACAACAGTAGACTTAAAACAGTGCTATTCGTTCAAGTGGAGTTGCTCCCCACATGAACCACAAGAAATTTGACTCCTCACTCTTTTAGGAGGCCTAGCCCTTCATGGGACACAGCGACTCATTCATTCATTCATGTTTTCCCTGCTTGAATGGATAGTTTAAATAATTAAATAGTTCTATTACCATCATCACTACCATCATTACTATAATACTGAATATGCTAAATACATATCATTATGACATGGTTAAATACATATTCCAACGGCTTTAATCGTAATTGAATCCACGAATCTCGGATATAGAGGCAGAGTCGATATTCGTAAACCATAAGAAAATAACTGATAATCATTTTCAGGTGAATACATAATGAATAAGCCATTAAAATATATAGGGTTTCCAGTATAAATCCGGACACTCTGCGGCTGGCAGAGTGAAATGCGGACGAGGAGAGAGCGCAGCCTGACGGGTGAAACCCCGTGAGGCGTGTCCGGTTTTATATTGGAAGCCCTGTAGAAATAATATTTTGCATATCCCCATACTGTAGTATTAAAAACTGTAGTGCCGATCTGAGTGAGTAGTTCATTGGTACATTTTATAAAATAGGTGTGTATTTAAAGTCCGCGGTTTTAAGCTGCATCAGTGGATTTTAAATGTATAAAGTTGAAGAGACTTTCAAAGGGTAGAGAATAGCTGAGGTGAAAGTTAAGGACGAGCTCTTACTACTTAAGAAATCCTCCATAAATCTAGAGTCCTAAAGAAGCCTTCACATGGCGTAGCTGTATTAGTGAAGACGCTGGGTATATGGCGAGACTCTACCATAAAAAAAAATGTTTGGGATAGATGTGACTCCTTAGCCTTGGAAGGCAGGCTACTCATCTAGAAGAAAGATACACCTATATGTAAACTCTGGTCCTCCAGGTTGGGAAATTTGCGAAAGTCAAGTAACTTTTTCACGTAAAACTCATAACTCAAAAGCCTCAAATATATATATGTTATAATTAAATGTTTTTAACATTGAGCAATGCAAGCTTAATATGGAATGATAAGAAAAATAAATGCCTGGACGGGATTCGAACCCGGATCTCAGAGTCTGTACCTCAGCGTGATATCCATTACACTACCAGGCGAATCCAATTCAAACACTTATTTTTCTTATATATGTATTATACTCTCCATTATTACTAGATGTCGCGAGAACTCGGTCTTCACCGCCATCTAGCAGCTGACTATATCAAGTAAGCAAATTAAAGAGAATACTTTTACCTTATAGCAGTGGCGCTTTATAGATGTTATAATTAAATGTTTAACATTGAGCAATGCAAGTTCTCGCGACATCTAGTAATAATGGAGAGTATAATACATATATAAGAAAAATAAGTGTTTGAATTGGATTCGCCTGGTAGTGTAATGGATATCACGCTGATGTACAGACTAAGAGATCCGGGTTCGAATCCAGTCCAGGCATTTATTTTTCTTATCATTCCATATATATATATATATATATATATATATATATATATATATATGGATTGAGAATATATAGTAAAATGGACATACAACTTAAACCGGCAACTAAGAGATGATGAACAAAGTATACACTATTATACAAAGTTGAAAGTCGGAGCAGTCAAGGACGATTATTGATAAGATGGAATGATCAAAGAACAGTATGTATACTCGGACCAACGGATATGTGCCCCTACGGCGCTGACATCGTGCTTAGAAAAGTACACGTCTATACTCTCACCATTTCATCGCACTCCCATCCCCCTAAGCCAATTGGCAGCCACAGGTAACATATCGAGTAGGGATGTTGTCAAACTTCCCCAGTGTCATGGCTCTTGAATGTTGAATAATGCATGGTTGGAATTGAGTTGAAACATTGGAGTGCTAGTGCAAGAGAGAAATAGAGAAGAGAGGGAGAGGGAGAGAGAGAGAGAGAGAGAGAGAGAGAGAGAGAGGGGGGGGAGAGAAAGGAATGCCGAGCCAGAAAAGGAAATGGGTTTTATTTCACATATCTTACGGGGGCACAGATCCATTGGACAGGCAATAGTAACCTATATTTCGGGTTGGAACAGACAGAAGTACCTAATCATTGTAGTAGATAAGAGGAAGTTGGATACTGACGATATTATATAATTATGGATCATTTTAAAATCACCAAAACTCTGTTTTATATATAATTGCTGAACTATTTAGGGTATAATTTTTATTATTATTTTTGGTTTTATATTAAACACTTAACATGGTCACAAACAGTTAAATTTACAAAAATAATTAAAAAGTGCCTGTTTAACTTTCACGTCAATCTAAAGTAACAATGTTAAGATTATAATGTTATGTACGTACCTTAATGGTCTGTCTCCTCAACTACTTATGGTACTAAAAAACTGTAGGCCTTTCGGGATTAGTCCCATCATCAGCAGAAGGAAGCAGGTATATTGTCATCGATCCTCGTTGAAGTTTATAATTTTAATATTGTGACTAACGCCTAAGAGAAGTTTTACTACGAATTTTATTAATGTTGAATCTAAAATAAAACAGACGAATAAAAATACATTAATATAAATTATAAATTGAAACATTTGAAAATTACTGACTCATTCGTCTCGAATGACGAGTACTGTCATTGTTTCTATGATATTCAATTCAGATCATAATCAAAGCTATATAATTCTAAATATATTTCTACAGATTTTTTTTTGGATATCCCTTGTGCGGGTGTTCATTAGATAACGTGTTGGTGTGGTGGATTAGTAGTTACCTTGTTCCTTCTGGTATTTGGTTTACAAGTTCAAACCCAGCATACTGTAAATTAATTTTTAAAGCCAAAAAATTCTGAATATGATTTATTTCGGAAGAAATGTGAAGCTGTAGATTTATGACACACAAAAGAAGCTCAAGCCTGAATTAAGATGCGTATGAGCAAGTTTCGTCTGAACTTCATTGTTCAGATTTTGAGTGTCATTAAATAAAAAGAAAACTTCAGTTAACATTTACAACTGGCACAAAATATGGCTTGCTATTCGCCCTATTTTAAGTATGGTGTTTTCAAAATAGAATTCAATATGTCCATACTTTCCTGATTTCAATCAAGAAATTTGATATTTAAATCTGAGGTGGATAGTTTGACAATTGAAACCGGAACAGGATCGATGGATTTTCACTGTACAAAATTCTGAATAAATTTTCGTCCCAAAGGGAAGTAAAACACCGGGTCCCATGGCATAGCGTCGCGCGCCACCGGAGGTCAATTTTCACGTTTTCTCGTAATAAAAACAATACAGATGATGTTGAAGAACTCCACAATAATTTTATTTAGTTCTATAAACTCTCCGTGACATTCTAGTCACATATTTCTGTAATAATTAATCTTGTTTTAAAGTTTATCTATCACTCAATTATCGCCAGTCTCTAACGAACCCACTTGCCACAGTTTCTTCTCTTTCACAGCTCACCGTATCGCTAGTATTACAAATCTGATCGACTTCCAACCCTAGCAATAGTTTATTTAGTCCAGGAAAGGAAATTTCTAGGTTTCCAATCGATACTTTTTTCGAATAGAAGCTTTTGGCATCGGAACTTTTCCGACAGAGAGAGTCGAAGCTTAGAAAAACCTCCGAAAGGGGTATTCAGAGGCATCGATGATCTGCGCGGGTCTTAAGACTCGCGAGTCAGTGACTGATGAATCTATTTCTACCAATGCGAGACCACTATTCTCGCCGTTACGCGCAAAATTCAAACGCCGTTAGTACGATGTGCCACAACAGTTATACCGCACAGTAAAAAAACCTTCAATCCTGAAATAAGAAGCTTAAGCAAAATTTCTCGGTTCCTTTATGCTCGTATTTCCATCGTGACGTTAATGACATTAGGTGTTACAAAGTATAATTAAATAAAGCACTATAAGTATGATTCATAAACACAGCCAGATTTTTGTTAAGAATTAAATTTCTCTTTCTGACGTATTAAATCAAGTTCTCTGTGATGTAACATTTCTCCTGTATTTATCTTAAGAACTTTCTCGAATCCCTAGCAAATTCCAATTAAAACCTCCACCCTCTAAGTATATGAGCTAAAATTAGAGAAATAAAAAGTGTATAACATTTTAACACTCTGCTTTAGCTTAACATAATCAGAAATTTTCAAGTCTAAGTGTTAATTTTAATACGGTTGAGAGGGTGAGAAAGACGTAAGATTACAAGAAGTGTTCCAGGGTATTAGGAGCAATCATCAGCCCATGTACATGACTACAACAAGATAAGCTAATTCCGGAATGTAGCTCACATACATAAGAAAAGTTTCTCCATTTACAGTAACCCCAGCTGCAATAAAAGAGCTTCAAAGATGCATTACTTTAAATTACAAGAAGGTTCGTGAAAATTTGTCTTTTAAAAAACAGTTTCCAACAAAAACTTGGGGATTGTCATCTCTAGGCTCCTGGCTACTTCTTTACAAGTGCGAGTCTAAAATACAACTGCTAATAGGTATTCTATTTGATTAACCCATTCACCTCAAAGGACGAGGTAGACTCGCCGGCAATTAAGTGCCCTTCAACTCCGAAGACAAGGTACACTCGCTTAACTCTGCTGTTATATATATTGCAATATTGTGTACATATCTTGGCAGGGTAATCTTTTGTTACTATTTCTGAATATTACAAGAATGTGGTTTGACCTTCACCCTTATTGTGATCTGAAGTACCGCTATCTTTTGTTTGTTTTGAATGTCTGAAAATAGACAATATAATTTACGGTAACTTAAATCCGGTTTCTGGGGAAATGCATTGAGCATTTAAACCTGAAGCGAATGGGTTAATTCATTTCTTTCCCACAAATATCAGTAATCTTATAAAATCAAATATTTGTAAAATTCCTACCAGGGAAATGAAAAGAATTTTAAGTGCAGAAATGGATATTTTAGGAAGGTCACCTGGAAAATCTAGAATGGATAGAAAATAAGGGAAATTATGGGTGTACAAGAGGAGTCGGACATCATAGACATTATAGAAAAGAAAAAAAATACAGTGGTATGGCCATGTCAAAAGAATGCCACAGCAAAGATTGCCTAAACCTATTATGGAATGGATCCCAATGGAAAGGAGGAAGAAAGGAAGATCAAAGAAAACCTGGATAGAAGATGCGCAAGCTGCTATAATTATTATCAGAAAATTGGAGGAAAATCAATGGATGGACAGAGAGGAATGACGTTTGGTTTCCGGAAGACGGCGGCAGCTGTCATGATACCGGATGATTATATATGTGTATATATATATATATAATATATATATATAAACACAGGTGTTATGTATTAAATGCTAACCAGAAATTAAGAATATGGGCAGATAATAAAATTAAACCATATAATTCGCAGCTATTTTAAGAGTTATTAAAACAATAAAATGTTAATAACATTAAGCACAATTAAAGTTGAAATGTGGGTACTGCTACAGGTTTAGGCCTAATACCTTAGTTTTATTAAAACGTAGTAAAATATAACAATTATTATAATAACTGAAAATGAAATGGTATGCCATTTCTACTCCCATGACCCATACCGCAATTTAATCGTGTATATAAATATTTGGCTGGTTTCATTAATTAATATGTATGAGTAATCATAAGATTATAATATCACCATTAATGTTAACAGTTCATTTTTTGCATTTGTCTATTTGGTGAAAAATAAGTATTAAAAAAATTAGGCGTAAGTACCGGTATTTTAACCAGTCATGAAAAAAGTTTTATTTCAATAATTAAAAATATTAGATAGTTGTTTTAGTAAGCAATATTTTAATCAACTTTTTAGGAATAAAACTATGAGATACCGGTATTAGTTATTTAAGAAAAATTATATCACCTTATATCCTTCATCTTATTGACCAGTTTCGGCACATAACAGGTTCTATCCTCAGTACTTTCACGATCCAGGCGACGACTCTTCAAGACGACATAACAACGGTCGTGAAAGTACTGAGGATGGAACTAATTAAGTCCCGAAACCGGTTTAATAAGAAGGGTATGAGGTGAGGTGATACAATTTTCCTTAAATAATATTTTAATTGTTAATTATAATAGTTAAAATTGTTAATTTTAATTGTTTAAAATTTTATAAAGTATTGTCTGTACGTGCAATATTGTATGGCTCAGAAATATGGACTCTGAATAAACAGTCAATTAAAAGTAGAGAAGCCGCAGGAATGAAATATTTATGATTTGTGGCAAGATATACTTTAATAGATAAAAAAACGAAGAGAAGATATCTGTAAATAACTACAAATATTCAGTTTGAAGATAAAAGAAGAATATAGTATGAACATGTCTGCAGAATGGATACCAACAGATTGCCTAGGAAAAACTCTAAACTATCAACCAAGACGAGGAAAAAGAGATCGGGGACGCCCACGAAAGAGATGGACACAGCACCTATATTACTTGGAGCCGGAACGAACCAAAGAGGTTCTAAGAAGAACAAGAATATTTTAATTGTTAAATTATAATTTTAAAGATTAGAGTTTGAAAAAAATAGTATATTACGATGCGAGGTTGGGAAGTGGTTTTTACAGAATCGAGGAAAATGTTTAAAAACGAAGAGATAGTGAGGTTTTTAATTTCCGAGATTCTATAGAACACTTCACTAACGTGCGTTGTACATTATTTTATGCGCGATGGTGTTTTAAAATAATAAATAACAGTAAAATAACATATTTATTGGGGAAATACATGCGTTCATTATGAACAATTAACTAACGTTAACAGTTTGGGCAATGTTTATTAATTGAAACATCATGAGGCCGTGAGACCATTTAGTGATAAAATGGCGGCAAGAACGTTTAAAATAAAGTTCAGTTCATTTAAAATGCAGTGATTTGTTTCGTATAAAGTATATTAACACTACCTTTTGGATATTGTTTGTATGGTATACATTGTATGTAGTATACATAGAGGACAGTGATTTTACTTCCCATACGTGTGTTTGTAATATGTGATATTACAGTATAGTTATTTATATTATAGTATAGTTATTTATATTATAGTATAGTTATTTAGGTTGGCAACCCCGAAATATAGGAAGTTGAACTTTCAATCATGGGCGCCATTGCTGCAAGTACGACATAGCGCATTATCGCCCAAAAAAGTTTTTTTATATAAGTTTAAAGTCCATTTATGGCTGAATATACGGTATAGTAATCGTTTCTTTAAAATTCACGTAAAGAATAATTTTGATTGAAGTCACTGGAACTCACAAGAGTATATGATGGCACATCACTGATATATTTAAGCAATGCACACAGTTCATTACACTTTGAATTTGTCTCACTTTTACTGCAGTTCACATTACTTTTTCACTGATCGTTTTTTTTTTAGAATATATATAATGATGTAGTGCATTTAGATGGTAATGCAACCGTGCGACCAGAGGTGTGTCGGACATGAGAGAAGCACCACGTGCTCCCCACGTAACACCCCATTGCACTAATTGACTTCATCAATGTTCCTACTAATACAACTGCTCACATCTGTTCTATAGCCCAGTAATTATCCAATTACACCCCAACGGTTCCTGCTCCCACATTGTCCGCCCATGATTGATAATGTCTTAAGTTACTCCCTATCTGCCTTGCTTATTTATGGTTTTGACCCCTTGCGTCGTGATTTTTACATAGAATAATTGCCTCGCGCTCGGGTTAGTCATCTAAATTACATGTTACAAATCTATGGTTTGAACAGTTAATTATCTTTTAAGTTCTAGGTTTTACATTAATGAAACCCACTGTATACGGTATATTTTATTCACGCTTTGGTCGATTAGGTAAATTTTACCTGTATTGTAGAGGGTATATGGGCCGATCATTAATAGGTTGTTTGTGTCTGACATCATGTGACCAATTAGGTGGACCACGACATACCACACCCAGTCAGTGCTTTGTCTTAGTGGAGTTTGGAGATTAGGTTTTAATTAAATGACATGGAGGAACTATAACTCCAAAATATATCCAATAATCAATATAAGGATGAACCTTATTTTCGAATCTTCATATTTCATTCCGCACATCCTCTACTTTTTTTCCTTTGATTGTAAGAAATAATTTAAGATGGGTGAAATTTCTATTTTCTACGTTTTTTAAGCTACATATTTGATTTTTGTACACACATTCATGCCATAATAGGTAATATTATACAGAAGGTTCATCCTTATAGGCTTAAAAGTATTTGAGTTATTGAAGAAAATCCATTTAAAAATTTGCATATTAAAATGTTTAATTAGTTCCCTAATTTTTAGTACAATTTTTTTAATTTTTTCTATACGACCACTGACTTATTTAGAATAACACTATGCATTATCTTTTCTATATCATTATAATAAAGCAAGAAAAAATATATACATCCTCTGCATATGCATTTTTTTAATTACTACAAATATTTTATTTTGTATTTAAAAAACTATTAACGTTGTTTCAAAATCCATGCACAGAATTGTTAGTCATAGTGTGTGGAACATGGAGTGAAAATTTTGTGCTTCTATTATTAAATTTATCAATGCTATTTTGATTTGAATGTATTGAAATGCAGAAAATAAAAGTGTGGAAAAGCCTATTTGTAAGTTTGCAAGCAGTTAAATTGAAAATATAGCATACATGCCCTCCTACAGTCATTAGGGAGACTTACAAGCGCCATAGGACACTGAAACTTCACCTACTTATACTTTAAGATACATAGTATTTCTTAATACAAAAAACAAAAAATGGTAAATTTGACCGAAAATGTCGAAAATTTCACCCATCACCTCCCTTAAAGTCCATTTTGTTGGAATTCAAGATGAGGAACCCGTGCCGCATTCAGCTAGAATAGACGCATAAACAAGAAACATTGAACATAAAATATCGATTAAATGATAATGATTTATGATGTTAGCAATGAATTTCGTTAAAAGTGCTGAATTTCAAGTTATTTATTAATTTATCTCGTTTAACCCATAAATTGGCAAAACACAAATTTCTTCTATTAGTTATTTGAATGTGGCGGACCGCAGTGAAAACGGAATCTTGTATAACTGCTATTATTAGATATATTGTATAATTAGACACACATTTAAGTGGTTTATTTTTGTTCGTTTTCTTATGATTTATTAAAAAATTAAATTAACTGAACCGACTGAATTTAAGGGTTAAGAAAATAGAAGAACACTCTTACTGTATTTTTTAATATTTATAAATTTAGGTACAGTGGCCACAGTATAATGCTAATTTATTGAAATGAAATCTGACTACAGTTAGTGCGGTCCCGAGTTCCATTCCCGGTCAGACCACATAATTTTTTTAAAGGGAAATTTTCCTATGGTCTCCCATGGTCTGGATGTTGGTTAACTTTAAGGATTCTTCTAATGCCTTATTCATTACCTATCATATCACCGTGGTACGTTACTCCGCCTTCCCGGCACCCCAACTGAAGTAGTGGGTTACAATTCCGCCAGTACCATCACAGATTACCAAAAATGTCATAAAGATAATCCGGTAGCACTGGTAAAATAATAATAATAATAATAATAATAATAATAATAATAATAATAATAATAATAATTTTTGTAAGCCCTTGTTCTCCTGATCGAGATTTAGGCGCTCTCCCCCCTACAGGGAAGAAATTGAACCATAGTAATTTAGTTACACTTGTTTTCGTTTATATGTCATTCGAGTGGCCCATGGTCAGCGTTCCACCTCATACTGACATCTAGGAAACCAAGGTTGTACTAGGACGGGAAAATTAGGTAAATTTTGCTTAGAGGTAATTTTATTCAGGCTTAACGATCTTCACGAGCCTGAAAATCTTCAGACTCGGGACCCACGGCTTAAAGTCCCTCCCGGAGGGCTTGCTCCTTGGATTTTTCCATCCTAAAAAATCCATCGACCCCGGCCTGGTTTGAATCCGTGACCAGAGCCAAGGAGCTTAACCACTAGTCCACTGCGGCCGACAATAATAATAATAATAATAATAATAATAATAATAATAATAATAATTCAATATTGTGAACAAAGAAAAAAAATATTTTGGGAGGATAGAGTGTGGTCTTTGAACAGTTTTAATAGTTAAAAGCCAATATTAATTATGCAAACCCACTGTTTTATGCCACTAAACCGACAGTCTGGTGAACAGGTGGTTACCATGGTCACCTCTGGTTCCAATGCTCGCGGGTTTGAAACCTGCAACGGTAGATGAATTATATTAATGATATAAAACACTTCAGAAGGAAAGTAAAGCTGTGAGTCCCATGACGTATATTTATAGAATGTAAAAGATCCTCAAGTCTAGAATTAGAAATCTCTGAGCAAAACTTGTCGATATTTCATGTCCTACTTAGAATTCGATGCTAATAGCCTGAGTGGTTAAGAAGCGTCATTAAACAATATAATACTGCTGCTGGCACCACTACTATTGTCGGACCATCGGTTTTGTGCACTTTCAGCATGTTGTCATTTTTAGAAAAGTTAACGCTTTTACTCATGCGCTTCCCACACATCACGTCAAACAGCAGCCATAAACATATCTGAGTAGGGATGTTGCCAAACTTCCCCCAAACCGTATCATGTGTCTTAAATAATGTGAAGTTAATAAGTACTGATTTATAGAAAACATATTGACCTGTTTGTTTTTCTTCATCGCTTACAAAAGGATTGCGATGAGGAATAATCCTATTTATTATTTCAGAAGTATTTTTCTTCCTTTCATTTTTTGAGCGTTCTTTCATAGTAGTTTATCTCCTACTATATTACTTGCTAAATAATATTTCTTTCACCACTCCGTGCTACAGTATTCTTATTGAGTTGACAACAGTGGACTTCAAATGCAAATAACACTGTGCAACACGAAATTTGTCCTTTTTATGAAAATAGGTGTATTAGGTAGACGTTTTCGTGGTAAAAACGAATCTGTACCGTTTTTTTCAGAAACCCCAAAGAAATATAAAAAACCCAAAGAAATATAAAAAATAAATTCACAAACCTAAGTGATGCAAAGATTAAGGAAGGAGTGTTTATTGGTCAACAAATAAGAGCAGTCTTCCAGGATGAAGACTTTGAAAATAAACTGTTGGAAACGGAGAAAATGGCTTGCACTATGCACGAACTTCCTTGGGAATAAAAAAAATCAGTGGACTATGAAATAATTGTAAGTGAATTATTACACTACTTTCATGTTATGGGATGCAATATGTCTTTGAAACTACATTTACTGGGCTGTCATCTGGACTTCTTTCCAAAAAAACTTTGGTGCTGTCATCGATGAACATGGCGAGAGGTTTCACCAAGAAATATCAGCCTTTGAAAAAAGGTTCACTGGAAGATGGAGTGCAAGTATGCTTGGCGAATATTGCTGGTCAGTCATCAGAGATAGCCCAGAAGCTGTCCATAAGCGCAAACGATCAACAAAGACATTTTAATTTGGTGTTCTTTGCAATTGTTATGTTTGTCATTATAACTAACTTGTACAATTAAAAAGTGTCATTACAAAACATTGATTGGTGATAGAAAATTTTGGATTTCAAAATTGAATTCAGCACATCTCAATTAGTTAAAATCACATAGTTTAATCTAAAGGACAGAAAAAAAGTGTTAAGTACAAGACAACTTTTTGTTGTATTTATACCAAATGTACATATGTACAAAGTGTCATTAAAGAAAATTGGTAGGTGATAGAAAATTTTGGATTTCAGAAATGAATTCAGCATATCTCAATTAGTTAAAATCACATAGTTTCATCTAAAGGACAAAAAAAAAGTTTAAATTTGTTGCAAAGTGTAATCTGTCCCGCAAGAAGACTCACAATTATTAGTGGGAGAGGAGGACGGAAGAAATAGAAAAGAGAGAGATAGGAATGCATTGAGGAAAATTATTTACCGAAGCAGAAAAATAATTAGGTTCAGTTCACATATCACATGGTCACCACCAGCACTACTTCTGCCATCACCATTACCACCACTGTTACTACTACTAACTAAACTAACAAGAAAAACTGAAATATTGCACAGTTTTAGATACAAAAGACCATGATTAATTTACTTAATTCTTCTTCTTCTTCTTCTTCATCCAAGGATTAAGCCGTTAGTTCGTTCCAGTTTCACGAAAGTTAGAATTGTTCAGACCATCTTCTGTGTGGGCGCCCAACATTTCTCCTTCCGTATGGTTTATAATTTAGCAATAATTTTGTGAAATCTTTCTTCTGGCATTCTATCAAATGTTCTTTCCAGGCTAATTATTCGATCTGTAAGTTTGAAAATATCTAGTTCCTTTCTTATATCTTCATTTCATTTTCATTTACTTGATATTAACGTTAATTATAATTATAGCCTGCTGTAGCACTAGAAATGGCTTTATAATATAAATGTGTCTAATAAAGTGCAGGCAGGTTAAATAAAATATAAAAGTATTAAAACAACATCTCCAGATAAGAAACTTTTACCTTTTGAAAGGGAAATGGTTTAATTAAGGCCTCCCATTTGCTTGCTCTACAATAAATTGTATTAAAATGCATGCCAAGCTGTTCCATAGGCCTACTTGCTTTTCTCTCCGTCTGGCTAGGAATACATAGGGAGGCAAGATTGCGCAGAGAAACATATGCCTGAGTTAAAAAATGCGAAGTTGAAAGCACAATACGTATGCAAGCCACACAATTAGAAATAGAATAAGGAAGAGAGGATGAGGGGGAAGTCGCTTACCTCAAGACAGTACCACACCTTGCGCAACAGTAAGGTCTCTCGAGACAAATTTTATTACATTATTATTTCATTTCCCATTGTATTGTTTTCTCTTTCAAGGAAAAGAAAAGCTTACAAGAGCTATATTGCCTAATCTAGCTACCACAAAATTTTTCTTTCCTTCCCCTAATCTCGCTTTAATTCTGCCGAGGACCTCTTCTCATTCCTAAACGTTAGTCCTTTTATTATAGTTTTGCGGTCCTTCCCCATTGTCCTGTACCAGAGGAGTCGTTAAAAGATATTAATATGCGTGCAAGAACTCCCTTAAGAATCATAATAAAGATGTTATGTAAGAAGAACAATGGCGTATGTCTCTTTCCTGAGGGATATAACTTTATGGCTGGATTACGTTGCACATAATATGAGGATTTTTTTAAACAAAATATTTCGTAATTTTTCGAGAGATGATCTGCACCAACAAGTTTATTTACTTATTTATTTATTCATTTAGCCTAGTGGAGTTAAGGCCATGTGACCTTCTCTTCCACTCACCAGGACAAACATATATTACATCAGAATATAACAATCACAATGACTCTAATATTAAATGAAGATTTGATCAATAAGATAATATCTATTATATTACGATATATAATAGAAGTTGATGATAGTTAAGATTAAGTCTAAAACTAATAATAAAATGTATTGAAGCAAAATATATTAAATTGTTGGTAGACTGTCCCTGTCTAATGTAAAAAAAAAGAGAAAAATAATGAGATATAGAATTCTAATTTTACGGTTATACAATATTTAATCAAATTAAAATATTTGTTAATCTTAATATTATTTTCATAAATAATTTAATTTATTAATTGTTAAAAAATACTATCAGTGAGGTGTATACGTTAGTTTGCTATTAAATAATTACTTTGTTTTTGAACTATATTAGCTGACATAGGGCGGAAGGGAATTCCATGTTTTGGCAAGTGAGACTGTAAAAGATAATGAATAATACATAGTGTGATGAGGAGGGATATAAAGGACACTGTGCTGATGGGATCGATCGTCAAGATTGTGTGTGTCGGATAGTCTGATCAAGAGTTAGTTAGTTACGTGAATTGAACTTGGTTTTATGTATGTCTATATTGTATGTGGGAACATGGGTGCTCTCTAGGGGGGGGGTTTAATTTAGTTACCCATATATATCTACAGATGTCAACGAGTGACATGTGGTTAGCACATCGTTTCCATCTGACATCTAGTGGGCAAGTAAGGTACGTTGATTATGCTTACCTAATTCTGTAATGAGCCTGATCTCAGCGCCAAGGGGTTATTTCCTTAATATTGCAATTAAGTGACTATATTTTTCATACCTTATAATAATGCGCCATACATTTCTGTGATACGGTGAAACAAATTTTAACTTCACTTCTGAGGGAAACTGCGTCCTCGAATTTTGCTTTTCCGATAAATTTTCTCGACTTCAGCCGAATCGTTACCCGAAACATCATATTCGGAGGCGCAAGCCCTATACCGCAATATTAACGGTAACAAAGTGAGAGAATACTTGAACACTGTTTAAATGACAGCATAAGATAAGTTATTTTTTTTACTCTAGAATTTAGAATTAGATTTTATCGTACTGTATACCGATAATTTGGAAAATCGTAAATCAGTTTATACGGAAACGTGTATGGTCAGCTTTGAATGAAAAAGTATTAACTATGATGCTTGGAAAGAGAAGACGTCAAATGTATCTAAAGATGGCCTAAAAGTGTTTTATTATTATAAATTGGTTAATTTAGTACATACATAAATTTACAATTTTTTAGTCATTTAAAAAAATTCCATCATTAGTTTTAATTTTTCAATAAATGTTTATAATGACTAAAAGACGTTTAGTGTAAAGTCTATGTTAAAGTAGGATCATCATCAACAACAAGGATTAAGCCCAGTGGCCTGTTCCGATCTCATTATAGGTCGAATTAGTCCTTCCATCTCTTCAATGGTCTTCCCAACAATCTTCTCCCTTTTGGTTTATAATTATACATTATTCTTGGTATGCGCTGTTCATTCATTCGTAATACGTGCTGAAGGTAAGCATTTTGATAGTATTTTATTCTTTCACACAGATTAAATATATTAAGTTTTGTTCCTATATCTTCGTTTTTCTTTTTATCGGTCCTTTGGTATCCTGATATTGCTCTCAACATCTTCATTTCTGCAGCCTCTATTTGTTTACTGTCTGCCTTTGTTAATGTCCAGGTTTCACAGCCATAGATAAGAGATGGAACTGCCAATACTTTGTAAAAAATTAAAATATTTTCTTTTCTAGTTTTATTCAATAAAATAGTTTAATTGTGCCACATAGATAATTGAATCGTTGTATTTTAGTGTGTTTATCTAAATTTCTGTTATTACCTAAATGACATCCGAAGTAATTAAAATTCTGAACTTGGTCTATAATTACATTGTTTATCACTATTTTTGTTCGTATTGCACATTTTCCTTTTAGAGCTAATATTTTTGTTTTAGATGTAGATATTCTTAAATTTTATTTTAGAGAGATATTATTTAAAGTATTTATGAATTGTTGTAAATCATTTTCTGATGCTGTCATTATTACTTGATCGTCTGCAAAAAGCAGAGTTGTCAATACACTATTTATATTAATTTGTTCTTGCCATTCATTTATGACATGGTCCAAGTATAAATTAAATAATACTGGTGACAACGGACACCCTTGTCTTACTCCCTGGTTTATTTCTATTTTTTGTTTACTAACTTTATCTCCACAGACTGTTTTAAAATTTGTTTCTATGTATAAACTCTGAATGGCTCTTACAAGGTATTGAGGAATTCCTTTCATTTCTAATATGTTCCATAATTTATTTCTACTTACACCGTCAAATGCTTTAGTATAATCAACACGTGGGTAAATTAAATTCTTTTCTTTTTTATATCAATTGGGCCATTGTAAAAACGCAATCTATAGTTGACCTACCCTTTCTAAATCCATTTTGTTCTTCACGTGATATTGTTTCAGCTATTTTATTTATTCTATATGATACAATTTTTGCATATATCTTATAAGTTAAACTAGGCCTACTGTAAAAAATTAATTTAATCTTAAATAACAAAATGCTACTTTCAACAACTCAACATTTGCTAATATCAAAGATCATTAAGGGACAGTAAGTATATATACTAAACTGTTAAGATTTAAACAGAGCATAATGGCTGTCTTTTGTCCTGGTTCCACTTACAAACAGTTAAATAACCTATGATTACGTTATAATCTTATATTCATCTAATATATAAAAATGAATGTTTTTTGTTCGTATGGATTTTATGGGCTGCTATACCGTTCATCAGATTGTAATGGGGAATTTTGCAAAATGTTCAGGATATTCCAGGGATGAATATAGGCAATAAGAGAGTTGTGATACTCAACTCCTACACGCTTAAAAATCACCGTTTGTAGTGAAAAAGGCCCTTATGGCTTACGCTGCCTAAAATATAACAAGTACACAAAATTAATGTACACAGAATTGAATATCTCAAGAAGCTCTACAAAAAAGGCCGCGACAGCATATGTTTATCTTTTAAAAATCACCGTTTGTAGTGAAAAAGGCCTTTATGGCTTACGGTGCCTAAAACATAACAAGTACACAAAATTAATGTACACAGAATTGAATATCTCAAGAAGCTCTACAAAAAAGGCCGCGACAGCATATGTTTATCTTTTACGGGTAACTCACAGTAGTCATTTTTGTCTTTCATTGATGCCAAGAAGATCGGAATAAGCAGATTCTCGGACCAGCGTGCGTTGCCATACCGGTCATCCGATTATGATGGGGCTTGTTACAAAGTGTTCAAGATTTTCCCGGGAAGGCTATAAGAGAGTTTAAATGCTCAAACCCATCACCCCTAAAAATCACCCTTTCTAGCGAAAAACGTGAAAAAAGGTAGCTTTTGTGCGCTTAAATGGCTTACGCTGTCTAAACCATCACAAATACGTCAAATCAATGTACACAGAATTAAATGTAAAAAAATTACAAAAAGTTTGCGACAGCATATGTTTATCTTTTCGGATACTGTAACTCACAATAACCATTTTTGTCTTTCATTGAAGCCAAGAAGATCGGAATAAGTAGATTCCCGGACAAGCATAGCAGCGCACGGCGGGTAATTCTCAAAATAACGAATTTTGTATTTCAGTTCATTTATGCCAAGTACATCGGTATACGTAGATTCCCGGGCAACGCTGGGTAATCAGCACGGCGTATCTAAAAATAAATACGATATGGCTTTACTTACAGTGTTTCCTTGACTATTTAACTCATGCCCCAAATGGGAGTCAATGACCAATCACGTTTCAATGATTTCTGTATTACAACCAATCAGAGACGTGTTTCACGAAATAATTATCAACGTTAGGATTATCATATATTAAGCAAAGCTCCTCCTTTTTAATATTCTGAACAGGTCTGACCGTTATTTTGCAGTGACTGAGCCTATAACAAATACGGCTGCCAGATTGTATATAATAGTGCTTACATGTCAACATTTGTAGCAATTGATTATACCACCAAAAAAAGAAACCACTGTTTGCACTTTCTTAAATGTATACGACATCAAAAATGAATTAATATACAGATTGATGTGTTTCATTTTTTCTCCACTAGAGAGCATTCTTACAATATTGCGTTCCTTTGGCAATAAATAGTATGATCTGGTTGCAGTGATAAACAAAAGAAGCAGTAGAAGCGTAGGCTACCTATCGTTTCTCATTAGTTTTCAAACATCACCGTTTACTTTAAATATAAAAATATTTTTAAATAACTGTAGTTAAATAATGATTTGTGAGTAAACAGCTTTATTTTATTCGTTAAATAGTCCTAACAAATGCCACTCTTGATTTCCAAATTCTCTAGATAAATTCACTCCTCACTTCGTGAGTCGTGAATTTATCGATAATTTGGAAATCACTCGTGGCATTACTTATGAATATTAAATATTGGAAGATGAAATTTTATGTACTATTTGGATTGTACGAAAGATAGTTAGGAAATAGAATTAATTGGTTGTTTTAGCTGCAATAACGAAGAGAGCAAATATATAATTATTTTTCCTTTTACTCCTTATTCAACTAAACATAAAAACACAATTTTCGTCTTTCAGCTAATTTATGCCAAGAGGATCGGGATGAGTAGATTCTTGGGCAACGCCGGGTAATCTAAAAATAATAACGATATAAATGTACAATTTTTTTATTCATTTTACTTATTCAACTAAACGCAAAAACACATTACCATTTATTTAGGTGTAGCAGCGCACTCCGGGCATTAGCTAGTTACATATAAATATTCTTTCCCATGGAAATATTACTGATATTGTTCACAAATTACCATTCATATAAAATTATTATATTTATAACCATAAGAAAAATATTATGGATATAAAAGATATGGACCTATAAATTTCCAATATAGGTTAGTCTGTACGTAACTCCTAATGGAAAACTTACATACACATGCACTGGTACCTTATAGTAGACTTCTCCTCCTCATTATTAGCCCATCACTGAAGTTTTAGTGGCGCTTTGAAAATCCACGATTGCACCCTGTCTAGGCATCTAGTGAGATTTCCATCTATTTCCCGAACAGTTGTTACGAGAAAAGTGATTTTAAGCAAATGATGAACTAAATGACAAAAGTGAAAGGATGGGTATGTGCCGACTTCAAAGATGAGGGTAAAACGAACCTATATTACCCTCTGATAAGTGATTAATTTTATTTATTGATTGTATAGGAAAGTTTACTAGTTTACACTATTTTTGTACCATTAATGTGCTCTTATGTTTTATTACACGCTTTATATTAGCTTGACCAGTATCTATTTATGTAACGGAATCTTTCAACACGATTTTCACTCACTTAAAAACAATGGATCGACTTGAAACTTTGTATACTTGTAAAGGACCAATGACCATACAATAATTTCATAAATAATATATAATACATAATATATAACGTGTAACAGGTTGCGGACTTATCGACTTTTTAGTCCACCGTTGTAAGAAATTAATATTATATCCTCTGGTAGCTCAGTTGGTAGAGTGGTGGACTGTAGTGGTATATAATTTCAGTAATCCGTAGGTCGCTCGTTAAAATCCGGCCTGGAGGGTTTTTTAGAAGATTATTACTTTTAGCTCACACTACAATAGAATCGAATTTAAAGATATTTACATTTTTAGAAAACCAAACTAAAAATAAAAGAGAGTTTAAAACAACACGCATTATTAGAAAACCGAACTAAAAAATGAAAAATAATTTTAATTTCCAACACGCTTGGGATATAATTAAAGTGGTCAACAAAAAAATCATCTCCAACACATCTAGAATAAAACTAGAGTTATCTACAAAAAAATAATTTTACCATCAAAAGCGTATATCAATTAATATATTTGATAATAAACATATATTGGTAAAAGTAAAGTATCTAAGAAGAAAACGTAAAAACCATTAAACAAACCCACGTATTTGATGGCTTTTTTTTAGATAACTCTAGTTTTATTCCAGATGTGTTGGAGATGATTTTTTTGTTAACCACTTTAATTTTATCCCAAGCGTGTTGGAAATTAAAATTATTTTTCATTTTTAGTTTCGTTTTTTCTAATAAAGTGTGTTTTATTTTTTTAAACCATTATTTATTTGTATATTTATTTAATCTCCTGTAAGATCTATGTCGATGAACCTAGTTCCGAAGAGTAAAATATACGTTAAATTCAGTATTATATTCTGGATACAGACTATTCATCGAGTTTGTGATACACTTTGAGGTACGATAAGTGTCAACAGAAACGTTTGTTTGTAAATCCATATCTAACAATAATTTTGTTGAAAACTACATATTCTTGGAAGCAGCGACTTTTTCTCATTCCACTCAAGACTCAGCATGACTTCTACATAACCCCGAATAAAATAATTAATGTAGATTAATGCGGGGTCTGAAGGATAGAATGACCGAACAAAATTAGTTTTTATTCATATCCATCTACGAGGATAATGACGATCAAGATACCTACAAACGATACAAATAAATGTACGCACTTTAATTGCGAATAACGGTGAGATCAATCTTTTCAGCTTAACAAAACAGTAGTTACTACTTCGTTCGATATGACTCACTCTTGAAACAAGCAAAAAATGTATTGAATAATTGTCATTAGTAATGTCATGAGTGATTTCCAAATTATCGATAAATTCACGAGTCATGAAACAACGAGTGAATTTATCTAGAGGATTTAGAAATCAGGAGTGGCATTTATTTGGACTATTTAACCAATAAAATTAAGCTGTTTACTCACAAATCATTATTTAAATATATCTATTTTAAAATATTTAATGTAAACGGCGAAGTTTGAAAACAAATGAGAAATGTTTGGTTATGATTAATTTGTTCATCAATGCAACTTAATCAGACTATTTATTGCCAAATAGGTTTGCAATATTGTATGAATGCACCCTAGTGGAGAAAAAATGAAACACGTCAAACTGTATGTTATAATCAACATTAGAGATTATAATATTATTTTTTTTCTGAAGAAACTCAGTAAAATCAGTATTTAAAAACACAATTTTTGAAACACAATTATCAAATGTGTAGGTCGAAAGAATCTGTCCATTATTTGTTTTATTCAACGTATTTTGTTAGAGAGTCAGTCACTGCAAAAATAATGCTGTGACCTCTTCGGAACTTTATTTATTTTGTTAATCAAAATTCGATAATTATCGAGGTGAAACATGATCGTGATTGGTTGTAAAACAAAATTCATTGAAAAGTGTTTGGTCATTGACTCCTATTTTGGGCATGAATTAAATAGTAAAAAAAATCCCAATTCAAACGAATGTAATTCTCTTAAATGAGGGAATGTTATTCATAATAATAAAGATAAAAATAAACTAACTACAGTTGTAAAATGGCAAGAAAATATAATTAGAAGAAAAGGGAAAGTTTGTTCATTTTTAAACAACTTAACTGCATCTCTAATACCCTGTGTAACTCTTTTCAGGATCCAAGCTTTGTGTTAAGCCCAATAACACTGAGCAACAAAAAAGAAACTTTTTTGTCTGAGAAAGAAAAATGTGATTCTGATAGTATAATTTCTTTTGAATTCAAATGTGATATCGGTTTTTCTCCATCACGCAAAGTTTCCGAGAGACTGGCATTTATAATTTCAAATACTTTAAAATTTTCTACATTCGTAACTACACAATATTAAAAAATTCGGACTCACCTAGAAAGAAAGAAATGACGATTTTCTGCTATATTTCGCCAACAATAATCGGCCAGCATATTAGGATTCCATTTGCCTTGATATCTCTTTTCCATAGCTAAAACCATTTGAGTTAGCTCATTTGGTTTTATTTTACAATGGACAAATGGAAAAAAAAAGTTATTAAACAAATAATTATTTAAATCCATTAATTGACATTGAAATAAAAAAACTGTGGGCGATGGAGAAATTCCAAATACATATTTGAAAACGCGACAAAAAACTGCATGAAGTAGTACTATTGGTTCTCATGAAACAAAAAATAATGTTGACCAGTGTAAATAGACAAATTGCTCAGAGGCATTTTGTATCAAGCTTGAAGTTATTTTACGTACCGTAAATCTACGCCACGGAATTAACTCATTAACTCACTGGTATTATCTAAGCCGTAATTCATGGCCGCGCGGATATAAGCTCTCCACACATCCCTATCCCGAATTACTTTTTTTCCAATCATCCCCTGTATAACCTAATCTGCTTCCCTCAAATCATGGTTAATGTAATTCTTCCACTCGGTCTAAATGCTGGACGTTTTCCCTCTGTTTATCCTAAAAAGCTTACATGCCCCTTTTTCATTCCCCATTCGTACCACATGTCCTGCCCATCGCATCTACAAGACTTAACTCTTCTTATAATATATGGTTTTCTATAAAGTTCATGCAACTCACTATTATTTAGTCTTCTCCATTAGCCTATCTATTCATCTCTCTTTGGTCCCAAAACGTTTCCAGAGAACTTTATTCTCTCATATATTTGTAATCTTTTCTCCTCCCTTGAAGTAATAGTCCATGTTTGGCCCACGGCATTGTTTCCTTCTGAAGGAAACCATATTCAGATTTTTTTTTATTTTGGCACACCGCAAAAAAAAAATTCAGTGACCTACGCCAGGGTTGAATCAGCGAATTTCGGAATCAGCGAGGAGAGTGGTAAAAACCAGTCCACCGATAACGACGTGAAATATGTACTGAAGAATCCCCGGAGATATATATATATATATATATATGGCATGATAAGAAAAATAAAGGCCTGGACGGGATTCGAACCCGGAACTCTGAATCTGTACCTCAGCGTGTTATCCGTTACACCACCAGGCGAATCCAATTCAAACACTTCTTTTTCTTATATATGTATTATATTCTCCATTATTACTAGATGTTGCGAGAACTCGGTCTTCACTGCCATCTAGTAGCTGACTATAACAAGTAAGCAAATTAAAGAGAATATTTTTACTTTATAGCAGTTATATATATATATATAATATATATATATATATATATATATATATCCCTGGTAAAGTTGCAAAGCATAGTATGAAAATGATCCTCGGCCAGAATTACTATGGATGGATGGAGATATATATATATATATATATATATATATATATATATATATATATACTAGATGGCCCGGCGAACTTCCTATCGCCTTTAACTATTTTTATGTTAATTTTTCCGTATGGTTTTGTTTATTGAGATGAATTTATGTTGTCTGCATTCTCAGTATCATCCATAAGTGTATCATACGGATTATATACATTTATTGATGGAATATTTTGAGGAGGCTTGCTGATTTCATTATACTTTCTTTTTTTTTACGAACTTGTTGGCAGTTTGGATTCTCATCATCATCAAGAAGTCTCTGTATAGTAATATCATCTTGTGATATATTCTAGTCATCTGTTTTTCATTTAATTGAGGCATGGAGATTGTATCTGTAATATTAGGCATATTATTTTAACTAACAGACTTACTTACAGTTCTGTTATTCCGTTCCTTAGGACCTTCATATGGGTTTAATCTGACATTCTTCTTAAATGTAAGATTTATGTCACATAGGCCTATAGCAATTTGCGGAAATTCACTTGATATCTTATCATTCATAGTCTCTAGAACTGATTCGCCATATTGTTCAATGTCCCTTCTCGGTCCAGTTAAATTTAAATTAGGGTGTTGTCTTTCAGCCAGATTACTTAAAATTAACACTTACACACGAAATTAATATTATTATCAATATATTGAAAATTAAATAAATACTGAACACGCTTAAATTATGAAATAATCAATATTTGCAATTCAATTGAAATTCGCGGTTGCAACTAAAAGCACAGCCATCTGGTTAAATAATAAACCAATTACCTTACACCGTCATCTGTTAGAATCGCATGGAACTCACAGATAATTATAACTCTTTGTTAAATAATAAACAAATAATTTGCAATAAAAAATAATGCGACTATAAATTTAGTTATAAACAACCGTAGGTCTCAAGTTTGACGAAACAGTGTGCAAAATTTTATTAAAATCGGTTCAGTAGTTTAGGATTCCATCGCGGACAAACAACGTGACACGTAATTTATATATATATATATATATATATATATATATATATATATATATATATATATATACATATATATATGCATGGTGTTGCAAAAAAACACCGACAGCGGAGATGAGGAGATATATTGAGAAATGCTGATCATTTTTAACAAGGTACCCATGTCCGGAAATGAAGCGTTTTCACAATATGAATAGCTAACTTCTCAAGAGTTCCGTTAGTTGGATTTCAATACTTAATTCTTGACAATACTCTCACAGTCACATCAAGTTTTCAAAATATTCACCCCATATGCAAAGCGTAAATCAGCGGTGTAGTGATTGGCGCACATGTTCAAATACGCCTGGCCTCATTTGAATTGTTTCTGTAGCAGCGTGGATTCGGGCTATAAGATCCATACGTGACTACTGGAGTCTAATAAACAGACTGTTCCGTATCGCCCCATAAAAAGTAGTCGAGTTAAGATAACGTGATCTCGGAAGGCCATGGACTGGTCCCCCTCGACCTGGACACGTGGTATCCAAATGTCTCATCATATTGGCATCGAAGTGAACTGGAGCTCCGTTGTATTGCAGCTACATTCCTTTGCGAAGCCACGTATCATAGGTTCCGTACATGTGAGGTGTTGTCAAGTAATGAGTCTTCAAATCCTTCGAACTAACACTGATCTTCAGACATAATTAAATAGTCATAGCGTAAAAAGGCATCATTTTCGGACATGGATACCTTATTAAAACATGATTAGCATATCTCAAATGCCACCTCATTTCCGATGTCGATGTTTTTTTGCAACACCTGTATATGTTCTCGCGACATCTAGTAATAATGGAGAATATAATACATATATAAGAAAAATAAGTGTTTGAATTGGATTCGCCTGGTAGTGTAATGGATATCACGCTGAGGTACAGACCCAGAGATCCGGGTTCGAATCCCGTCCAGGCATTTATTTTTCTTATCATACCATATTAAGCTTGCATTGCTCAATGTTAAACATTTAATTATAACATACACACATATATATATATATATATATATATATTGCAAAGTGGTGTCGAAATTTGCAAGGACTAAGAAGAATTCTGGCACGAGATCGTGATGGATATATTTTTTTTCCATATGACACCATCTATCATATCTCATAGTTATCACAGACTGATTGATAGAGAGACCATTTTGAATCAATAAATCGAGAAAGCTGATTCTGTCGCTTTCCACTCGAATGTCAATGAAAGTAAATGTGATTCCAACAGATCCAAATAAAACAATACAATACGAATTACAAGTGAAATAAAAACTTTCAAACATCCGACACTTTGCACCGTTGCTTTGCCTGCAGTAACAGCAAACTGCTGCCTGCCTGACGGATGTCCACGTGCAATATCCGCCACTACTCTACTGCCATCTTTGTTTAATTTTTTTAAAAAACAATCTCCACATCACGGAATTCAGCTGCACATTTCGCAAAAAAACTTTTCTCTCTACAAAGTGATATGAAGTACATGTTTAAATATAGGTTGTGTTAAGAGCTTCGGAAATTTCTTAAAATATCTACTCAATCATCGGGTTTGTTAAATATTTCTTGTTTCATCACGTAGGTTTTTAAAGCACAGACCCTGCTTCGGCTTTTTGTCTACATTCTGGGATCCGTATATTTTCCTCAAATATATGTAATTTAATTAACGTTCATATAGGCTACCATATTCATCATCATCATCTTCATGGTAGGCCGTCGGCCTGTTCCGCTCTCAGAATTCATCGTCTTCTACGGACGTCCCACCTCTCTGCAGCCTTGAGGTTGGTACAACAGTGCTTGTTTTGTTAGCCTAGAAGAGTCTATTCTTAAAATATGTTCCTCCCATTTTTGTTTATAGTTCTGTATTTTTTCATTTAGATTAAAAAGGCTACAGTATAAATCTATTCAATTCTTCTTCTTCTTCTTCTCTTCTTCTTACTCATAATTTGTAGGATTTTCATCCTGTTAGACGAAAATATTGGAAAGGTCATATATAAGAACGGAAGACAACCGACTTGCAGAAAAGAGCTAAAGAAGATAGACCAATGGGCGGAGAAGAACAAGAGGAAGACCAGCCAAGAGATGGATAGACAGTGAATGCACTTCTAATACGTCTTCCTCCGAGAAGTGATTTTAGAAATAAACAGGATCTATTTAATTAACTTGGTATAATTTCATCCATTACTTCATGGTCTCTCTTTATCTTATTTATTTATTCTTCAGATGAAAAAAAAATTCGATTACCTATTTTTTAAAAATATTGTAGTTAGTATTGCCCAAACTTTAATAATGTTGCCTGCATTCCTTTATGGTTCTTCTGAAGCACCACACATTATATTTTAGTATATTTTCAACTCAGATTATGAAAACCAGCTCTGACGGCTGGGGGACTCGATATGCTGACCACATCTTACCCCTATACTTGGTGGATCGCCCACATCTGTCATTTACACTTGTATATGTGAGGCCAACAGCCGTCTGGTAGGCCAAGAGCATCTATGTGTCTCACACCATGGAAACTGAAAACATTTTCAACTTAATTTGCGCATCGTTATTTGAATGTTTTCCTCATTTTCTCCTTTTGAGTTTATTTTTCACAGTATTATATCTGACATTGATACTTCATGGATTTAACTTCTGATAAATGTGTCTACTATATAATTTAATATGCATGAGTAATGCCACGAGTGATTTCCAATTTATCTAGAGAATTTGGAAGCCAAGAGTGACATTTGTTAGGACTATTTAACGAATAAAATTAAGCTGTTTACTCAATCATTATTTAAATATAGTTATTTTAAAATATTTATATATGTAATATAAACAGCGATGTTTGAAAACAAATGAGAAACGTTTGTTATGTTTCATTTGTTCATCACTGCAACCAGATCATATTATTACCAAAGGATTGCAATATTGTAAGAATTCACTCTAGTGGAGAAAAAATGAAATACATCAAACTGTCTATAACCAACATTATAGATTATTAATTAATTTCTGATGTCCTATGATGTAAACATGTCAATTATATTTTTCTGGAACGTTAATACCTGGGAAATATGACGTTTAAGAAAGTACAAACAGTGGTTTCTTTTTATTGTGATATAATCAATTGCTACAAATGTTTTTCTATTATATTCCGCAAGCACTATCTGGTTACATTCGTGCACTATATATACAATCTGGGAGCCATTTGCATTCTAGGATTCATATATCTTAATATATGAATTGCTATATTCAACGTATTTATTAGAGAGTCAGTCACTACAAAATAATGGTCTGGCCTATTCAGAATGTTAAAAAGGAGGGGCTATCTTTAATATGACAAACTTAAGTTGACAAATTAATTGAAACGTGATAAGTCATTGACTCCCATTTGGGGCATGAGTTAAATAATCATTATAAACTACTTTAATTAAAATCATACTCTCTTAACTTCAATAAAATACAATTATAAATAATCGCTTCAAGTTTTAGAATCTGCCAAGTAGGTGTGACAACAATATAATATTGAAAATAGATAATTTTAGAACATCGTACGGGCTGTGGTACATTAGGTTTTTATCAATTTCAGTTTTTTATAATTCGAAGTTACAATAATTATTTCTTAAATTCTTACAGAACGTTATACAATGTTAATAGTTATGTTATCATTATTTTTATTTCTTTGTTTTGTACTGAATTATTGGATTATTATGACCATAACACAGCGACCTTATGCAGGTTCATTGTATTATAGGACCGATCGTTGTTTGATATGAGTGAATGAAAATGAAATATATTCTACGGTATTGCGGAGTCTGTTATGATGATCCAGGCTTCGACACATCACACATTCACACACGAGTCATATTGCCATTTTTGGGTTGAGCTAAGGGTTCAAGGAGGGACAACAAACATCCCTTTCCCCTATTCTACCCTAAGTTGCCACACAGATCCTGAGTCGTGAGGAAATACATGAATGTGCCCTCCCCTGGACACCACAACCACATATATTAAACACCTGTGGTTTGCCAGACTACACTATGTTTCCTAAATGAGACGAAATGAAATGAATTAGTGATTAAATGAAGATGAAAAGACATGATAGGGAGGGAAGATAAGTGGAGAGTGCTGGTGTGATGAAATTTAGGAAACGGCAGAACCAGAGAAAACTCCGAAAAATCCAGGTATGACCTACCACCAATGCCTCTCCGGAATCGCCAAGATTCGAACCTGAGATCCCAGTCGATACATTGGCCAGCCACGCGTCTACCGAGACGGTATATTCAAAATTACGGATGATTGGTCGGTTTCCTTATCTCTTAAAAAGAACACATGCCAGAGATTGTCCATATCGACTCGAAACTTTATAACGTGCTACATTCGTAGGTTGTCATTACTGTCACCTAGCATTTGATTTATCAAGTCCTTAAACCTTCTGTGACATTTCAATCAATGTAGAAGCGAGTCAGCAGTTAAAAGGAACAAGGACATTGAATTACGAGCGGCAACTTGTGCAGAAATCATAATAGTTGGGCAGGGCAATATAAAGTACCTTCCACACCAGTTTAGATTGTTAGTGGTCCCAAATGTGACTTTGTCAGGTGTAAAAACGATCCAAGTATATCTGCTTTGTCGTGGACCTGTACTTTCTCTTAGATATCGTAATGTGTGTCATAAAATTTCCACCCCCTTAATCCAAAATCTCTGCTTCAACTCTTGGAGTCGTTATACGGAAAGTTTCGAACAGCCAATCGGATTCAGAGACCAAACCCCTGCCTCCATCTACGGTTACGAAGACAAGAGGACATTAAAAGCGCCACTAACCAGGACGTCAAAGTCTTTGCAAACGGTTTATGTCAAACAAGGGTTTAGGGGGGGATGGCTCTTAAATGTCTCTAAGAAATGATAGTGAAAGTTCAGCAGAGAAAGTCACTTTAATACAGTAAAATGTCATCAAATCTGGTTTCTGTTAAACAGAAATCGTGACCAAAATATTTGAACATGTTAATTCTATAGGCTTTCTGTTTAAATATTTTATTTTAAAGATCTTTATTATTCTAATGAAATAGGCATGCGATCTTTTTCTCCATACTTGTTTTTAAGACATAATTAATGTTTTCTATATTGATTTTCCTGATTAAAATTATTTTATCTCTAAGAGCCACCCTTTATCCAACACAAAAAAGTTCTATATATTATGACTAATATTCGTTATATATATAGACTTAGATAAACAATCGTATAATGTAACATGTAATTATAAATTACTGAAGATAATTTTTTAAAAATATTTAATAAGTTACACTCATCACTTTATTGATAAGAATATTTATAAGTAATTTGTCTTTCGAAAATATTATGTATTATGAAAGTAATACAAAATAAATTTTATTAATATTTGCATAGCTTTGTCCACGCAATAATTTTGAGATTCGTATTTTTCAGATAATAAATCTAGACCTATGTGCTTCATATTTTAAAATAAATTTAAAACTACCCTAAGCTTAGGTTACTTTGTACTTTGGATGTAAATTCGTCCCATCATGGAAAAAAAAAAATCTTAATGTTAAAAGAGAAATTGAGTTCATTACTCCATTTTCCGATTCTTAGCAGCACTATGCAGTACCTGTCATAAGATGATATTTTATAATAATATGTTTCAAGGGGTTAGGTAACATAAGTTTACGGTACTATTAAGAAAAAAAAATAATCCCTGTGCAGCTACCTTATAAAATGTTTACATAACTATCTGTCCCGGAGGACTAGTAGTCACCATGTTCTGGTCTGGTTTCGGAATTCACGAGTTCAAATACGTCCGGAGTCAACTTCTTTTTGTATTTACAAATGCTGAGTATGGCTTCCTTCGGAAGGAACAAAAATCATTGGACCTATGAATTACATTTACGTCACATTAGAACTTCAAGGCTGTTGTTTGCACGTCCGTCTCTAAATTGCGACACTAATAACCTAAGTTGATAAAGAGCTTTTTAACAAAATATTGTTTAAACAATTTTAACTAACTTAATGATAAATACAGAAAAATATTTAGAAGTATAAAGTAAATATAATTTGTTGAAACAATAACCTGAAGAATTATTTATGGATTTGATTTGAGAGAGAAATACTTTGACTATGATGTCACATTGATGATGACCCAAGGGATTCTTGAGCTTCAGAAACATGGCGACCAACATGTTCTGCTCTTCCAGTTCGCTGATTCGGAAATAAGCAATTGCTCGTTATCGAGATTTCAAACTTAGTTACGGATGTTGCAGAAAACCTCAACAATCTTCTGTCTCAACTGATACATACAGAACTAGAAAGTGCAATGAAGCATTTACGACTGACGAACATGCTCGCTTCATTGTATGTATCATATTATAGGCTACAGTCTCAGCAGAATGTTGTAAAGTTAATAAAATAAACTGGGTAGAAGTGAAAATTGCAAGATTAACTTGTAAAAAGTCATTCAAACAGAAATTTTAACTTAAATGCGACGTGAGCATACGATTTGGAAGGCAGCTAATTTAATAGCATTGATTTACCTCAACGTGTAACGAAGTTGTAAACGTGGACGGAGAAACTTGAAATTTCCAAGTATTTCTTATGCGGTGATGGTAGGGAAAGCTTGAATAAAAGAAAACAATCGGAGACGCATGTAAAAATGAATTACACTGAGCAGCAAAAAAAAAACTTTTTGTTTTTTGTCTCAGAAAGAAAAATATGTGATTCTGATAGTATTTTGTCTCCTGAATTCAAATATGAAATCGGTTTTTCTCCATCACGCACGGTTTCCGAGAGGCAGGAATTTATAATTTCAAGCACTTTAATATCTTCTACGTACATTCATAACCTAGAAAGTAAGCAATGACGATTTTCTGCTATATTTCGCCTGTGGAGCATCCCTCTTGACAGTCCAATTATAATCGGCCAGCATATTAGGATTCCATTTGCCTTGATATATCTTTTGCATAGCTGAAATCTCCTAAGTTAGCTCATTTCGTTTTATTTTACAATGGACATATGGACGAAAAAACGTTTATTTAAAAAATAATTATTTAAATTCATTAATTGAAACTGAATAAAAAACTGTGAGTGATGGAGAAATTCCGAATAGATATTTAAAAACACGATAAAAAACTGCATTGAGTACAACTATTGGTACTCATGAGACAAAAATCATGTTGACCAGTGCTATCTGAGTGTGCTAGAAGAAACAACGTCTTTGTTTGTCAAAGTTGAATAATAATAATAATCCTATAAGTCTGTGTGATAAAACTCGTCACACATGCAAAGATAATGTATTTAAAGATGATATATACAAAGTGATTCTGTAAGATCGTGCAAAATTAAATAGCGCATAGGGGATGCTCCACTGAACAATTTTAGGTAGTGAACCTAGGGTCCGAGAAGCCAGCCTATAGAGATATGGAAGTAAACTTGTCTAACTAATTCATTGGCTCTATCGAACCCGCAGGTCCATGGCCGCGCGGACATAAGCTCTCCATAAATCCCTATTCTGAGGTGTTTTCCAATTATTCCCTGTATAATCTACTTCCCTCAAATGATGGTGAATCACATTGTCTAGCATTGCTATTTTCCAGTTGATTAACAACTAACATGCGTACAAGTTAACATGTACTATGCTGTTTATTTACGTATATTAGGCCCTACATCCTTTAGTTGTTACAAAGATGAGCCTGATGACTAGGAAGTCATGATGCAGGATTTGACCTGACTCACCATTATGATTTCCTAGGGAGATATGTAAAGTCACTTCTGTTTTGTGACTCTAGTGAAAACGGACATGGAATTAATTACCAGGATTGTAGCTGTCTGTGATGTGATTTGAAATACACCAAGATGCGACAGAATCTTGTAAGCTGTTGTCATGCTTGCATTTAGGTTGGTGGTGGTCAATTTGAGCACTATTGTAAGATACGAAATGGAATAAGACAGTATTTATTTCGTCCCACCTTTCATTCCAGCCTCTAATTAAGAGACTAAAAACGTAATTGTATAAATAATGATACTTGCAATTAACTGATATACAATGTAAATAAAAAGACTAGACAGCAACGTGAAACAAAAGTTTACTTCGATATATCCTTAAGTTGGCTTCTGAGACCCTACGTTCCTTATCTCAAGTTGTTCAGTGGAGCATCTCCATGTCCTCTTTATTTTTTTCGCGCTCTTACAGAATCACTCTGTAGATATGAAAAGTAAGGGTATGTATTGGTTAAAATATTTCATCAGGCTATTCAAGCGCATTAGAATGTGTTGGTACTGTTCCTAATTCCCTTTTTTATATACACATGTAATTGTTCATTGTCTCATAAGGATATTCCACCTCTTGACAAGGAGAACAGAATAAAAAATTTGTCCATTCAAAGAAGGTAATGACTTATATTTAAATTAAAAATGTTAAGTCATACCGTGAAATGAAAGTGAATTTACCGAGGTCGAAACATGAAAAAAGATTAATAATTTTAGAGAGAACATTTCATTAATTTGAAAAATTATGCACGTTTTCTTCATAATGAAGGTTATGTTATACCGATCTAGCCAAAGAAATGTGTAACTATAAAATCAAACAGTGTTCAAGGTAGACACCTTTTTCACACGAGCTTGCTTCTTAAATTCCATTGCAGAACATTCTTCGTGTTCACATATTTCGAAGAGATCATATTCGAAACAATACTCCAACAGTACATGCCGCTTATTTATGTAACTAGTTTTGTAGAATTTATACTGAAACAAATTTCTGAATCGTAGTGCTGAAAACTGAAAGTGGACAACAATTTTAAGCATATAATATAATCTCTGCTCCAAAAGTTGATATTAAAGCAACTAAAATGTAGTCCATATGTACGCTCACCGTGAAAATGTTTCTTTCTTGAACACTATTAGATTGTAGAGTTGCCATTTTCTGTGGCTACATCGCTGATATATAACCTCTCTCTCTCTCTTTCTCTCTTTCTCTTTCTCTCTCTCTCTCTTTCTCTCTTTCTCTTTCTCTTTCTCTCTCTCTCTCTCTTTCTCTCTTTCTCTTTCTCTCTTTCTCTTTCTCTTTCTCTCTCTCTCTCTCTCCCTCTCTTCTCTCTCTCTCTCTCTCTTCTCTCTCTCTCTCTCTCTCTCTCTCTCTCTCTCTCTCTCTCTCTCTCTCTCTCTCTCTCTTGTTGACAGCTATTGGTGCTGTCCAGTGTGCCTTTTTCTGGGACTTTTATTTGTCCCTTGACGGCGAATTCGCGTGTATGTATTCAGTATTGGGCAGGTTTGCCCTAGCTTACACGGCGATTTTATGGGGATTTATTTTATGGAAGCATGTACTATTGATTTAATATGGATGTTATTGCCAAGGAATAGGAATAGATCTCGCTTGATTGGGGCATCGGAAACCGTGTCGCTGAAGAGCTCGGCTCGATTCAGGACCGAAATGAGCCACGCCATTCTGCGCTGACCTTTCTGACCTTGGTTACTTCATACTGAGTACTATGGTTGGTATATTGCATCGAATATGTTTCTATGTGTAGTACGCCATTGCGGAAGGTATCCTATATTGCGTACTATTGGGTTTCCATGATCATTTATGTTTTAAAGCATGTGGGTGACCCTTTCAGTTATGATTGTATCAATATATGGTAATATAACCTCCATGTATGAAGATAAATGTATTTTATTTTTAAATCAATAAAATAATCCTCTTTGGAAATGTTTATATTTCTTCATATATCGGCGCCAATAATTTCGCATACCTTCAATGTTGGAACTTAAAAATGTTTGTATAAACACAAACCTATTTGACTTAAAGATGGGTAAAGTTTCATTCCGTTCCCCTTCTCAACCTTTCCTTGTCAATACATTTATTTACTTAGCCTGGTGTAGTTAAGATCATGTGGTCTTCTCTTCCACTTACCAGAATAAACATATGTTACATTATGATGATCTTGTAAAAGATTGAGACAGAGCCTCAAGATAACCCTCGAGGATGGACGCAGTCTCTGGCGAAACGCCGGAGAACTACAAGCCTATCAAGACCATGGCCAATAGCCCGGATATATTTTACAAGATGATCATAATAACCCCGGCATGAAAGCCTAAGATGATATATTGTCCCGGATGAGCACAGGGTTTTCCTTTAATTTATTTGGACTTAAATAAGTACACACTTGCTATGTAAAATTTTTCTTTTCACTTTATTTTCTTCTCACAATTATCACTAAATCTTCAATCACAACCTATACTTACAACTATTCTTCTTTTACAGTTTATCAGATTATCGCTTGTCACACAATTACAGACACAGTACTTCCTCACATTTTCACTTTTAATTTAACATCTAGCTGTATAACGGAAGACTGTCGCAAAACTGACTCACTGGCCTTCTACTCCGCTCTTTTATATAAGCGGGAGGAAAGCTCTAGTAACAGGTTCGAGCAACTTCGAAGCCCAGAAACCTCTGGATTACGATCATTCGCCAAGGGGAAGGGAGAGGCCGGTAGAAACGTCTGGCAACACATTCCAGACAATTCAAGCGGCTCTGCGGGTCACCTAACTCGCCATGGGCGACTCGCCCGCGCAATTCAAACGCCGCTTACACGACATGTAACAATATGTTACATTAGAATATAGCAATCACAATTAACTCTACTATTAAATACTTAATGAAAATTTGATCAATATGGTAATATCTATAAGATAAAGATCGATAATATAATGTTAATGTTAATAAGACAAAAATGTACAGAAGCAAGATACATTGTTTGGTAGACTGTCCCTATCTAATGTAAACGAAAAAATAGATATAATAAACTAATGTGTCGGTTAAATAATATTTAAGGCAAATATTTATTAATAATAATACTATTTTCATGAAATATATTAAATTATTATTAATTGACACAAAAAAATATATTGGTAAAACATTGGTGGAATCTGTTGCAATGTATGGAAGTGAGGTATGGACATTCAATAAGTACTACAAGAATAGATAATAGCTCTAGAAATGTATTATTTACCCAGAAGTGCCAGAAAATCAAAATTAGAACATGTCACAAATAAGGAAATTAGAAACATAATGGAAGCAGAAGAAAGCGTAATTAAAAGAATTGAGGAGAAGAAATTAAAGTGGTTAGGACATGTTTTAAGAGTAGAAGATGAGCTAAGGCCAAAGCAACTAAATCAATAGCATCTGACCAGAAAGAAGAAAAGAGTGAGACTAAAATTAACATGGAAGGAAAACATGAGGATAGTAATGCAAGCAAGAGGGCTAAGCATTGTAGATGCCCAAGATCGTAGGCTTTGGAGGTTTGACACGGGAAGACGGTAGCACATGTAAAAAACCGAAGATAGATAGATTATTAATTGTTAAAAGAATACAATCAGTGGGGTGTTTAAGTTATATTTGTTTTCTTAATAACTCTTCAGTATGTTTTTGAACAATGTTATAATTTGACTCTGGCATATGGCGGAAGGAAATTCCATGTCAGGCAAGTGAAATTGTGAAAGATAACGAATAATACAGTGTAATTAGGCGGGAAAGTAAGAATCGTTTAGAATTTACATTAAATTTAATTTAATTAAGTGCAAGCAATACATGTCGATGTTAAATATATTTTTGTCATCTTGTAGCGTTTACATTGATATTTGAAGATTTAGGAACAGCTAGACATTTGAAAGTATATGGGAAGGAAATTATTAAAAGATGAAAAACATTGTCTAAATTTTCTACTTAGATTTTGTAAGTTACTTTTTCTTTATCTGAGATGTGCAGTGTTTCTCATAACATTCTGCACATCACGTGATGTCTCCTCCGCTTCTCCATTTTCCTCTCACATTAACACCACTTTTCCCCTTTATTGTTATTGTTAGCACACGTTCTTTATTTATCTCTTCCTATAAACATATAGAGATTCTACGACTTACGCTTTCCTGCTTCTCTTAAATGTTGTTTGCAATAAACCCAACACATTCTAGTTTCATTTTACGTATCTACTACAACTATCTCCGTTTCTTAAGTAAATAATTGGTAATGCTATTTCAAGCCTTGTTCACGTAGTATATAACATTTATAGAGAATGTTCATCCAATTAAATTATCAGAACTTGCAAAGTTACATGCGTTTATGTGAGTTCATTGAACAAATTTAAAATTGCAATAATGGATTCATAATAATAATAATAATCAAAGGAAGAGAAACAATATAAAATATTTTAAATTATTTGTGGTATAGTGTATCTTGTGAAGCATGTATTCTGACTTTAAGGGAGAAGAAAAGATTACTAGTAAATGAATATAAGTTCTTAGAAAAAAAATTGGACCAAAGAGAGATGAACACCCAAGGGAATGGAGAAGACTGCTTAACAAATAGCTTTATTATCTTTACAGGAAACATAATATAGTAAGAATGGTTAATTCTCGTAGACTACGGTGGGCAGGACATGTGGCACGAATGAGAAATAAGTGGGGCATGAATGCTTCTTGTAGGAAAACGCCTGTAAGTTCTTAGGAAAAATGTTGGATCAAACAGAGATGAACATCCAGGCGAATGGAGAAGACTACATAACAGTGAGCTACATAGGAAATCAAATATAGTAAGAATAGTTGATTCTCGTAGACTACGGTGTGCAGGACATGTGGCACGAATGATAAATGAAAGAGGATTATGGAAGCTTGGTGTAGGAAAACAATAGGGAAAACGCATATACGTTCTTAGGAAAAATGTTGGATCAAAGAGAGATGAACATCCAAGCGAATGGAGAAGACTACATAACAGTGAACTACATTATATTTAAGAGAAACCAAATATAGTAAGAATTGTTAATTCTCGTAGACTACGATTGGCAGGACATGCGGCACGAATGAGAAATAAGAGGGGCATGGATGCTTCTTGTAGGAAAACAAGAGGAAAACGCCTGAAAATTGTTAGGAAAAATGTTGGTTCAAAGAGAGATGAACATCCAAGCGAATGGAGAAGACTACATAACAGTGAGCTACATTATATTTAAGAGAAACCAAATATAGTAAGAATTGTTAATTCTCGTAGACTACGATTGGCAGGACATGTGGCACGAATGAGAATAAGAGGGGCATGGATGTTTCTTGTAGGAAAACAAGAGGAAAGAAGCCTGTAAATTCTTAGGAAACATGTTGGATCAAAGAGAGATGAACATCCAGGCGAACGGAGGAAACTACATAACAGTGGGCTACATGATCTTTATAGCAAACCAAATATAGTAAGAATATTTAGGTTTCGTAGACTACGATGGGCAGGACATGTGGAACGAATGAGAAATAAAAGATGGGCATGGATGCTTCTTACAGGAAAACAAGAGGGAAAACACATATAAGTTATTAGGAAAAATGTTGGATCAAAAAGAGATGAACATGCAAGTGAATGGAGAAGACTTACATAACAGTGAGCTACATGATCTTAATAGGAAACCAAAGATAGTAAGAATATGATCCCTATTAGGTTCGTCTTCCGGGCATCAAGACGCCGGCCGTGAAAGCCTACAGTTATACATAGTAAGAATAGTTAATTCTCGTAGATTACTGTTGGGCGGGACCTGTGACACGGATGAGGAATGAAAAAAAGGTATAGAAGCTTCTTGCAGGAAAATAAAAGAGAAAATGCCCAGTTGGTAGACCAAGAATGAGGTAGGAAAATAACATTAACTATGATTTGAAGGAAGTGTATTATATAGGGGATGATTTGAAAACGTTAGCTAAGGGTAGGGATGAATGGAGAGCTTATGTCCGCGCGACCATGAACCACAAGTTCGATAGTGTCATTGAGTTAGTTAGTTATAGTGTGTCTTAGAATTATAATAGTAGTTATATTGAAAATACATTAAGTATAAGTAACATATCCCTATATTAAAATGCATCGTCATTATGTAATGTCTAATCGATATCTGAAGAACTAGGGATAGTTTTTAACTGTATTTCAAATTCGAGTTCATCTACCTGTTTTCTTTATGTTGATACCCTATCAACCAGATCTAGAGTCTAAATTACATTGTGCCATAAAAAATCTAGTTATTTAATCAAGCGCTTCTAGTTGCCTTATATAAGACTAGCTGATACCCGGCGTGCGCTGCTATGCCCAAATAAATTAAATATGCTTCTATTTTTAGTTAAATAAGTAAAGAAGAAAATTAAGGGTTAATTCAATTGTATGATATACATTGCGACGAACTAAACATAGCGGTTACTAGATTCAATATTTAATTTCGGGTTTCAGCTAAACCCACATTTTTAATGGTTGTATTTCGCTGATGTTTGGAGAATACCTTGCTCTGTTTATTTTAATAGCATATACTGGATTTCGTTGTGAAACATCGAAAATTGCGACCGCTAAAGCGATTTTTAAATATTTGTTTAATGTGAACTCCTACACCTAATGGATATAGAATATAATAGATAGCGATTAAACTCTCGCCGTTCCTGATAAGCTGAATGTACAAATTTTAATGATGTTCGTTGAGCAAATAAAGGACAAACGTGAACACATTCCAAAAGCGACTTTTTAAGTTTACCGATACGCTTTTATTTTCTCCGGCCCTATAAGACGTATGGTACTACGATATATACGTTGTCCCAAAAAAAAATCTCTAAAAGATGGTTAAAAGCCCAATTCAAATTCATCAAGTAGTTTTTGATTCTATAAAGGACAGACAGGCTCGCAGAATCGCAGACGTTCATTTTTATATAAAATGATTTAAGAAGCTTTCCACTTCATTTTTATTCTATTGAAAATTATTATTACAACTCAATTCTAGTTGTGTTTTCTAGATTCATCTTGTATTTTTTCCCAAGAATTCTAATATACCTAAGGATTCTTCTATACGTGCTTTATGATATGACATCTCATTCTTATTTCTTCATGATTTATAAAATAAATTACACTAGCCAACGCTGAAAATGTAACTGGAATGAAGTAAATGTTTCATAACTATATCGATCAAAATCACTATTTATCCTAGGATCATGCTTCAAACCTCATTCTCTTCAGAAAAGAACAGTTTTTAAATGATACCATTCAAAAGCCCCTATCATGTACCTGAGGCGGGAAAAATTGAGGAAAATTGGGATTTTTCTGAAAATCCCTTGTTTCTAAGTTCGGGCCCCCTATGTGTTAATGCAAAGATCTCGAAATCAACTGAAATATATTAAGAGGTGCATGAAATGTGTGTGCAAAATTTCAATATTCTATGTGCAAAAGTAAGGCCAAAGTGATGACGTCATTACTCCCTATGTCTCGACGCAGAAGAGCGTATTACTATACGTAACGTGTTTTACAATGCATCCACGGTTGAATAAAATTAAAAAGCTTTACTAAAAAAAAATTAAAGCCAATACTTACATTACTCTCTTTCGGACTAATGGCAGCTATGTGCATTAACTATAAAAGTGTTGAGTGGAGCTTGTTCATCGACTCCTCCAAAATAAGTCTCAAGTGTGTCCTACTGCATCGATTCCGATGGGGCATGCACCATACACGAAAGCAACATGTGCTAACATGAAACAATTGTTATTGCGATTGAACTATGACAAGTTTAAATGGCAGATTTCCGGCGATCGAAAATCATAGGCAAACTAGTTGGGCTACAACAGGGCTATACCAAGTTCTGTTGCTGTCAGTGCCTCTGGGATAGCCGCACCACATCACTTCATTATAAAAAAAGGTTGGCCTAAGAATTAATCACTTGAATCAGACCTCACAATGTTATGCAAGAAGCACTTGTCGAATCCCTGCTCTTCCTGTAAAATTGGGCCTAATGAAAAATTCCGATAAGGCCATGACAAAACTGTGGTAGCATTTATGTATTATTTATTTGCGCCAGAAATTTCCACGGCTTAGTGAGACGAAAAAAATGGGAGTTTTCGTGCATCCGCAGATACGGAAAATGTACAAAAATTGGCATTTCAACACCATCCTGACAGGTAATGAAAAGTTAGCTTGGGATGACTTTTTTCAAGTGTCAACAAACTTTCTGGGAAATAAGAGGGCGGAAAACTACAAGTATCTTGTGGCAAGTCTTCTGCACTCCTACGATAGACAGGGGTGTAACATGTTCTTAAAGTTACATTTCTTAGATTCCCATTTGGACTTTTTATGCCTGACAACTGTGGTGCTGTAAGCAACGATCACGGGGAACGCTTCCACCACCAAATTTTGAACATGAAAATGAGATACCAGGGAAAGTGGAGTGCATTAATGTTAGCCAATTACTGCTGGACACTAATTAGTAAATCACCAGCAGAAAATTACAAATGCCAGGAATAGCGGTTGCGCCTTCAGTGACCTTCCTACAAGGGATAACAACAAGGTAAATACATGCATAAGTTCATACTAGGCAATAACGTAATGTTAGTATAACTTCAAAACGAGAGCTAATCTTGCATTTTCAACAATTTCGTTATCAGCACACCCGAAAACATAAAGATTCATTGTTTCCATGCTAGTTACAGAAAACAAACTAAAATTTTGTTGGCTAGTGTTATTTAAGATCAATACGCATGAGCCTTAGTTTACGATTATGTAGTAGTAGTAGTAGGACTTTATTAGACAAAAAGTAAGATATTTACAATATTATTTACAAATATGGATCGCACGGGCAGTAAGCCGTACGTGCTGTTGACAGTCCGTTACAATAAAGTAATAATTGGTACTAGTGTAAAGAAAAATAAACAACAAAAACAGCAATAACATTACAATTACATAAAGAAAACACAATAATAATATTACAATTAAATAATAACACAATAGCATTATACACTAAAAACATTAACATTACAATTACATAAAGAAAACACAATAATATTACAATTAAGTAATAACACAATAGCATTATACACTAAAAAAACATTAACATTACAATTACATAAAGAAAACACATTAATATTACAATTAAATAATAACACAACAGCATTATACACTAATTAATTTATATATAATTGTTAATAATTAATGGTATTGCATTTTGATAACATATATTTATTCATGAATGAGTGTTGTCCTTATTTTTCGCGTTTTGTCCAGAAATTTACCGAGGTTTATCCAATTTTCTGGATTTACCAATAATTCGTAGCATGCCAATCTTTCCCGATTTGAATTTAGAAATCTTTCCGGTAATAACTGACGTCTCCAATATTCTAAATCATTACATTTTCCTAATATATGTATCTCATCTTCAAAGTTCCCGCACATTGGACATATTCGCATATCGTGATCGTCGCTAATTTTTAGAAATTTCCATGCCCCTAGCCTAAACCAAGCAAGCCCTGATCTCTCCTTAAATCCTAAGTTGAGTATATACGATTTCAATTTCCTGATACATTCACGATTATGTAACATGCTTTCTTCTTCAGTAACTCCATAACTCTTGTCCCAAGAGAGTTTCATAAGCATCTTATTCTCGAAAATTCTTAACTGCAATTTCCCTCTCAGGGGATCTACAGTTGCTAAAACTATACATAAAATAATTTAAGACTTCTCTAAATAGAAAATTCATTAATTTGAGAATAACGTTGTGTACTTCTACCTTTCACTTCAAAGAAAGTAATGCCCTTTTACGCTCATATTTATTTGTAAGGTATAGAGTACGATTATTCACATTGTTTACTTGTACAAATTTGTTGACATTTCGAGCATTATACGAAAACAAGTTGTTAAACTTGAGAAAACTCTAAAATCATCTCTGAGCTGTAGTTTAATAAGCGGAGATGACTTACTCGTTGGATGTGAAACGCTATAAATACCTACATTAATTAAATGAGACCTTTATTCACTTGTTTTGCGAATGAAAAGAGAAAGTAGGTTTATGTAAATACATGGATAAAATAGAATAAGGTTGAAAACATTAAGTTACACGACAACAAATTATTTCAGGAAAGCGTGTTACCGTTAGTCTAAGTTTACACAATGCTCTGGAAAATTATACGTAAGTGAAGACGAAACATATTTCATTTTCATTTAAAATTTACAAGAATATTTTATAATCATTACACGATTATACTTGTTAAAACTACGATATATTTGTCCCTACACATATTTAAATATCTATCGATTCACATATTAATAAATAGAATCTTCTTGGTGAATATATAATCATCTAGGAAGCTATAGATTATTTTATATCATTTTAATTGTATTATATTCCATGTTTTTGTTAGTATTAGCCAGTATTAGATTATATCATTATTGTATTTTGTTTAGTCTGTATTCTAATAACATCTTAAAATTGTAATAAGTATGCAATGTTTGTATAATTCTACTATTCGCTGGTTGAGTGAAAGAGAAGGCCTTATGGCCTTAACTCTGCCAGCTAAAATAAAGAATTATTATTATTATTATTATTAATATCATTATTAATATCATTATTATTATTATTATTATTATTATTATTATTATTATTATTATTATTATTATTCACATAATCAATAAAACCCAAATCACCAAACTAAAATGTTAAAAAGTCAACGCGTTTCGATAGCGACGCTGTCATTATCAAGACTAGTTATTGAAACAATGAATCAATATCAAGACTAAGTACCAAATGTCATGCCGAAGATGGAACATGTTTTGAAAGGCCTTCATGATTTAATAATTAATGCAGATTTTAAAACAACAATCCATTCTAATTGAGGAAGACTGACATAAAGGTACTTATATTATTATTTAAAACATTTTAGTTCATTGATTCAATATCTAGTCTTGAAAATGATAGTGTCGCTATCGAAACGCGTTGATTGTTTTAAGATTTGGTTTGGTGATTTGGGTTTTATTAATTACGTGTAATACAATCTATCGATTTTTTTTACCTTCATTATTTAGCAAAAATGTGTGTGTGTGCGCGCGCGTGTGTGTTTAATGCCAACCACTGCAATTTATGTGTTTCGGGTTCCGCACTTCGGCGGATAGATAGCATTAATGTGGTCTATTTTCAATTTACGCACCACTTCGGCAGACCACTTTACGTAAATGATGCATTCTTTTATTGAGTACAGTGTATGTGTTTGTGTAATGAAAGTGGGTTGTATGAGTGACGATGATAAATAGAGCGGAAAAAGCGAAACCCGGTGCCGGCACGTAGTCTGCTCTTGTCGAAAAGCACCAAGAAGGCCGCCAGGCTTAACGGCTCCATCCGACGGACGAATCGCTATCAATAGGACCTATTATTTTTAATACACATACACAAAGTGTCAGATCGTTAAATACATTTTCCTATACTGCGTACTGTTGCTTCGAGTTTAAGAAATCACAAAAATGTTGATCATCCTCATGGGATAGTGGTCAGCGCTTCTGACTGTTTTTCATGAGGTCCCGGTTCGATTCCCGGTCAAACCATAGGATTTTTTTCTTAAAGGGAGTCATTCCTGTGGTTGTTCATTGCCTGGAATTTAGATTAAGTTTAGGTTATGAACTCTTCTGGCGCTTTATTATCATTTATCACCCATCATATCATCGGGGTAACGTAACTCCTCCTTCTAGGTGCCCCAACTTCAGAAGTGGGTTACAATTAAGCCAATGCCAGGAGAGAACACCAGAAATGTCGAAATGACAACCTGGGGCATTGAAAAAAAATAGTAAATGTGAATAGCATGTATTCATTGGAAAAATAACAATACAAGGAATATTGAAAATAGTTATAAAACTGTCTCAACTACTCATCAATATTAAAAACATATCACTCTTTATCGCTAATTACCCACACAAATACGTAGGTCTGTAAAAAGGTAAAATAAATAAACATTAAAACCTACAATAAAGCAATAATGTCGACAATTTCTTTAAATATAAGTAGGTTAATATTCCAATTGCGACGTGATGGTTAAGTAATTATATTGTGACATTTAAAACGATTTCTAAATATATCGTGTAATAAACCAATAGTATATTACGATGCGAGGTTGGGAAGTGGTTTTTACAGAATCGAGGAATGTTTTTTTTAAAAACCAAGCGATAGTGAGGTTCTTAATTTCCGAGATTCTGTAAAACACTTCACAAACGTGCGTCGTACATTATTTTTTGCGCGATGGTGTTTTCAAAATAATAATTTTTTTATATAACTTTATTGCTAATTTACAATCTGTCTTGAAAAGACAATAAGTAAATTTGTTAAAAGACATAACTTGTTAGGAGAATACTGCCCATTGACAGCACTCCATTAGACGACATTTTATGTGAAAATGAAAGGAAGTTCTAATATTTTATTTCTTTTTAGTCTTCTTATTTCTTCACTGTTGTCTAGAAGATTGATTGCAAGATGATTAGGATGAACTTCTAGTCGCCTTAGATATCGAGTGCTGTACTTTTCTATTTCTTCTTTTACAGTAGCTATTTTTAAATCATGATGAATGGTGGCGTTGTTTACATACCATGGAGCAGAAACAATAAAACGAAGGGTCTTAAACTGAAATCTCTGTAGAATTTCAATATTGGAATTGCTGGCAGTAAAATAATAATTAATAGTAAAATAATATCTTTGTTGGAAATATTTGCGTTCATTATAAACAATTGACCAACGTTAACAGTGTGGGTAATGTTTATTAGTTGAAACAACAGGAGGCCTTGAGAACAATTATTGATAAAATGGCCGCATGTACGTATTTATTGTTTTATGTTGTTTCATATAAAGTTCAGTTCATTTAAAATGCAGTGATTTGTTTCATATAATGTATATTAACACTACCTTTTGGATATTTTCTGTATACACATTGTACATAGTATACATAGAGGGCTGTGGTTTTACTTCCCGCATGTGGGTGTAAATGTAATATTACAGTATAGTTATTTAAGTTGGCAACCCCGAAATTTAGTAAGTTGAACTTTCAGTAATGGTCGCCATTGCTGGTAAGTACGAAAAAAAGCACTATCGCGCAAAAAAAAAAATGTTTTCTTAAATGGAAATACTTTCTACTAATATTGGATCGGCCAAACTGAAGTACACACTCCAAGTATGCCAAAGGAAAATGGAGAGGAAAATCTTAGGCATAACTCTGAAGGACAGAATCTCGAATACAACACTTCAAGCGATATCCTCAACAACTGATCCCGCACAACAAGCCATCAGGAAAAAATGGAAGTGGGGAGGCCACGTCGCAAGAATACAGGACGACAGGTGGACAATAAAAACAACCATGTGGGACCCGTACACAGGCAAGAGACAGCGCGGAAGACCAAGACGACGATGGGCTGACATCTTCAAAGAACGAGCAGGGGCGCAATGGTCCAGAGTCGCCAGATGCAGGAAAAGATGGAGAACGATGGAGAGCCAACTGTGTATTAACTAATCACAGAACAGACAGTGTATACAAACCAAGTGCTACATCCAAGTCAACTTCTCACCACGGAGTAGCTCACCGGGTGACACTCTCAAATAGAGCTTAACCCCTGTACAGGGAGGCCTTTGCCCTAAAGGGACATATCAGGCTTTATTTATTTATTTATTATTTATAATATTGGATTCTTCTTCTATGTTATCAAACAATACGGGTAAGGCTGTATAATAAAAAGACATCACATAATAATAAACAAATTGTTTAAAGTTATAAAATATTACTCACTAAAAATACGTATTGCTTTATAGATAGATATAGACTTTAATATACTAAAAATGTTGGAATAGTATTCACTTAATATATATATATATATATATATATTTATATATAGTGAATCTAAATTTCCCTTACAGAGTTTGAAAACTTATAGAGGGGGAACCAAGACAATTAAAACTAACATAGGAACCCATGTCCGTAAACGTGTCTTTTTCCGTTACACACAAAATACCGCTACAACATATGTTGCTCTCTCCGATTCCTGCTGCATTTCGTCTGTAACCACTTACATGAAGGGCTCGATGTGGCGACCACCGACTTAAATAGGCAAATGCGTTACCTCCATACCATGTTCTCGTACACACAACCACATAAACTCGTTCATAGGTGTTCCTCGAATTCTACAGCGGTATCGTAAATTAAGGTTTTCTTGTAACCTCACAGGTAGTAGTATAGCGGGGTCAGGTAGGGAGAACGTGCAGGCCAAACAATCGGACTTGCCATTTCACCGAGCTACGCCGTACGCTAACATTATGTTTGCGTGTGTGCCACGGATAACAGCAACTCAGAAGCAATGAAGTACGTACACCTTGAATTCTGTTGGATACTGTCGTGAAGGATTACTAGTGTACTGTGCAGGTGAAAGGTCTCTGGGCGGATCGTAAATTCCACTGAATAGCAATTAAACAAACTTGCAGTGGACATTGAACATCAGGTGAGCGGGGAATGACGTATGGACTATCCTAGTCAAGACTATCCTAGTGAGTGGCGCTGAAAAAGCGTGTGAGGTGATTTTGCGTGTAGCGGAGAATCGGTACGTTTCCGGATACGAGTCCCTATACTAAATGAATTGTCATGGTCCCTACTACAAGTCCTCAAATTCTGTAAGGGGAATTTAGACTCACCCCGTATACATACAAACAGCCTTTGAAAATTGATGGCGCATATATAATTTTCAAGTCTCAGAATGAAGCCACTGCGCATGTTCAGAGATCAGTTATTTGGTTCACAATTATTTGAGAAACTAAAATCCGTTCTATTTTGATGTGTGTCGTGCAATGGAAAATAATTTCGCATAAATAAGTAGTGCGGTAAATACTGAAAATAAAACAAAGCAAAACAAATTAAAGAAAATGAATTGAAATAAGGACGAGAGAGGGAGAAAAAAAGCATGACAGCGGGATCGAACACGCGACTTTATACACGGGAAACAAGCTCCTCCACTAGACCACAAACACTCCTGCTAGGAATTACCTGTATGAAGCGATGCAATACTCCAGGACTCACTTGTAATTAGATATCCTCTTCACTTACTTTAAATTAATCAAACGCATTTTGTATTAGTAGTGGAAACAAATAATTTTGTCATGCCTTGTGTTTTGTAAACAAAGCAATGACACGTTATAATCGTTATTCATTATATATATATATATATATATATATGAGCTGTTGTTTCCTCTAATTTATTTATTTTTCTATATATACAAATATATTTATTTACAGGTACCATGTAGGTATAATGAAAATTAACGACGAAATTTTAAAAAATATATTCCAGGCCAGGATCGAACGTTGGCCCACATCGTTGGAAAAGAAGATCTTACCGACTGCTCCACTGTAGCGAATGACACAAATATTGCATGGGGAGAGGCTTACGCCACCAGCTTTATACTCAAATGAGCCAGTACGTGTAACAACCTACTGGTGTGAATCGCTTTTCAAAACTCTAACTTTCCATCATCAAGAGTTGCACCATCATTGTTATCAAAGGCTGTACATACGTACGTACAGGTGTAACTAAATTCCCATTACAGAGTTTGTGGACTTGTAGTATGGGCCAGGACGGTTACGTTAACATAGGAATTCATGTCTGGAAACGTGCCGTTATAACGCTACACACACGTAAAATAATACAAGTTCAAATTTCCTGCATTTCAGCGCAAAAGACCTCGCTGCAGCTGCAGGAGATTTGAACTTCCAGCACGCTGGACTCCTACCTGTGAGTTCACATGAAATCTCTGATTAAGAAAACCATGTGGCATCCGAGGAAAACCTTCTAGCGTGGGTTATGGCTGCGGCGGATGTTGCAGGACAAAGGATTGGTGATCATGTATGCCAGAAAATGGTACGGTAGTACCATATCTGTGTTGACGTAGGTGATCGTCACATCGAGCCCTTCTTGTGTATCCAGACGACACGCAGCAGTCGTCAGAGCAACATGTGTTATGGTAGTTTGCGTGTAGCGGGAAAACAGTACGTTTACGGACATGAGTTTCTATGTTAAAAGTAACCGTCTAGGTCTCCACTACACGTCCTTGAAGTCTGTTAAGAGAATTAAGTCACACCCTGTACATAATTCACTGGCATTATCGATCCCGAAGGTTGATGGGCACGCGAATATAAGCTCACCATATATCTCTAACTCAGCTAATGTTCTTCAATCATCCTCCGTATAATTTATCTCCCTCAAATCATGTTTTCTTTTCTTTCACCACAATCTTGGCCTACCTAGTGGGTGCTTTCCATCAGGTTTTCCTAAATGAAGTTTCCATTTCCCATCTTCATTCCCCTTTCGTGCCATATGACCTGATAATCTTAGCCTATAAGATTTAACTGTTCTTATTACATATAATTTCCCATAAATATACTGTAGTTTGTTATGTATTCTTCTCCGTTCATCTGCCTGTTCATCTCTCTTTGGTTCAAAAATTTTCCTAAGAACTTTATTATCAAACAATTGTAATATTTTCTCCCCCAAAGTAAGAATCAATGTTTCGTATCCATATAATAAAACTGAAATAAGTTATTTTTCTGTTTCAGTCCAAGTTTTCAAACCTCTACTTGGTCCTAACTGTATGGAAGCAAACAACCAGAATTTCTAGGTAAGCAAATTATATCATGAATGTTTAATTAATTTTATTAGTAGGCCTGTTGGACTTCTGAGAATACCTTTAATAAACAATTTTTATTGAGCACACATATAGGAATCAACATAAAATATATTCATACAAATTATGAGATATATGGGCAGGTATGTTTATGCGGTAGCGCCTGACACTCTATTCAGGAAATCTGGTATCAAACCCTGGTGCCGATCAACTTGATTGAGGGTGTGTTCTGGTTTTCCTCAGTTGTGAAGACAAATTCTGGGTTGGGATTTCATTACCAGGACCCATTTCATCACATTCACTATTCCATATGGTCATTAAAAATAAATAAATGTATTAAATTAAATAAATATGCCCAACATGACCGAAGAAGTGGCTGAATTAAAATGCCTAGAAACAGTAATTACAGATCGGAATGTAGTGCGGAAAGAAATTAGACATGGCCCAATTCTGCAAACACAAGCTATTTTACATTGCAGGGACTCTTGTCATCCCAAATTCTCTCAAAAAACCTTGAATAAAAGTGTGTATATATAAAACAGAAGAGGGTATAATGTAATATGCCCTCTTCAATAAATCATTCAAGTGCCTTCTTCTTCTCCTCCTTCGCTTCTCTCTTGACTTAATTTCACTTATGGCTGCAATTGTGTTTCTAACAGTTTTCCCTACAATATTACCAAAATCTTCTTAGCTCAATAAGGAGAAAAATAATTCAGGCTAGTATAACAGCCACGGCTTATGGAACCCATAGGTTCTTTTAAGTCCCCCACTGTTATTTTGTCTCATCCTCATCCAACCAACTGAATCCATCTAATATATCCGATATTATAACATTTGAATAACTAACTAACTCACTGGCACTATCGAACCCGTAGGTTCATGGCCGCGCGGACATAAGCTCTCAATATATCCCTATCCTGAGCCAATGTTTTCCAATTATCCCTGTATAATCTACTTCCCTCAAATCATAGTTAGTTATTCTCCCACCTCATTCTTGGTCTACCAACTGGGCGTTTTCCCTCTAGTTTTCCTACAAAAAGCTTCCATGCACGTCTTTCATTCCCCATTCGTGCCACATGTCCTGCCCATTGCAGTCTACGAGACTTAACTGTTCTCATTATATATGGCTTCCAGAACAGACCATGCAATTCACTGTTATGCAGTCTTCTCCATTCACCTGTCTGTTCATCTCTCTTTGGTCCAAAAATTTTTCGAAGAACTTTATTCTCAAATACACGAAATCTCCTTTCCTCCCTTAAAGTAAGAGTCCATGTTTCGCATCCATATAATATAACTGGTAGAATAATAGTTTTATATATTTTCAGTTTAACGTTTTTTGAAAGGAGTTGGGACATCAATAGTCTCTGCAATGCATAATAGCATGCATTTCCAGAATTGAGCCTATGTTTAATTTCCTTGTGCATCTCATTCCTGTATGTGATTATTGTTCCTAGGTATTTGAATTCAGCCACTTTCTCAAAATTTCCCTCATTTTTCATTAGCTGTCCATTTCCATTATATAATGTATTTTTATATGTGGCCATATATTTGGTTTTATTGATATTTACTTCCAGCCACAATTTCTTAGTGTTACTCAATAGTGTGTGCGTGTTGGCCTTTAGTATCTCCTCTCTATCGGCCAATAGTACTACATCATCAGCATAAACCAACAGCTTATTAATACCATTGAGTTGTAGGCCTTCTTCGCCCTTAAAAGATTTGATGCAATGCTCTATTACAAAATAAAATAGTAGAGGAGATAGTACATCTCCTTGCTTCAACCATTGTGGATTTCAAAAGTATACGAAAACAGTTTGCCTACTTAAATAACCAAAATCATTTTGTGAATTGGGAAATTTTACAGAAGCTTTTAAGTATGGAATATCTTCTTTTTTAAAACATTTTTAGATATTATTTTAGATATATAATATATTCTGCTATAGACGTTTAGCTATATAATGGAATTAATAAATTCTGCAATTCTAGCCCAAATGGCGTGATTGTATATTACATTGGTTCGCAGTTTACAAACTTTCGATTATTATCGATTACTGCTGCCTTGTAGGCTTAATCATCGTGAATCGGAAAGACTAAGAGACCAGCACATTGACAAAAGTTGGGGTCAGATGAGGATGGTAAAAGCAACTCATCATGAGGAAGGCTACTTTGATAAAAAAACACCGAAGTCCGGCCCAGCAAGCCACCGGAGAATATAATTTCAGCTCAGAGCCTGAAAGAGTGGATTAAAGAAGTAAATACAATGTCCCAAACGACAACATAGTTAAAATAGGTAGGGATACATTCCCAGCTGGGAAAAGAAATGTTGAACACCCGAAGAAAAGATGGAAAGATGCAATTGAAGCAATATATTGAAGAGGAACAGACACTTTGTCAACATTGGGTGAAAGAAGAAGAAGACGATTACATCTCTTACTGCCAACATGTTTATTCTTCTATTGCGACATCTACAGACATATTTCAGTACCAAATTGAGCATCATTAGATCTCATGATTTTTGGATCACATAATTTCAGCAATTAAATTTACTAGGTCGTTAACATGGCTGTTACGTCATTGCATTAGCTTTTGTTAGGTTACATTGCGAAAGTTACTTTAAAGATTCAGATCTACTCGGGGATTTTAAGACATGGACAGATACTTCGTTCACGTAGTATCAAATATCAACCAACATTTGCTTAAGTTCTGTTCTAAACGTAATTCATACTTTCCGTTGCATGATCCAAAATTATAGAAAATATGCACATTGTACGCCATTCCCTTTATTAATAAAGGTTTGTATCACTTTTTAGGTTATTGCTATAACGATTATGTTATCTGATTCGAAGAACATACGACTGAATGTTGGCATCATCCATGTGATATATCATAGTTCAGAAATAGTTTTGGATATTAGAAGCAAGTGATAGCCCAGCAAGATTTAAAAATACCAATCACATCCTTGAATTTCTCACACCCTAATTAACTTTTTCGTTATTTTCTAACTTTATGCTGTACAAAATACATATTATTTTTCTTATTAGTCATTACAGCTTCGTTTAGTTCAACGCTTTGGCCTTTCAGAGATTCATTTCCAACACTTCTACCACGAAAACTGCTAATCCAGTTTGTCTTCATTTTCTTCAAATCTTGTAAGAAACCATCTTCCCATTCTTTAAGTCTGCCTTGGGCTCGAGTTGTTCAAGATTTCCATTTTTGCGACGCGATCCTACCCTTATAAACATTGAGTCTTTTAAGTTTTCAGTGACTATCTCAACATTCCTTTGCCCGGGCCTTAGAAAGCAAAGATTAATCCACCTTTCCTTTGTAAATTACTTAACATATAGTACTGAATGCTAAACAGTATTATAATCGTGGAAGCTAGAAGGAAACATGGGATTAATTTGGCTTGAGAAAGCTTTAGAATAATATATATCAACATGAAACATGACTAGCTACACAATCAGTAAACATACGTTAATTAAAAAGTAGTTTTAATGAAAATCATTAGGTCATTGAAATGCAAATAATTCAACAAAAAAAATCTTCTTGACCATTGAAAGAAAATATATGGATGAAATAATATAAATTCGGTCATCAATAATTCGAAAAAACAATAATAGTAATAATAATATTCAAGCACTCACTCTCCAGTCCAGCCGAGAGGCCTAGGGTCCACAGTCCTGGTTACCCTACCCTGGCTTACGGGACTGATAAATCCAAACAGCTTCCTCGAGCTACAGTCGACCTGACCACGACGATCCCAAAGTTGATGCTGATGACCCTGATACTAACTTACACAGCTTATTTGAGGATTTCGATAACGAGGAGAAGTTGCGCAGTCACACGGAGCGCAGAAGGTAAGGAGGGGGAGGTACGTTGGAGAGAGGACAACGAAGACAGGAATTTGGCACTGTTCTATAACATCCATTGAAACAATAATTTCGTTTCACATTATATATATATATATAACCAATATAATCTTTACATTCTTTTCAATACGATGGACTTGAGACCGGAACAGGTCGTATTGACCTAATCCTGGAAAGGAAGAGGAAGAGGAAGAGGAAGAAGAAGGAGAAGAAATTCTTTTCAAGTTAACAATATTCTTATTTTTAATTATTTATCAATCATTTGTTCTAATTATCCAACATCCTTCTCCAGTTTTATTGGCCCTTGAATTTTCCATAGGAATTACCCTTCTAAAACTATTTTTTTTTGTATTTAGAACTATTTCAAGGTTTAGGTTTCACAAGCATAATACACTATAAGTCATATTACAGTTATATACGATTATAACTTTAGTATTCTTGGTGTTAATGCGGATGTGATTTGTTAACATGGTACACTCTGTTTCGTTTTTCTTTTCTATTGAAATGTTGCCGTTTATATATAAACCTTGTTGTTATTAAATATATGTGTTGGTATTATCGCCTCAATGTGATGGTTATCCAGCGGGTCGCATTGTTTCCCCGCAGCTCTTATATATAATTAAATACAAAGATGTCGACTACCGCCATTATAATAATTCCGCATGTCAAGCATTTCCGTGCGGCACCCGCTTTTATATAAACGGACAACCATCATAGTGAGGCGATAATACAAGTGGTCAACAAAGAACGGTTAGTTATTTTAGATTTTAGAATTTTTGTGGGTTTATTACCAGTCCATATTGAAGAATGCGTTCTTTTAGTTTTAAACACCTACAGAGGATTGTTTAGATCTTTCTGTAAGTAAGTAAAAAAAAAAATTATCGTATCATTATTGTTATTACCCTATGAAATGTTGTTTGTACATGACATTTACATTGCTACATTTATTGTATCTTTAACTGTTTATAATTAGTACAGTGTATATCTATATTTGTCGAATATTTATTTGTATTTGTGCTGGTTGAGTGGAAGAGAGGGCCTTATGGCCTTAACTCTGCCAGAATAAATAAAGTATTATTATTATTATTATTATTATTATTATTATTATTAAGTAAAATGTTATCATTCATCAGTATTAACGATCATTGTTTACTTTAGTTCAGATATTTTTTTCCCTTTTCTAATTGATTATCTTATCAATATAATCAGAGTGAAAATATTTAGCAGTTTCGAGAAATAATGGGCCTATATATATATATATATATATATATATATATATATATCCACAATACAATGATTTTCCGCTATTCTCAAGAAAATCACTCTCTCCATTTTTAATGGTCCTGTCATCCTTATCTGTCCCGCGCCGTAGCCGAATGGTTAAGGCAAGAAGCCTTGGCACATAACTACGGGACTTGCGCTGGTTCGAGTCTCCATGGGGGAAGAATTTTTTTCTTATGGAATTTCGGCCAATATAGGACCGGTGCCCACCCAGCATCGTGAGGCATTTGGGTAGCTACAACAAGTAGCGACTCCAGGTAGAGAATACCAGCTATTAATTCTGGGGGATCCGACATGCTGGCCACATGTCACCCCTACACTGGCTAGATGATCATCTATATCTGTGATTAACACATGTGGATTTGAGGCCAGCAGCCGGCTGGTAAGCCAAGGGCCTTCTAGGCCTGTCGCGCTTGGTGTTTTAGTCATCCTTCTCTGTTTAAGTCTCAATCCCATACTTCTTCTCGCACCATCCACCCAACATTTCTTTGATTTCTCTTTATTCTTTTTTCCATCTGTTCTGCACTCCAAGATCTCTTTGGGGATTATAACAGATTTATCATATATAGTCCTCCGCTGTCACGCAGCGGGCCCGGGTTCGATTCCCGGTCGGGAAAGACTCATGGTTGAGGTTTTTTTCGGGGTTTTTCCTCACCTGTAAAACAAATGCCAGGAAGCTTAGGGTCCAACGGTCCCTGTAAATCATCCGACCATCACCATCATCCTTATCATCCTTCACCGGTGTGGAAAGCAATGGGAAACTATCACACCTTTACTTCCGTAGTAAAGCTGCAAAGCGTAGCATGAAAATGTTATGATTGCACTGAAAGACGACCTGCCCTCGGGAAGAATTACTATGGATGGACATATATATTCCTCAAGTCGTTAGAGCATTATAAAACAGTAATACGTTTGATTTTTTCACTTTTTTTAAATTTATAGTATAAAGATCTTTGCGCTAGAATCCTAATCAGCACATTATTGTACTTCATGTAGTTTTGACTGCTTGAAGGTTGAAAATTATGGAATTATCTTGTCATGGATATTGATCAGAAAAAGGGGTTGAGTTGAGAGTAATGTCTCCAATTAGGAGAAGCAGAGGACGCACAATGATAATGAGATTAGCCAGTGTCTCACATCTCCAAGAGATGGCAATGTGGTCACAATATCCCGAGTATGAAATTGTATCAGATGAACGCCTTGACCACATCGGACAGCGAGACGTGAACCATGTCATTTAGCGGTCTCCCCTTCCTCTCGCTTCTAATTTTAGCTCCTAAGTAGTAAGCTTGGATAAACAAATATAACAAGGAAAACAACATTCAGATTTCTTTGAATTTCATAAACGTTTACTAATATTTTCATAAGTAATGCCACGAGTGATTTCCAAATTATCGATAAATTCACGACTCACGAAGTGAGGAGTGAATTTATCTAGAGAATGTGGAAATCAAGAGTGGCATTTGTTAGGACTATTTAACGAATAAAATTATGCTGTTTACTCACAAATCATTATTTAACTATAGTTATTTTAAAATATTTATATATTTAATGTAAACGGCGATGTTTGAAAACAAATGAGAAACGATAAGTACGCTTCATCTGCTTCTTTTGTTTATCACTGCAACCAGATCATACTATTTATTGCCAAAGGAACGCAATATTGTAAGAATGGTCTCTAGTGGAGAAAAAATGAAACACATCAAACTGTATATTAATTCATTTCTGATGTCGTATGATGTAAATATGACAATTATATTTTTCTGGATTGTTACCTGGGAAAAAAATACATTTAAGAAAGTGCAAACAGTGTTTTTTTTTTGGTGGTATAATCAATTGCTACAAATGTTTTTATATTAACTCCCGCATGCGGCATGTGTTGACATTCAAGCACTATATATAAAATCTGGTAGCCGTATTTCTTACAGGCTCAGTCACTGCAAAATAATGGTTAGACCTGTTCAGAATATTAAAAAGGAGGAGCTTTTTTTTTAATATGGTAATTGTAACACTGATAAATATTTCGTGAAACACGACTCTGATTGGTTGTAAAACAGAAATCATTGAAACGTGATTGGCCATTGAGTCCCATTTGGGGCATGAGTTAAATAGTCAATATAAGACTTGTTTTTAGTCACCAAATATTTTTATATGTTTTATAATGAATTTAAGTTAAACCACAAATAAATATTATTACTCCCTAGGAAAGCTGCAAATCATAGCGTGAAAATTCTATGATTGCAATGAAAGACCTGCCCTCCGGCAGAATTATTATGGTTGGGTATATAATATTAACATATTGGAAGGCCGAAGACTATATAGGGTCAACAGTGTTGAAGAATGGGACAGAACAAGCCTTATGAGAATGGTTTTATTGCAGGTGAATTTTATTTTACTGCATGAGAATATTGCTATGTGGATTTTCCGTAAGTTTGATTTTCTCACCAAAAATTGACATAACTCAAGAATCATTTAAGATAATTTCGCAAAAATGTTAACACATCTTAAACAAACAATATATAAACTCTTTTCTTCGTTAGAATGTTTATATTTTACTAGCTAATACCCAGCGTGCGCTTCTACAACTAAATAAATGCTAATGAGTTTTTGCATTTAGTTGAATAAGTAAAAGGAAAAATAAATATGAATTTATATTGTTATTGTTTTTAGATTCCCGACGTTGCACGGGAATCTACGCATCCCAATGTACTTGGCATAAACGAGCTGAAAGACAAAATTCGTTATTTTGAGTTATCCATAAAAAGAATACCCGCCGTGCGCTGCTATGCTTGCCCGGAATCTACTTATCTCGATCTTCTTGTCACCAATGAAAGACAAAAATGGTTATTGTGAGTTATCCTTAAAAGATAAACATATGCTGTCGCAGACTTTTCTGTAGAGTTTCTGTGTATAATAATTAATAATGTTGTGTATTTGTTATGGTTTAGGCAGCATAAACCATTTAAGCTTGCAAAATGCGACATTTTTTTTTCACTTTTTCACTACAGAAGGTGATTTTGAAGGGTGAAGGGCTTGAGCATTAAAACTCTCTTACAACCTATAAACTTCCCGGGAAAATTCTGAACATTTTGCAAAAAGCCCTATGAATGATATGGCAGCACATTCTTGCCCGGAAATCTACTTATCTCGATCTCCTTCGCATCAATGAAAGACAAAAAAAGGCTAATGTGTGTTATCTGTAAAAGATAAACATATGCTGTTGCGGACTTTTTTGTAGAGTTTTCTGAGATATTCAATTCTGTGTACATTAATTTTGTGTATTTGTTATGGTTTAGGCAGCGTAAGCCATTTAAGGGTAAAAAAATGACCTTTTCACTTTTTCACTACAAAGAATGTTTTTTTTTTAGGGTGTTGGAGTTGAGTGTCTCAACTCTCTTATAGCTTATGTTCATTCTGGGAATATCCTGAACAGTTTGCAAAAAACCCCATCACATTCGGATCAACGGTATGGCCGCGCATAAAGTACAAACAAACATTCGTTTTTATATATTAGATGTACATTTGAAAATAATTTCCAATACGCAAATTATAGGTGCTAAATTAATAAAAAATGAAAAGATTCACAAGCTAATAATTCTGTATAGGCAAATTATTAAAATTTTAATGAAGCCAATTTTTAGATTTATATATTGTGAATCCAATAGTGTAAGAATATTTTAAATGTTCTAAAAACTGATCTAGCTATATAAATTTAAGTAAACACTTATCCATGAGGACTATTTTATTAAATTTAAGTAAATACTTAAATATAGTGACAATTTTATTAAATTTTGGCCTACCTTGAAATTTTAAATATTTTTGACAGTGGATTTAAGCTTTCATTTATTTAACTATAATGTAGGGAAAAAATCAGAGGAATATCATCATAGTATCATATGTCACGTGCTTTTAACTTGTTTTCTTCCACTAATATGAAATCTTAAGTTTAACACCCATAGATTACTACAGGCAAAATTATCGTTTAAAAATATTTATCTTTAGATTCTTATATAATTCCACTGCTGTGGTCTCGAGGTAGCGTGCTGCCTTATAACCTTGCGCGCCCGAATTCAGTCCTCGGTCGGGACAAGTTTCCTGGATGAGATTTTTCGATGGTTTTCTTCACCTGTAAGACATATGTCACGATACTTTAAGGCCCAAGCGGTCCCCAACACCACTTGGCCATCATTATCATCACTTTCATACTTGCCACATTTAGATTAAGTTTAGGTATAAGACTTATCCTGGCAAATCATCATCATCACCTGCCACATATAATCGGGACAGCGTAACTCCGCCTTCCAGGCTCCCCAATTTCATAAGTTGGATACAAGTATGCCAACGTTAGGAGATAATACTCAGAATGCCATGAATGTTATACGGTCAACACACCGATCCAATGAGACATCTAACAGGTAACTAAGGTATTACTAGGACGTTGATGTCGGTAAATGTTGCTTAGAGACCTCTTTATTCAAGCTTAAGGATCTGAAAATCTTCAGACTCGGGAACCACGGCTTTAAAGTCCCTCCCGTAGGACTTGCTCCTTGGATTTTTCCGTCCTAAGAAAATTCATTTACCCTGGCCGAGTTTGAACCTGCGACCCCCGAACCAGAAGAAGGAGCATAACCACTAGTCCACCGCGGCCTACTAGGAGATAATACCAGAAAAGTAATAATGTAACCTGGTGGCATTATTAAAATAATATTCTTAGATAAAGCTGACAAGACAAACACTGAATTATGAAGAAGCACTCATTCCTGTTTAAGTTGATATATAATTTATTCACGAATATAATTTTCATCTGTTAATGAATACAGCTGTAACGGCTGGGTGACTCAACATACTGACCACATGTCTCCTCTACATTGGCTGGATGTTTATCCACCTCTTTAAATGACACTTTGGATGTGAGGGCAGCAGCCAGTTGGTAAGCAAAGGACCTTTCAGAGTTAATGAGTCATAGAACAGATGTATACCCGCACTTCCATTAATTAAAATATATGCTGATAATGATGCTGTTTAATGCCGGCTCAGACGGTATCATTTGAGACTCGTATTCAGGAAGTCTTGAGTTCAAATCCCGGTACCGACCAACCCCGGATTTTTATGTGAAAGTAAATACTTGGTTGAAATTTCATTACCTGTGATATTTTCATCTGATATGAGACCCTTAGAATTTTGAATGAATGATTTTCGAAGTTAAAACACCCCATATGTGATTATCTAACAGTTTTCTCTTCAGCCACTAGATTTCAGCACCAGACAGATTTTTATTTATATCCATTGGCTATTCAGATTAGTATCTACTTTAAGGGGAGATTAAAAGTCCTATCCCACAATGTTAAATTGTAAAACTTTGAGACCCATTTTCTCAGAAACTATTAGACGTATAAATGTGAATTTTTACACTCTTCGGATGCATGTCTAATAAGTTTACTGAAGCATTTGGGAATATATTTTTTTAACTTCAATTCTTTTAATTTTGCAAGTTTTCATTTTTTTTAAATAACCTATAATTGTAAGAGCACCAAAGTGATTTGGATTAACAGAACTATACATGCTCCAAATTTTTATAAATTTGCCTCTTATACTTTCTTAGAAAATGGGTCTTTTATATGAAAAGTTTAGTTTGTCGAAAAACCCAGTTTAATCAACACTTTTGAAATTCATGTTAAAACACCGTTGAGGTTATGTAATAAGATGTTAATTATATATTTTTTATTCTAACTTGAAATTTAACAACTTAGTTGAGGACGACTCACTTACCAGAAAAAAAAATATAATTAACATCTTAAAACCAGTTTAAGTTCGTTGTGTCAATTAGTGATGCAGCCTTACTCTTATAAAATATTTAAAATACTTAAAATGAGCATATATCATTAATATTTAATATCAATTTGTGCAGAATATTTCAAACTCTTTAAAAGTGCAAAAAAAAAAAACAAATTTGAGTTTTTTTTACTAAAATCATCCTTTAATCTCCCCTCAACTACTGAAATCAACACCAACACCAAAATTATCAATTTGTCACTTGTACCACCTCGCTTCTAAGGCTTTATTTTTATTTCATTGATATAAATTTGAAGTAAATTACTTTTTTTGCGCGATAGTGCGTTTTATCGTACTTACCAGCTTTGGCGACTGTTATTGAAAATTCAACTTCCTACATTTCGGTGTTGCCAACCTAAATAACTATACTGTAATATTACATTTACACCCACGTGCGGGAAGTGAAACCACTGCCCTCTATGTATACTACGTACAATGTTTATACAGAAAATATCCGAAAGGTAGCGTTAATATACATTATACGAAACAAATCACTGCATTTTAAATGAACTGAACTTTATTTGAAATAATATAAAACAATAAAAACGTACTTGCTGCCATTTTATCACTAATTGGTCTCACGACCTCCTGCTGTTTCAGCTATTAAACATTGCCCACACTGTTAACGTTAGTCAATTGTTTATAATGAACGCAAATATTTCTGACAAATATGTTGTTATTTTATTATCATTTATTATTTTGAAAACATCATCAACGTTTGTTAAGTGTTTTACAGAGAATCTCGGAAATTAAAAACCTCGCAATCGCTCGGTTTTAAACATTTTACTCTATTCTGTAAAAACCACTTCCCAACCTTGCATCATAATATACTATTATAAAACTATATTTAGAGCAAGAATAAGGAGACTTAATCCCAACCATTATTTTAATTATATTATTTTTAGATGTAGAGTAAAACAGCCTACATTCTTAGAGAAAGTCCGCCATGAATAAAGAAACACAATTCATAACTCAGACGGTTTTTAAATTGAAAAAAAAAAATACAAATATCTACGATGAAATTCGTTTCATATTTACTTGTTTCTTTCTAACAACAGACAATTCCATACATTTATAAACCGTATCTATTTCAAGATCAAAGTCCTGCATTTCATTACATAATGGAAAATTATTAAACGTTTATTATAAACTTAGAAAACGTATACCGGTACTTAATATCGTAAACAGTTTTATGCTTGTCATGATAAACAATGTTCAGAAAAAACATGAATTTTACCGGAATATAACATGTATCACTAGACATGTATTAATGTTATTAACTGAAAGTGTACACAGCAATTTTCTTTGAGCAAGGACTAAACATTTGTACACAAATAATAGAGCGACGAAATAAAAGCTTCAATCAGGTTTCTGGCAGAAGATGAGTGAAACTTTTAGTCGCGTTAAAAGCGTGTATAAAAACAGTTTCATTGCCGAAAAAAGTGCGTAATATTTTTCCCCTCCAATAACTCTGCAAGGGAATGTAAAAACTCTATTTGTTGGAAAGTGCATATTTTTTACGACTTTACTGACAGGAATAAAAATGAATCTACAATAAGCTGATTGGCTGCAGGGTACGAGATTAAAATAAAAAAAGCAGTTACGAAAATGAAATAGATCTAATGTTCCTTCACAAAATTTCGTTCAATGAATAAATTGTTGACAGGATTTATACGTGACATGTTAAAAAAAATTGTGATCCATTTCTTTATTTTTATATTTGTTAGATTCAAAATTGTTAGATATTTGTTAGATGTCACCAGTCTCATGGGATAGTGGTCAGTGTTTCTGATTTTAATTATTAACACTGTATGAGTTCCCGGGTTTCATTCCCGGTCAGACCATAGGAATTTTTCCTTACAGGGAATTATTCATTGTAGCACGAAATCCCGCCTAGCTTTTTTGTAGTTTTTCGATTATAAAATGAATGTTTCTATTTTAATCCAAAGTATATTCTTGGCGAGTATTGGGTACTTATACCTGTAAGTCTGCCAACGAGCAGAGCACAGCCTCGACGCCTTAAAACACTAGTCTGACAGATACCAATACCGGCGCATTGTATCGCAAAGTGCTAGCTCGTGTAACTTAGTGAAAGTTATCTTAAGAGCCTAGGTGAGCACAGGCCGGGAAATAGGTGAATATTAAGTGACGGAGTCGTACATATCACGTGTGGCTTATAACACTGGTCAACATGATTTTTGTCTCATGAGTACCAATAGTTATACTTAATGCAGTTTTTTATCATGTTTTCAAATATGTATTCGGAATTTCTCCATCACCCACAGTTTTTTATAGCAATTTCATTTAATGGATTTAAATAATTATTTTTTAATAAATATTTTTGCATCTATTTGTCCATTGTAAAATAAAACCAAATGAGCTAACTCAAATGGGTTCAGCTATGGAAAAGTGATATCAAGGCAAATGAAATCCTAATATGCTGGCCGATTATTGTTGGACCATGAAGAGGGATGCTCCACAGGCGAAATATAGCAGAAAATCGTAATTTATTTCTAGGTGAGTCCGAATGTCGAATATTGTGTAGTTGTAATGTATAAAATATTAAAGTGTTTGAAATTATAAATGGCTGTCTCTCGGAAACCTTGCGGGATGGAGAAAATCCGATATCATATTTGAATATGAATACAGGAGAAAAATACTATTAGAATCACATATTTTTCTTTCTGAGACAAAAAATATTTTTTTTTCTCTCCACATTCTTCTTTCGGCGTTCCGGGATACCGAGCAAGTGAAAATAAATTGGAACGTTGTTGCTAATACTATCGTGATTTCCCTAGACATAGCATTTCATTCGTGTACCTCAGATAAGACCTCTGCTCTACCTCATTGAACCCAACTAGTCTGGCGTAACATACTGTCCATAAATCCATATCCCTGGACACCATACCAAACCCAATTCCAATTCCAATTCCAATTGAGGGTCTTTCCACTTTTCAGCGGTTGCCCTTTTACCAGCCGGGTGCTGGCCCTTCACACCCACATGTGTCAGTCACAGAGGTAGATGATCAACAGCCAGTGTAGGGGTGACATGTGGTTAGCATGTCGAGTCCCCCAGCCGTTATAGCTGGTTCCTCAACCTGGAGCCGCTACTTATTGTAGCTACCCAATTGCCTCACGATGCTGGGTGGGCACCGGCCCCATACTGGCCGAAATACCATGAGAAAATTTCTTCCCCCATGGAGACTCGAACCAGCGCAAGTCCCGTAGCTCTGCGCCAAGGCTTCTTACCTTAACCGCTCGGCTACGGCGCGGGAACCTAAATCCTGTCACATCTTGTGCTTGCCCATGGTCTGGAATTTAGTTTAAGTTTAGGTTAAGGACTCTCCTGGTGCTTGATTATCATTCATCATGCTTGATTATCATTCATCACCTACCACATGGGTGGGGTAACGTAACTCTGCCTTCCAGGTGCCTCAACCTAAGAAATACACCTCTGTGATTCACACATATGGATGTGAGGCCAGCAGTCTTCTTGTAGGCCAAGGGCTTTCTAGACCTGTCGCGCTAAGGAGAGTTGAAATAGTCCCTAGCCTAAAAAAGCGACCTTTCACACGTAGATGAATTGCGTCTCTTGATTTGAGTTATTAATTACACTGAGCAACAAAACTTTTTTGTCTCAGGAAGGAAAATATGTGATTTTGATAGTATTTTTTCTCCTGGATTCAAATATGATATCGATTTTTCTCCATCATGCAAGGTTTCCGAGAGACAGGAATTTATAATTTCAAACATTTTAATATTCCCCACATTCCTAACTACACAATATTCGAACATTCGGACTCACCTAGAAAGTAAGAAATGACGATTTTTTGCTATATTTCGTCTGTGGAGCTCCACTTGATGGTCCAACAATAATCGGCCAGCATATTAGAATTCCATTTGCCTTGATATATTTTTCCATAGCTGAAATCTCCTGATGAAAGTGTTCCCCGTTTTATTTTACAATAGACAAATGGACGAAAAAACGTTTATTAAAAATAATTATTTAAATACATTAATTGAAATTGAAATAAAAAACTGTGAGTGATGGAGAAATTCCGAATACATATTTGAAAACACGATAAAAAATTGCAATAAGTACAACTATTGGTACTCATGAGACAAAAATCATGTTGACCAGTGTAATCGTTGTTCAGTAAAAACAAATATTGATCACTAACTAGAATTTACTTGGGATCGCGACCTCAGGTTTGCTAACCAATTCTCCCTCTAATCACTCACTTTCCTTGGTAGGCAAATTCCTGCAGTTTTGGATATGCAATGGATGCTAATCATCAGACAATGTAGTGAATGCATATAACAGGTGGGTATTCGATAACTGCAGGTCAGATGAGAGCTAAAGTGATGCACTATAGATCAAAGTTAGCCTCATCAGCATTGTGCATGCGGATTTAGCCCAACTCTCCGAATTTACATGAATTATGGCAGAGGGAACAGCACAACATACTGCTTGTATCGTATTAATTAATCATCGCTTTGCTTCGTAAGCTTACCTTCAAAGGCGGCAGTAAGCAGTCAAACTTTTTCCCTCTGTTTAGCACAAACTCTCCCTCTCTCGGGAAATTTCTTAACGTAAAACTGAAATAACGCACAACCAGTTAGAAACTTGAAACATAAATGTCAGCACAGTTCCACGAGACCATCTTACACTTACAAAATTAAATACATATAGTAAAAATAGGGCATGCATCTTATTTTAAGGGAAGAAAGGAAAATACGAGTATTTGAGAATAAAGTTCTTACGCAATGGTGAGATAAAGAGGAGAGACGGTGAGTGAACAGACCGGTGAATGAAGAAGACTTACATAACGGTGAGCTACATGGTCTTTATAGGAAGCAAGATATAACAAGAACAGTTAAGTCTCGTAGACTGCGATGGGAAGGGCATGTAGCACGAATGGGGAATGAAAGAGATGCATGGAAGCTCCTTGTAGGAAAACCAGAAGGAAAACACCCAGTTGGTAGACTAAGAATGAGGTGGAATAACATTAACCATGATTTGAGGGAAGTAAATTATACAGGGAATGATTGGAATACATTAGCTCAGGATAGGGATGTTTCGAGAGTTTAGGTCCGTGAGGCCATGAACCTACGGGTTCGGTGGTGCCAATGAGTGAGTGAGTGAGTTAGTTAGTTAGTAGTAAAATAGATATTGATCAGAAATTAATTTGTATATTTAAGATTATGATTCACATGTAAAGATACATTGATCGCTTTACATGCCTTTAGGAGCCCTTAGAGTAGTGGGAGGGCAAGGTTCCCACCCTAGTAGAGAATGGATACTATATAATAATAATAATAATAATAATAATAATAATAATAATAATAATAATAATAATAAAATAGTAGTAATAATAAAATAGTAGTAAAATAGATATTGATCAGAAATTAATTTGTATATTTAAGATTATGATTCACATGTAAAGATACATTGATCGCTTTACATGCCTTTAGGAGCCCTTAGAGTAGTGGGAGGGCAAGGTTCCCACCTTAGTAGAGAATGGATACTATATAATAATAATAATAATAATAATAATAATAATAATAATAATAATAATAATAATAATAATAATAATAATAATGTTGACGGTGGTGGTTTTGTAGTTATGTTCCTTGCATCTAGTCCCGAGGGTCGCGGGTTCAAACCTTGCCAGTATCGATTGATTTTTAGGGTGGAATAATCCAAGGGAAAAGTCCTCCGGGAGGAACTTTAAGTCGTGGATCATGAGTCCGAAGATTTTCAGGCTCGTAAAAGAACCGTAAACCCGATAAAAGTACCTCTTTGAAAATTTAACTGTCCTTCATCTATCAAAGTACTACCTTACTTGCCTACTAGATGTCGCATTGAGACGATGTGCTAACCACATGTCCTTCATTGACATCTGTAGAAAATATTTTATTTGAAGATTATTTTCATGGATTCAGGTTATTGGTGTTCAAAGGACCGATAAATTCTGGTCAAAGATTTCTTATTTTATTCTATTTTTACTGCACGGGATCTATGGCTTTACTTCCCTTCCAAAGGAAGCAGTGATAAAATACATCGACTCTGACCGGGTTTAACTCCTTGAATCTCCGACACAGAGCCTAGCATTAAAAAATGTATGTTCTGACGCGCATTTAGATCTAATTAATACATTTTTAAAGCGCTCTTTAACCAACTCAGATCAGTAGAGTGCAATTCAAATTATAACTTTCATCAGAGGTCTCTTATTTCAGACTTGAGGTTAATTCACGTTTCGTAAATCTACGAAATGGGACGCACGATATTACTTCCCTTCCTACTCGTCAAAATGTTGCGCCTTTAAAAATCCACCGATTCCGGCCGATTTTAATCCCGCAAACGTCTTAAATAAAAGGGAGCCTATAGCCACTAGTCCACTGACCATAATCAGTGTATTTCTAGAAATTATCTAAATTTGTTATAATTAGAGTTTGAATTTGTTGTAAAATTATGGAGTTTGAATTTGTTGCAAAATTATGTTTTTTTAGTGACCGTCAGAAAAGAGTTAGGTATGCAAACATATTCATGATTAGGGACGGGATGAGATGAAGTCCCTATTATTGAAAGTATGTGATATATTAGGACGCAGGATGACTTGGCCTTTCACACTCTCACAGGAGTAATTGAAATAAAATGAAACGAAATGAGTATGTAGAAGCGGTGGGATGAAATTTCTGGCAGGAGAAACTTGAGAGACCCCGAGAAAAACCTACCCTGGATCAGATACTTCAATCATGAACCCCATATAGACCGACCAAATGTGAATACTCGGGACCTAGAGTAGAAGACAGGTATCTAACCACTTGCACCTTGGATCCGCCAGTTAAAAATGTAAATGCCTTTATTTACAGCTCATTTTACAAATTTTAAGTGCCTTTTGCCTGTATTTTTCCACCTTTTTCTTTTATTTTTACACCTTTTTTTCTTTTAAACCTAAACATCCGGACTCAAGTAGTAAAAATTAGTTAATAATGTGTTATGGCTTTCTTTTCAGGGAATCGTAAGATTTAATACAAACATGCAAAACAGAAAACTAATTTGAGTGAAAGTTAATACATAATTAATTTTGATGAGTTTTCTCATCGGGATAGATACGGAAACTGGAACGTAATCAGGTGGGCAGCCACAACCGAACTGTCACTACCACATCCCGTGTTTCTGTTAATGGACCCCTGGAATTGGTGGAAACTACTCTCGGGGTTACGAGAAAGTGGCATAAACACTTTCACGACACATTTTGGTCAATTACCACAATTAACACAAAGGAACGGAAACTTAGATGTACAATCCTAAGAAAAATTTGTGAAATAACAATAGTGCATCTATTGTAAAGATCAGCATCGTTCCCTGGTGGAAAGCATATACAATTAAAATTAATGTTTTTATAAAACTTATCTTCCATCCATCCATAGTAATTCTGCCCGAAGGCAGGTCCTACACTGCAATCATAGCATTTTCATGCTATACTTGCAGCTTTACTAGGGAATTGTAGGTGTGGTAGCTTCCCGTTGCTTTCCACTTAAGATATAGGAAAGTCCGTAAATTAAGCAAATTTCATAGCAAGTAAAATTTAAGGTATGGTGTTGCTTATTTATGGACTATATATTAATTTTGTTAAACCTTAAATTAGAAAAATTCAATTTCTTATGTTACCTTACTTAAATGTATCGGACTGCAGTGAAAACTATGCATAACCGTTAAGTTCTTATTGCACATTGTTCTATAATTCATCATCAACAACAAGGATTAAGCCCAATGGCCTGTTCCGATCTCATTATAGGTCGAATTGGTCCTTCCATATCTTCAATCGTCTTCCCAACAATCGTCTCCCTTTTGGTTTATAATTATACATTCTTCTTTGTATTCGCTGTTCTATAATTTGAACCAAATTTAAATAATTTATAAAAATTTGTTTTTCCATCCTTTTATAAAAAATATTTTAAAGTATACCAGCGTAAAATTGCCAATTGAAAGGCTAATTAAATTGTATGGAATGCAGTTACATTGAGACAAAACAAATATGGCGGCTTCTAGAGCGAGTTTTTAAATTTCGGTTAGGTAAAACCCCCACTTCTAATTGTCAAATCACTGTTATTTTTGGAGAACACATTCATTTTTGTACTTCAGTAGTGTGTAGGGTCTACCCAGTTTCGTTGCGAAAAATAAAACATTGCGACAAGCTAGAGCGATTCCAATTTTATTTTTCTGATAAACTTCTACTCCTAAATATCCGATTTTGTTAGTTAACGCATCAGCTACTAGAGACACATCATGACCACCAACATCTACAACATCTTAGCGCATACTCATCCTGCTGCTGATGGAAGTTAACTTCCGAAAGGTATCCAAATAATATTTTATATATATAACGTTTAAAAAGTTTAGGACGACGGCATATTTTAAATTTATATCTTTTGAGTTATGACTATTCACCTCAACGGAATTTGATATGAATTTTATTGTTATGAACCTTATGTTACTTTAATTGATTGTTGTATGCCGAGTTTGGATCCGAATAAACAAAAATTACTGCAGCTACAGCGTTAACGAACATATAACAAATTCACTGGCATTATCGAACCTATAGGTTCAAGGCCGCACATTTCTATCCGGAGCTAATGTTTTCCAATCATCTTCTGTACAATTTAATTCCCTCAAATCATTGTTAATATTACTTTCGCACCTCATTTTCGGTCTACCAGCTGGGTGTTTTCCCTTTGTTTTTCCTACAAGAAAATATGTGTATATTTGGCATGGTTATTTTCAATGTCTACCAGATGGTCATATTCGGTGTCTATTAGATGATAACTGTAAAGACACGTATTTTTTTAAAATATTTTCACGAATGAATGAATAAGCCACTGTGTCCCTTGTAGGGCTAGGGCCTCCTACAAGAGGGATGAACTCAAGTTTCTGTGGTTCATGTGAGGAGTAACTTCATATGAACGGATATCACTATTCTAAGCCTACTCTTGTGATTTTAAAGTACATTTTAGGTTGACAATATTGTTAAATTTGTGATTGGACTCAATGTTTTCGAGTGTTTAACCCTTAACTTTAAAGTGTATCTTATTGGATACATTGATTTAATATTTTTTTTAGATCAATAGAAAGAAAAACGAGTAAAATTACTTAAATTTATGTCAAATTAACGCAATAATGTATAATAATAACACAGTTTAACGTGAATTTATTTTCCTTGCGGTCCGGAACATTTACATAACTGGCACGAGAAAATATTTTATTGACATTTATTCTCACGAAAAAACTCACACTTGAATAACATGACTAAAATACATCTAGTTAACACAATAATAAGGTCTTCCCTTACATTTGCTGCACCATTTCTGTTAAATTTAAACAAAACGAACTCAAATAAATTAAATACAGTCTACAGGAAAGCATTATGAATCTGTATGAAACTGAAAAAGTCTTTTCCCACTGTACCACTTCATAACTTAACCAAAACAGAACCTATTGCCAATAACCTAAAGAATCTCAGTCAAGAATATAAATTAAGAGCAATGAATAGACCTCAAAATAGGCAACATTATTCAAAATGCACCTATTAATACCACTGCATTTAAACTCAAGGAATTATAAAAAGTGAAAACAAAATTCCTCAATTAACTAAATTATAATAAATTAAATCGAAATGAAGTTACCATCAGATAATAACACTTTTTAAAAAAATATATATTCAATCAGAAAGAAACCATCTACAAATGGAAAAAAAGAAATTGCAATAACAAGATATTACAATAGCACTGATACATTTATATGAGATGAAAATACCTCTGATATACATTATGTCAAACCACTAAAATTTTTACATCCAAAGCTTGAGAGGGTGCATCATGCCTTTGTCACATGTCTTCAGTAAACTCAAGAATAACATAATATACAAATTCAACAGAAACCTGACGGCAGGCTTTTTAATGTCCAACCACTAGATATTAGCTACTGGACTACGGCTAGTTATCGATGACAGTGGATAAATAATCTAATATCATCTACGAATAATCTATATCCAAAGAGCTAAAGAGGGTTGGAAATCCCTAATAATAGCCGGAAGTAGGTGTTCATAAACGAATTATTACCTTCTTGATTGTAGGGGACACTTCCAAGAAAACTGGATGTTTCCCCGACGAACATAGGGGATGATAAAATATTTGTGAAATGACACAACTTCCAAATATAAGGTGGTCCGTCGGTATTGACAATTTATGGGTTAATAGTGCACTTGCCTTCTTTCAAGCCACTTTTGAATTGATTCTATGGTTAGCACTTTTGTTGTACTTATGTTTAGGTACTGGGCGTTCACATTTTTTGATGTTGCGCACTGCCTCCTTCCACACACTTCTTTTTGCGGGCTGTGGTGGACCATTAGACTCCAAGTTCTTGCTTGAAATGGTCTGTCCATCTGCGTCTGGATCTGCCTTGCGATATTATGACTGCTTAGGAGTCCCACGTGGTGGTTTCTTGTACCCAGCTGCCGTTTGTTGTCTCGCTACATGATCAGCCCATTTCCATGTTGTCATTGTAGCTCATTGCTCGATATTATTTTCATGAATACGATTTTAATAGCTTCATTCCTAGAAAAATCTTCAGTGAAAAGAAACATTCATCTCTAGTGTTAATTTTCTACCGTTATGATAATTTAGATTGCTTTTGATAGTTTAGGATTGGATTGAATTAGATTATGTATATATCTATGCAGTTATAAGCAATCATGCATTCTCTTCACTCTATATTTACGTATTTATAATACGTACGCAATAGAATTTGCTATCAAACAAGCGCTAAGTCCAAGGGAGAGGACGTACAATTTCTAAAAAAGCTTCGTGTCGCGACAAGCATAGAAGACTCTTGGTCTCGAACCGACTGCTGACTTAAGATCCATATTGTGCCAATCACACAGGTGAACGATCATGTACACTGATGAGTGTTTAGCATGTAGAGTCCCCGGCCGTTACTCCTGGGTTTCTTAACTTGGAGCCGCTACTTATTGCAGTTATCCAAATCCATCAAAATGCTAGGTGGTGACCACTCCCAGAAAATGTATTTCCTCATTGGAACTCAAACCAACGAGTGAATATCCAAGACGCGTCAGAGTTAGAATGTCTTTGGCTTAACAATTGGCTGCTGGCTTCAAAGTCAAATTGGTCAGTTACAGAAGTGGATGATCATCCAGTCTTGATGGAGTGACCTGAGTCAGACTCTCGGGTTTCTAAACCATTATAGCTGGTTTTCTCGATCTAGGGGCGCTATGTAATATTCTAGCTATCTAAATTCCACACGATGTTGGCTGGACATCAGACCCGTAAATTTGCTAAAATTCGACGAGAACATTTGTTTCTCATCCTCTGTGCCAAATATTAATAACAACAATAATAATAATAATAATAATAATAATAATAATAATAATAATAATAATTATTATTATTATTATTATTATTATTATTATTATTATTATTATTATTATTATTATTAAAGCATGTACTTGTATTCAGAAGGAAGAAAGTAAGGAATTAAATTATTATTTAGCTACAAAAGATAGTTGACAAATTCCCTCGTCAGTTTTTCGGAGAATATGGATTTGTTTGTAATGCGTACGGAGTTTGCGTAATCTTTCTCGAATTAATTTCTCAGGAAATCATGTCTTCATGTATTTTCTCTTTATTTTCACTAATTAGGTAGCTTATGTTGTAATTTATTTCTGAAGAATTCTGTAAAATGTACGTCTCGGGTTCATATTAAGCACATATAAAGGGAGATGGAACATTGATTTTGATTTACTTGTATTTCAAAGCTACTTAAATGCACTACATATTAATTTATTTAATGGTACTTCTATACATTTATAATTATTTTATTTTATATTGATTGTGTCGTAATAAAAATTATATTTTCAACTGTTGAAATTTAATTTTAAACACTGAAACATTTTTTTTTTTTACATTGGGGCCCGAACTAATCCAGGTACGCAAAATAAGGTCTTAAAATTAAGGGAAAAGTAGATTACTTTGACCAATTATTTTTCTAAGTTCTGCAGAATCACAGTGCAGATCCGCGAACGCTTTAACGAACTTCTGCTAAATAGCGATGTGTGAAATCGGTATTACCAACCTTCACATTAAATTCCCAAACATATTTATAAGAAATGGATGTATGTCAACTTCTCCCTTCTTAACCTAACAAAATAAATTAAATCCATATTATTTAATGAAGTGTAAACTAATCTGATGCACTAACTTGTCCAATGAAGTGAGTGAACATCCATTTATTAAAATATATCTTCGAATTCATTGTGAATGTTGGTCATTCCCATTCCTCAATTATCTCCGCGGAAGTTTTTATAAGAGTTCGCTAATGCGCACAACAATTCTGTAGAACGTTTAATAAATAATTGAAGATAAATGCGACAATTTATGTACGTAGATGAATATTTAATAATTGTGAAAAGTGTTATAAGTATCGTTACAAAAGTTTTTTTGTTATTTTATGTAAGGGTTTAATTTGTTGGTATAATCTTCCATGATTGTATTTTCGGGTGTTTGTACATTCGGGAAAATCGTCTTTCGGAAGAATGAATTCCGGAAATTTGTAGGGAACGATTTACCTCATTTGCACAATGTAGTTCTGTCCTTCATGTTGTTATTTTAATCTCAGATTGTATTATCATTATTTTTTGTTCCACGAATATTTTATTTTCTTGTTAAATGTCCCATCCATCTCAGTCTCCTCATTGAATCCTTAAGTAGAGTGTAAAGTCCTTGATTATATCAACTCCACAAACCATCAATACGCACTAGACCATATATTCTTCTGAATATTTTTCTCTCAAAACACTAGGATATGTTCATTAGTTTATAATGGGCTAGAATTTTTGATCATATGATGGTAAAAATTGAAACATTTTTCATTTTGTACTTGCATTACATTCTCTGAAAAGTAATCAAATATATGTATATTTTAAAGACAGTTTAAGCCTAATATAACCGTTTCCTAAACTGATTTATCTTGTTTTGCCAAAAGGGCATGCTGGTAATTCGTATTTAGTTTCTTCATTCATACTACGCTAGTCAACACATTTCAACTTTGTATCTGCCTCATGGACAAAAACATGTCATTCAGACCTGCTGAACACAAACATGCCAGTAAAAAGTCCGTAACACGTAACGTTTTCCTGTGACAGAACCGAGTTCGATTGTACCAAAAATGACAGAAAATCTAGTTTAATTTAAACAATTGTAAAAATTCACAACTATAATTAATTTAATTATGGAATTATGTTATAAAATGCCTTACGTTTACATATGAGGTATTATAAAAGGAATAAATTGATGCCACTATTGACAAATTGACTTTCATCCTCAGTAAAATGTAATAAAATGATGTAATTTTTTTGCTATAAACTAAACAATTTGAAATTGTGATTTGGAATTAAGAAATCCTAAGAATTAATAGTCAAAACCCTTTGTAGTACTACTTATTAACTGAAACATGCAGGTAATACGGATTATAAATGTGACAGCTACTTTTAAAATTAAATTAAATAAGACTTACAGTTAATTCTTGCTCTTGTTGTGTGTGCCAGTCTCCCTAATGAAAAACCAGCAATAGTCGTCTATCATGTGAGGATCCAATCTACCTTGATATCTCAGCTCCATTTTCTGAATGTACAGATGAAATCTTTTCCCTTGCTCGTCACTGACAGAAACCAAATTCACAGGGAAAAATTCCAGGTGCAAATTGACAAAATGAATTTTCAGAGACAGTCTGCATCCTAGTTTTTGGTAACTCTCCAGAAGCTCTTGAACCAATTGTTGATCAGTTTCTGCTTTGTTATTTCCTAGAAACCCATTCACTACCTCACATAAGACCTTCCAGACTGCTAGCTCTATATCATTTAACTTTCTCTCAAAGGTATCATCATGTACAAGTCTTCGAATTTGGGGGTCATTGAATATTCCATCTTTCACTTTTGCACCACTAAACTTTGGAAACTGACTTCTAGATATGCTCCTCAATTCCTTAATAATTAATAATAATTATAATTATAATAATTTGTGTATACCAACTTCATTTTTTTCATATTTTTATATATTTTAGTGATTTCCTAAACGTTTGAGGGTGATGGAACATTTTCATATTCATATTCGTAAATAGCGCATAAAACTTGATCTGATAAAAATAGTTTCAAGCATGTGACAAAAACCTTGTTAAGTAGTGTTATTTAAATTCAATTAATTGAAATTGATATTTAAAAAAACTATGGGTGATGGAGAAATTCCGAATACATATTTGAAAATACGATAAAAAACTGCATTAAGTACAACTATTGGTACTCATGAGACAAAAAATCAAGTTGACCATGTAATCAACTCATGTAAACAATTTCGGAATATGACCCAGTTGGCTAATCATATTCTTATTTGGGAAGCCCTGCATTGATCCAACTCTCCGACCAATTTGACCAAGATTTTATCCTAGTTGTTTTATTAGTCAGGATTAGAATTTCAGGACCAATTTCATCATAAGTCAATCACCATTTCGTAATGCTACTAAAATTAAATAAATTTACTCAAGTAACAAACAAATGTAATCACATCAAACATATCAAGCTCTTAACCTACTACATAAAATCAAAGATTAATGATACGATATGACTTTATATGTTAAAGCATCAACGTATAAAATCAAAGATTAAAGATACGATACTACTTTATATGTTAATGCATCAACATATAACAATAAAATAGGTAAAATAGGTAGCCATTTCAACGTCTACCGGCATTGAAATACCTGGAAGTATTTTCGAACATTATCAGTTCTCTGTTATTAATATCTTAATTAGAAGATAGCTGTTATATTAACTTACGTACACATTAATTTTGGCGAGCGCAAGAGGATACAACACATTTCAATTTAGCCGCTGATATTCACATCTCCTGACAACTGTCATAAACCAATCAGAATTGTAGTTAATTTAATAACAGAGGTTAACTATTTTGGAAGAGGAAATTGCCGGAATCGAACCCATTTCTACTCTCTGAACTAGGTACAGGGCAATATGAAGCTCATTCTGAGTGATGAATCATACTAGACTCGTAAAAGTCACGCAGTTTAGAGCCTTGCTCCTAAAGCAAAATCCCTGTTTAACGGACCTATAACTACGCCATACACGCTTCCGCCTGCTATTGTACTAGGCGCCATGTTGTACTGAAGTGATAAATTTTATTACAATATTATACCCAAACTAGCCAGAGGCTATGGACTATATTTTGGTAAATACATAACGAAAAAAAAAAGTCTTTACTCCTGTGGTTTTAACGACCCCATATTGTTTTTCATTGCAAAACGGGAGGGAGAAGCAGGGGGTGGAAGCATATTATGAGGTCGCGAAATTTACGTTTTATAGGTTATCAACATTATGCAAGAGTAGTATGGGACATTATCCCTTCAAGCGAAAGGGAAAGCTTTAGCTTCTAGATGATGAGTCATTAAAGTTTTGACGCGAGATTTCTGGTCTAACAATGAACATAGCCTCAACTCCTCCCTATACTAAGTCATAAAACTCATTTTTAAAAAGACCTTCAAATAAGAGAAAGAACTAACCGGTAGAAATGAAATGTAAATGTAGATTTTCAGGCAGATTAAAACTTTGAACTTCAAATATTAAATAAATCTAAACAAATCGTTATAGTTCATGCTACATGCTTTCTCAACCAATATCTTGTAATAAAAAAATTAAAATGTACACAAAAAATACGGAATCTTTACTAACTTCCGGGCGTGAAAGTTTGCATTCTAAAATAAAATATACACATTTGCAAATAATGATAAGAAGGAAAGACTAATGCGAATACCAGTTCCCACGACATTTACATGGATTTTAATCGAATTGTAGAAGAGGCAAAGGAACCACAACATCTTTAAATAATTTTCAATCCAGAATTCTAAAAGTCAATAGAAATATGTGGGAAAAAGTAGGGTTTTGTAATAGAATAAAGTCCCGTGCCGTAGCTGAGTGGTCAAGGCAGGAAGCCTTGGCGCAGAGCTACGGGACTTGCGCTGGTTCGAGTCTCCATGGGGGAAGACATTTTCTCATGGCATTTCGGCCAGTATGGGACCGGTGCCCACCCAGCATTGTGAGGCATTTGGGTAGCTACAATAAGTAGCGGCTCCAGGTTGAGAAAACCAGCTATAACGGCTGGGTGACTCGACATGACGACCACATGTCACCCCTACACTGGCTGATGATCATCTACCTCTGTGATTGACACATGTGGATGTGAGACCAGCAGCCGGTTGGTAGGCTAAGGGCCTTCTAGGCCTGTCGCGCCAGGAGAGAGAGAGCATAGAATCAAAGGGAATGGAAATGCTTAGCGTGTATCACGTTGAAAAAAAAAAAAAGTAATAGCGCGTTAGTTCTCAATATCGCCTTTTATATTCCGACCTTTCCTTACAAATGATAATACTCTAAATGAAAATAATGAATATTAATTCAACCTATTCTCGAATGAACGGCATAAAGATTGCGATTTAATTACCTTCTTCAGTTTTGGTAATCAATATATGCTGTATTTCTTATTTCCCCTTTTATTGTTTTTTTTGTGTTGTGTTTTTGTATTGTTACGTGCCAGAATTTATTTTTACGTCGTGAAAGTGGCGCCTAAAAATCAATATAAAATTATATTATATATATATATATACATCTATTTATATATATAGGCCCCTATCCTATATATATATATATAATATATTGTTTTTTCCCTCCTCTTCATTTAAACTAAAACTTAAAAAATGCACTTTAATTTCAGGCCTTATCATGGCTACAACCTAAATGACAGAAGAACTTTACAATCACATCCCTTACTATTTTCCAATTCTGCACACATATTTTCCAAGTTATTTAAACAAACACGTTTTCAAAATTTATCGGATCTCATCACACCAATTTAGGAACAAGATCACAAGACTCTTCTTTACTTTGGATACCACCAACACAGATGACCTTGTCTATACTCTGAATCTTAAACAATAGCTATGGCTATAGCGCATGGAACTCACTTCCCAGGTCGTCATGTCGCTGTCATTATTTAAATCCAAATTAACTAATATCTTAAGTTCGACCCAATGGAAACATTAACTGCATAACAACCATTAATAACCATCTAGGAAGCTACTTACTTTATTTTATATAATTTTAATTTTATTATATTCTATGTTTTTGTTAGTATTAGCTAGTATTAGATCACATAATCATTGTATTTTGTTTAGTCTGTATTTTAATAATATCTTAAAATTGTGATATGTAGGCCTATGTAATTTTTGTATGATTCTACTATTCGCTGGTTGAGTGGAAGAGAAGGCCTTATGGCCTTAACTCTGCCGGCTAAAATAAAGCATTACTATTATATTATTATTATTATTATTATTATTATTATTATTATTATTATTATTAATAATATTATTAATAATATTATTATTATTATTATTATTAATAATATATTATTATTATTATTATTATTATTAATAATATTATTATTATTATTATTATTATTAATAATATTATTATTATTATTATTATTAATAATAAATTATTATTATTATTATTATTAATTATTATTATTATTATTATTATTATTATTATTATTATTAATATTATTATTATTATTAATATTATTATTATTATTATTATTATTATTATTATTATATTCATTATGTATTATTTCTGTAACTAAACAGCGCCCGAACTAGAGCACTTGCTCATTCGAGTGTCAATACCGTATGCAACATATATTTATGAGTAAATTTGATTCTCATTATTATTCTAGTCTATTGATTTTTTTTTAATATTTGGCATAAATGTTTTCATTCCTATTTACTGGAGAAAATTTCCAAAACATTTAAAAGAATTAACTTGTTAAAAATGTAATTGATTGTTCATGACATATTTTATTCTCTATCCAACACTTCGTTTGCATATTCTCCTTTAATCGTATATTCCAAAGCCCATAGACGTCTAAAGTTCCATAAACAGCCACCTTCACGCTGCATTTTTTAATTTTGTGCAAATCCCAAAATTTCACATAAAAATCGCCGTTAAGCACGTAATCAATAAATTAATTTATAAAGAAAGAAATTTGAACTCTTGCCATGTTACAATGGTTAACTATTTTTTTTATAAAATAACTGACTAAGGTGATATATTATCTACAATTAACCTAAACACAGTTTCGCATGTGTAACTAAATGGAGTTCAAATCCCTTATAGTGAGACAGTAAAAATTCTAGGAGTATTTATTGACAAAAACTTAAATTGGAATACACAAATAAACCATACATACAAAACAGTCTTCTCAATAATACATTCATTAAATCGTGTACGAAATTGTTTGCCATTCGCCCTTAGGAAAATGTTAGTAGAAACACTTGCAATGCCCCATTTTGATTATTGTGACACTCTTTTTACAGACTTAAATATTATTTACACTCAAAGACTTCATCGTGTTCATAATTCTTGCGCACGTTTTATTTGTGGTATTCGCAAATTTGACCATGTTACACCGTCCCTGGAACAATTATCGTGGCTTCGTCTAAGAGATCGTAGAACTGTCCATTCCCTATCCTTCTCTATAAAATACTTCACACATCATCGCCTAATTATTTATCACGCCGCTTCATCAGACTATCCGACACACATAATCTTGACACTCGATCCCATCAGCACATTGTCCTTTATATCCCTCCTCATCACACTGTATATTATTCATTATCTTTTACGGTCTCACTTACCAAAACATGGAATTCCCTTCAGCCCTATGTCAGAGACTGTCAAACTATAACATCCTTCAAAAACAAACTAAAGAATTATTTAATAACAAACTAACTTATACACCTCACTGATAGTATTCTTTTAACAATATTAATATATTTAATTATTTATGAAAATAATATTAAGATTAACAAATGTTTTCTTTTGTTTTGTTTTAAATATTGTATAATCGTAAAATTAGTTTTCTATATCTCATTATTTTTCTTTGTTTTTTATATACATTAGACAGGGACAATTTAATATGTCTTGCTTGTATACATTTTATTATTAGTTTTAGTCTTAATTTTAACTAATATTAACTGGTTGTTATACGTATATAATAGATATTATCTTTTGATCAAATTTTTACTTAGTGTTTAATATTAGAGTTAATTAAGATTGTTATATTCTGATGTAATATATGTTTGTCCTGGTGAGTGGAAGAGAAGGCCACATGGCCTTAACTCCACCAGGCTAAATAAATCTAATCTAATCTAAAATATAAAACAGAGAGACGTTATCCCTCAATTGCAGTCTTGAGCAACAGGTCAATAAACTTAACTTGCGAAATATCTCCCGTAGAAAACAGTGGAAAAAGGAGTAGCTACAGAAATTGAGTTGCCTGCGTAAGTGAACAGCAATGTAATGATTGCAAATGATGCAAGCAGTGCGATACACTACCACTTATATTAATTGCCGCCCCTCAGACAACACGATACCACCCCCTTTTTCTAACCAATCTTTTTAAACAGATTACATTGAACTCGCTCTCTAAAATAATCATGCTCTTCACTTACTAAATTGCTTCCTGTACTTCAGCTTTTCCAAACTATTCTGTTCCAGAGGTGAATGTATTTGTATATGAGGTAATCCCAGTACGAGTAATAATTATAACTTACAAGGGTTTCAAGATCGATATAAAATGTTTTAAACTTGGAATCTTCCGTGTGTTTGTAATCGTAGCCTGAAAGTTAATTCTTCTCAACGTTTTGTATCCGGTTACAGAAAATATCCTCGGGGAAGTTTCAATTTTCCAATGATTTATTTTCGTGTTTCGTCACCAGGGGAGGATAACAAGTTCCTGGCGATGTTTACTGGAGTCTCAGAAGAAACGTCTAGAAAGTTTTCAGTGGATTGCAAAAACAAGTCTGCACAAAAAAAAATATATATTATGTCCATAAGAAGTATACAATTTTAAAATCCACAGGAATGTTTATAAAATCATGGTTGTAGATCAGAATATATTTTTCCAGTCGAAAACAAGGATTTTCAGTTTTTTTCATAGTTAAATGTGGAAACAATAAACATTAAGAAACCATAGTACTGGTTCAGACTTTGATTTGTTTTGCAGTCTAATATTTAATTACCACATTATTTCTTAATTAATGTACCCCTTTGAAATAAATTATGGCGCCCAGATAATTTTCAAATCTCGGAACGATACCACTGCGCACGATCAGAGATCAGCTATTTGGTTCACAAGTATACAACTATTTGAGAAACTAAAATACGTTTTATTTCGTTGTGTGTCGTGCAATAGAAAATAATTTCGCCTAAATAAGTAGTATGGTAAATATTGAAAATAAAAAAAAGCAAAATAAATGAAACTAAAGAAAGAAAAATTAATTGAAATAAGGACGAGAGAAAAAAAAATAAGCATGACAACAGGATCGAACAGGTGACCTCATGCATGGGAAACAGTAGCTCCCTCCAATAGACCATAACAATCCCTCTTAGAAATTGTCTGTATGAAGCGATGCAATACCTCAGGACTTAATTGTATAATGAAATTAGATATTAACTTCACTAACTTTAAATTAATCAGACGCGTTTTCTATTTGTAGTGGAAATAAATAATTTTGTTATGCCTTGTATTTTGTAAACAAAATAATGAGACGTTACAATCGGTATTCATTTTCTTTGAGCTGTTTCCTTTGATTAATTTATATCCCTATATATACAAAGTTATAAAGTTATTTATATAACGAAGCCTGGTAACATGTAGGAATTTTGAAAATTATCAACGTTATTATAAAAAAAAACTTCCTGACCAGGATCGAACGTGGGCCCGCGTCGTCGGAAAAAAGAATATTACAGATTGCTCCACTGAAACGAACGTTGCAAACATTGAATGAAGAGAGGCTTACGCCGCACAGTGTAGTATTTTGTCCCATATTTTTGTGTTATTAGGTGGTGAAATATAAATGAATAAATGAAAAAAAAATATTCTGAAAGTTTTAGGCGTATAGTTAAAAAAAACTAACTCTACTGATTGTTGCTCTTAAACTCTTCAAAATATCTTCCGAAACTGACTGAACACCAAGTTCTTGCAAAATATGCAACAAAGCATCATATCTTGATTCTTTGGCGTTAGAAAACCAAACGTCAAAAAACGAACGACGAGAAATTTGTGCAGTCATTCTGAAAATAAGAAAACGTTGTAAGAGTTCGCAAACTTTCGCAAGCAAATGAACATGTTTCTTGTAGTGTAGAAATAAACCTTTCAGAAAAATATACCCTGTGCACAGGGAAATGCGGGGAAATAAACTAAAACCCTAGATGAAACTAAAGAAGTACTGTTTCTGATTAAATAAATACCTCACTCTGTTAATTTAATATTTATGATTAAACTAAAATACATACTAACAAATAAAATATGAGAATTTACCTTGAGACTCCCACAAAAGCGAAAAAAGTACAAAATTACCACTAGCACACAGAAACAAAGCATATTCATGGAGCAAACTTAGACGAATAACATGATGGTAGGGAGCGGTTGGTCGGCAAGGCTCAAGTAGCCGGCCGTTCCGACCTGTTTGTACCTATTACCAGGGATTATTCTAATCCCTGCCTATTACTGTTTAGTGGGAGATCCCAGAAAATGTACTGGGTTGTAATATAACTTGTTTGCTTTGAATTCATTCATCAAAATGACCAGTTAAGACATGTACCTAAACTGATTTTTGTCCAGCTAGATTCTCAAAATATCACACTGTGCGCAGCCTGCTTTGTACTCAAACGAGTCAGCATATGTGACAACGTAGGCCTACTGGTGTGAATCGCTCTTCAAAACTCTTAACTTTTCATCATCATGAGTTGCGCCACCATTTTTTTCAAAGGCTGTTCATTATAATATGTATTATCAAAATATAAATAGGTTATTTTCTCTCCCAGTATTTTGAAATAATCCTCTGCTGATGATTGGGAATGTCAATTCTCTCTTTTTTTTTATTTCAGGGTGTTAGCCGTATGCAGAACTTTTTGGGCATTGTTTTCTTTTAATAAAACCATACACGACCTAGAAATGAGGTTTTTTAATATTTTTTAAAATATTAAATATTTGTATTTAATTTAAATATTTACATTTTTAAAATATATGACTTTGGTCTACCAGCCGGCTGCGTGCATACCGGCCCAAACACTGACCGAAATTCCTTGAGCAAATATTTTGATCACAGACTGGAAACAGCAGGCGTCCTATAGCCCTGTACCAAGGAAATATACCCTAGACCGCTCGGCCATGGTACACGACTTATTTCAGTAAGGCCTATATGAATTTGGAATATCTGTTCTACTATTTTACCAGATTTTTTCCCCCAAAATTAATAAGCCTTCCAACGGGGATAGCTGTATTAGGCGGCAAAGCTTCTGATGAATAATAATAATAATAATAATAATAATAATAATAATAATAATAATAATAATAATAATTAATAATAATAATAATTCTATTAGACATTTTCTTTACACTACATAAGTTTTTCCTACAACCGATAGTAACTTTATTCTTCCAAAAATCCCTGTTTTGCGCATCTTTTTCCGTCAATTACATTCTATTCATTCTCCTCTTTATCCCATCCATTCATTGTTCCTTTGCTTTTCCTCTTCTCCTTCCGTCTTTAGCATTCCATTTTAAAATATCTAAGAAATTATGTCTTCTCCCATTATTTGAACGTGTCCAAACCATTTCAATTTTCGTTCTTCAATTACGTAAAGAATATTCTTATCCACTTTAATCTCTCTAATTATTTGACCGCTCTACGCCAATAATCCATTTCTGTAGCCAATAAATTACTTGTATGTGGCCTGTCTAATATCCAAGTTTCAGCACCATGTAACATTACACTTTGATCTAAAGAATTATAAATTATTCTTTTGTGTTATTTACAATGTTCTTGCTCCAAAAACCTTAATTCAACATACAAACTATATTTTTATCTGTCCTATTATTTTTTTACGATTTCGGCTGAGCTTCGTCCAACTTCTAAAATGGATCCCAAATATTCAAATGTATTCACTTAGTGAATTTATTATTATTTAATTTCCTGCTTTTCATCTTCCATGTCAACATTCGCTTTTTTAAATTAATATTGAACCCACATTTTTTATATTCTCCAACAAATTTTCTCGTCGTATATGAAGCATCTCTATATCTTGGATTATTACAACTTTGCCATCCGTAAAATGTACGTGATGTAGAAAATATTGCGAATATTTTATTATTATTATTATTATTATTATTATTATTATTATTATTATTATTATTATTATATATGTGTAAGTATTTATATATCTTCACAATAATAATAATAATAATAATAATAATATAATAATAATAATAATAATAATATTTATTTTACTGAACAAGTTAACACTGTAAAGTTTTATCTTCCACTTCACCAGGGTTAAATTGCACGCATATATTACTAATTCTTCTTCTTCTTCCTTCCAAGTATTAGGCCAAGGCCTGTTACGATCCTATAGAAAATTTTCCCTCCAGCGTTTCATAGGACGGCCCACTGATCTTCGTCCTCTTGGTATATAATTATAAACAGCTTTGGGGATCCGATTTGAACTCATTCTTTCAAGATGGTGTTTCCAATTTAGTTGGTACTGTTTAATATATTCCAAAATTGGCGTAGTCTTCAATTCTTTTAAGATATCGGTGTTCCTTTTCCGATCCCATCTGGTGTAACTTATAGGCCTATTACTAATTATAATTATGAATTAACTATAATTAAATTAATAACACATAATACAAATAATAGAGTTGATAACTGAAGTAAAACATATTAAAATTACTATTTAACTCATGCCCCAAATGGGAGTCAACGACCAATCACATTTCAATGATTTTTTTATTTATAACCTATCAGTCTTTTTCACCTCGATTTTATCAATTTCATTTTATCACTGTAAAATCAAGCTCCTCCCTTTTAATATTCTGAATAGGCCATAGTATTATTTTGCAGTGATCACCCGTGGCTACTAGATTGTATAGTTGAGTGCACGAATGTAATCTTATCGTGGTTGCGGGAGGTAACACAAAAATATTTGTACCACAAAAAAAGAAACCACTGTTTTCACTTTCTTAAACATGTTATTTTCCAGGTAATAATGTTCCAGAAAATTATAATTGACATATTTACATCATAGGACATCAGAAATTAATTAATATACAGTTTGATGTTTCATTTTTTCTCCACTAGGGTGCATTCTTACAATATTGCGATCGTTCTGCAATATATATGATCTGGTTGCAGTGACTATTTAACTCATGCCCCAAAAGGGACTCAATAGCCAATCACGTTTCACTGATTTCTGTTTTACAACCAATCAGAGTCGTGTTTCACGAAATATTTATCTCTGTTATAATTACCATATTAAAGAAGGCTCCTCCTTTTTAATATTCTGAACAGGTCTGACCATTATTTTGCAGTGACTGAGCCCATGAGAAATACGGCTACCAGATTGTATATATAGTGCATGAATGTCAACACATGCCGCATGCGGGAGTTAATATAAGAACATTTGTAGCAATTGATTATACCACCAAAAAAAAAGAAACCACTGTTTGCACTTTCTTAAATGTATTTTTTTCCCAGGTAACAATCCAGAAAAATATAATTGTCATATTTACATCATACGACATCAGAAATCAATTAATATACAGTTTGATGTGTTTCATTTTTTCTCCACTAGAGAGCATTCTTACAATATTGCGTTCCTTTTGCAATAAATAGTATGATTTGGTTGCAGTGATAAACAAAAGAAGCAGATGTAGCGTACCTATCGCTTCTCATTTGTTTTCAAACATCGCCGTTTACATTAAATATATAAATATTTTAAAATAACTATAGTTAAATAATGATTTGTGAGTAAACAGCTTAATTTTATTCGTTAAATAGTCCTAACAAATGCCACTCTTGATTTCAAAATTCTCTAGATAAATTGGAAATCGCTCGTGGCATTACTTGTGATAAACAAGTGAAATATAACGTTTCTCATTTGTTTTCAAACATCGCCGTTTACATTAAATATATAAATATTTTAAAATAACTAAATTTAAATAATGATTTGTGAGTAAACAACTTAATTTTATTCGTTAAATAGTCCTAACAAATGCCAATCTTAATTTCCAAATTCTCTACATAAATTCACTCCTCACTTCGAGATCGTGAACTTATCGATAATTTGTAGATCACTCGTGGCATTACTTATGATAAAAAATAAATGTATAACTTAATGAAACAATAATGACTTCATATTGAAAATGCTGACTGCCGAGTTAGGAGGGTTGGATATTTTTCTTCACTCGTCGAATACCAACTGCCTCAGGAGTCATATAGTCCCCTATAAAATTAGTACCAGGAACTTTCCCGAGGGTAAAATCGGCTCCGTAGCATACGCGACTGCCAGCCTTCCTAACTCTTTCTCATGGCGATGACTAAGAATCACGGATCCTTTCACCCGTTCCCCCATGTGCCTTCATAGACTCTTAACGGGATAGCCGTACCTTTATATTTATTGTCCGTTCCAAACCAAAGTTTTCTTCCATAAAGTGCGCTAGTTTTTAATTAAGTTGTAATATAAATCTCAAACTTGAAACGATACGGAGCTATTTTGTCTCCTTTTCCTTACTTTTCCATCTACTACTAGCTGCTAGTTAATGCTACAAATAGGATAGCAGGATGTGCAAACACAATATATCAGACTGAAATTAAAGTTACAGTGAGGCACTTACTGGCTTATTACACGCGTAACGGCCACAATTAAACGCTTTATGTGCCCGTTAAATTTGACACAGGTGCAGCTATTAAATAGCATACAACCTATCAAATTAAACTGACACCACCATTTTTAGGAAACATTAATATCGTCTAATTTAAATTACAGTAATATTCTTTACAAAAGAAATAAAACAATATATAATTCCTTTGCTTGATTAAAATGGATGTTTTATTTGGTTAGTAATTAATTCAATAGATTAGCTGACTCTATGGTTTATTTAACTCTCAGATACAATGCTATTTCCATTAAAACCCTCCACTAGTCTCTATCCTCAGCTAACTGAATCCAATTCATATATTTGATATCTAGTTCTCTAAGACTGATTCTAAGTACTGTCCTCCCACCTATGCCTAGATTTTCTCAATAATCTTTTCTCAAGAGTTTTTTCTAATAAAAAAAACGAAAGCATTCTCCTATCATATTCACATAATTCGGCCTATGCCAAATCCTGGTGAAAAATGTTTGTAACTTTTTAAATACTTTACTGACATTGAATTAAAACATTCAACATACCTTCTTCTCTTCTTCTTCGGCTTTCCCCACTTATAGGTTTGCCGTCTACAGTTTCCATTTATCTCTATCATTCCAATCTCCCTCTTCCAAATTCCTATCATCCATTATGGTTCTGATGTAGGTTTTCCATTTCCATCTTGGTCTGCCACGATTATTTCTTCCAAGGGTGACCATTGGTATATATGTTTTGGCCATCCTTCATTTTCCTTTCTTTGTACATGGTCAAACCATTTTAGCATTTCATTTTCAATCCTCTTAACAACAGATGTGGTGACATTCATTTCTCTCCAAAGGAATTCATTTCTTATTTTATCCTGTCTTGTTATTTGGAGGTTTCTTCTAAAATAATCAAATGCAACTGTTCTAATTTTATTCTTTTGTAATTCCATCAAAGACCAAGCTTCACTTCCATATGAAAAATATTCTGTATTATGCTCTTATAAATTTTCATTTTAGTTTCCTTTGTAATATTTTTGTTCCAAATTATTCCATGTAATGTCTTAGTTGCATTTTTTGCCATTGTAATTTTAGTCTGTACATCTCTCTCACAGGTACCTAAACTTGTAATTATTGACCCAAGATATTTAAAAATTCACACTTCTTTATTTTCCCTGTTTCAAAAATGAGGTCATCCCCATCCTTTCCCAAACACATATATTCTGTTTTCTGTAAATTTATATTCACTCCCCATTTTTTATATTCTTCCATTAGTTTATTTTTCATATATTTCATATCATCTTCATCCCCTGCAAAAAATTATTTGATCATCTGCAAAAACAATGAATGCAGTACTTTTCCTCCTATAGGAATACCCATTTCAGAACATTTTTTTATACCACAAGTTAAGAGCCTGGTCTAAATAAATGTTAAAAAAGAATTGGTGACAAACTGCATCCCTGCTTAAGGCCTTTATTCACTGTGAATTCCTCTGTTAAATTATTCTGTATTTTTACTTTAGCTTTTGTATTACTACAGATCCTCCTAACAATATTAATCCTGGTGAAAAATGTTTGTAATTTTTTAATACTTTACTGACATTGAATTGAAACATTCAACATACGTGTGAATAAAAATATCATGCCCATTAGAATTTTGAATGTATCCACTTCTCCATATGCATACATAAATATAAATTGATTGTTTTTATGATCACGAATTGTAGTGTTTCAATCTAGAATGTTCACAGACAGATCCTATCTGATTCTGACCTTAATTTTCAAGACAAGAATGTCTGACTTCCTAAATGTAATGTTCAATTTCATTTCACTTGCGTATCTATCTCTAAAGTTGTTGTTTATTTTTAACTTTCACTTTACTCTCCTTTTCCAAATAAAAAAATCACTTATCTTTTCGCTAAACCATTAAGCATGATTAAGGTATCGTAAAAGTTGGTGCTGTATCTTCAGAAGAGAGGAACAAACTCACACAATTCGACGAAAAGGACATTTCCAAGGAAATCGTTTTTTATGTTAGATGGCGTATAACCTCTAAAAACCTATTCTAGATACCATCTTTATTAGTTGACGTATAAATCGCAAAAATATACAACTGTTTTTACGACACATGAATTTCTGTGCGTCGCTATAATACGTTCTATAACGACTCACTTTTACTTTCAATAAAAGCAGGGAGGCAAGACCAACACACTGAGAGTTCCTTCTATAATGCCATTCCAAATAAAGATAGCGAAAGCAGAACAATGAATTTTTCGCCCGTGTATATAGATCACCGAAAGTGTTCAGTTTATATTTGCCTTATAGGTAAAGCTACAGGGTCTTTCATTTAAGTTCACAGAAACATCTGCGGAGAAATTTAAACTTATTGAGTTTTTATTAATTTACTAATGCATTCAATCTTTTTCTTTTTCATCCATTCTTTTAATTACTAATCAATTAAATATTTATTTATTTATTTCATCCCATTATTTTTTTCTTTCATCCCATTATTTTTTCTTTCACCATAGTAAGTACTTACTTACTTACTCACTGGCACTATCGAACCCGTAGGTTCATGGCCGCGTGGACATAAGCTCTCCATACATCCCTATCCTGAACTAATGTTATCCAATCATTCCCTGTATAATCTACTTCCCTCAAATCATAGTTAATGTTATTCCCCCACCTCATTCTTGGTCTACCAACTGGGGGTTTCCCTCTGGCTTTCTTACAAGATGCTTCCATGCTCGTCTTCCATTCCCCATACGTACAACATGTCCTGCCCATCGCAATCTACGAGACTTAATTGTTCTTATTATATCTGGCTTCCTATAAAGACCATGTAGTTCATTGTTATGTAGTCACCTGTTTGTTTATCTCTCTTTGGTCCAAAAACTTTCCTAAGTACTTCATTCTCAAATACTCGTAATCTGCCTTACGTATATTCATTTATTCATTCTTTAGATCTTTCAACTTTTCATCTTCCTTTGCCCCCCTTTTTTATATTTTTCTTGATTTCTGAGTTTAATTCATTTTTATGTTAGTAATATGTTACGTTAGTTTGAGAGTTATTAACTTTTGTTTATCTTACTTTATTTGATGAATAAAGTTATGGTCTTAAGCCACGCTACAGATTGATATATTGCTGTTTGAAGTATGGAATCTTGTGGGATAATCAAAGTAAACGCAATTAACTATTTGCTATGCTGAAGGGAGCATTCAAAATTATTTCACAACTCTGCCAATTTAAATAAAAATATTATTATGAAATATAATAATAATAATAATAATAATATTATTATTATTATTATTATTATTATTATTATTATTATTATTATTATTATTATTATTAAATGATACAGGATGTTTAAAGCGAAAGGTTCCAGTTTCTCTAACCCAGCTCTATAACTTTTCCCAAGTTTAATCATAATTTTGAAACATTTTATAAATTCTCAGCGCACTGTGAGGGGAAAACATTACGAGTACTTGAGAATAAAGCTCTTAGGAAAAATGTTGGACCCATGAGATATCAACAGATAGGCGAATGGAGAAGACTTCATAAAAGTGGGCTTCATGATCTCTATAGGTAACAGATATAATAAGAATAATTAAGTCCCGTAGACTGCGAAATTCTTTTAACTTTCTATTATTTTGTGACTACTTAAATATGTTCACTAAATAATAACAGAAATAAAAACAAGCTTAAAACCCATAAAAATAACAAATAATTTAAATATAGGGGCACGAAACTCTTGGCAAGACATTTGGCACGGATGGGGAATGAAAGGGGGACATGTTGACTTCTTGTAGGAAAACCAGAGGGGAAAACGCCTAGTTGGTAGACCAATAATGAAGTGAGAGTATAATATTAATCATGATTTTAAGGAAGTAAATAATCCAGGAGATGATTTGAAAATATTATCTCAGGATAGGGATGTATGGAGAGCTTATGTCCACGCGGCCATAAACCTAAGGACTCGATAGTACCAGTGAGTTGGTTACTTAGTTCTGCGTGATAGGACATAACTATGAATCAAAAAATAAGTTAATTTGATCGAATTTAATCTTCAGTTTTATTTTTTTATTGATAGTCGAGATTTGTTTCATTTAGTTATCCAGAGAATCATTAAGATTTATATTTCAAAACGTCACATGGGTCGATGAACCCAAGAGATAAAAATGAAATAAAAATCCTGGACCAGGATATCTCCTTGCCACTAAAATAATCAATTGGCTATGTAATTAAACATTCCGCGCTGGTATCGTCGTAAAAGACTTGAATCATTCTTTTTAATCTCCCACCAACTGTTACCTGCATCTGTTGCAAAACACACCCCTCAGTGGTATCGCCTCTTTTGAATTCTAACTTGCTCTCAACCGACAATAATGTACTTTGCTGTAGACTAAGAGCCATTAAATATATTGTTTCTCGTATAATGGCCAGCTACCGTTCGTTTTAGATCGTCTTTATAGCTCTCACCTTTTCTTGCAATGCAAAACAACTAACTGGTGCACGAGATACGACGTTAAAGGGGTTTGGGGAGAGGCAGTATTTCGGTGGCATAATGGTATATTATATGGCCTAGTCTTGATAATATAATAACCATGTAGAATTCAACGGAGACGACAACTAAAACCTATAAACCAAGGTCCCTCCCCATTTCGTTTATGACTAATACGGAGAACAGGATATTATGGACTTTAATAGGTGCGTCTATGCTTTTGAAATGGTTCGGGAGGTATGGAAAGTGGGAGGTTTCTACGCATATACGCACATAGTACACATATTAAAACGTACAGCGCTCATAAAAACATATCTGTTACGAATAGAAGTATGGGTTGAAACTGGAAAGAGAAGAAAATGAGAAAACAAAGTATATTATCGTTTGTGTCGTAAATCATAACCTGTAAAATATACTGACTCCAGCTCTTGATCCTCTCTTGACAATACCTTTGTATTTTTCTTTGTATTCTTCTGTTTACGCAGAGAACTTTTTTTTTATCTTGGAAATACTACATTCTCAGATCTTAAGGTTTCTTTTCTAGAAATGACCATAAAAAAGAAAAAAAAAACTTTGAAAACCAAGGAACCAAAACAACACTTAAAGACTACGTTTTAATATCTGCAGGTTCGGTTTGAGGCATTTCTTCATTCGGTTTTATGGTCCATTTCATTTCTTTCTATCCACCCTGGACTTCTCCCACTCCTGCCAGTATTCTTAAGCTATCATTATAGCTACGATCCCGATCATCAGTAAGTATCATCGGCGTATTTTAAGACCGTAAAAATAGAAAAAAGGGGAGAAATTTTAGTGTTCGTGAGGCAGGCAATAAAATGGTCATAGGCCTTCACAGAGGGAAATTCCCGACTAGGAAAATATACCTCCAATGTTTCGAAACGACAGATATTGATAGTCTTTAGAGGGAGAGAGCAGGACAAGGATGGAGGGGTGGGACTTCAACACAGCGGATATTAGAGATTTTATAGCTATTTAAAATACAGCGTCACAGGTGAAATGTGTGAAAGAATAGGGTTCACGTTTACAGTTTTAAGTTCCATTTTAACGGTTTATTTTTGTTTCCGCGAGCGATATTAAAACACAAATATCAAAACATAGAGTATGAAATTTTCGCATCACATCTACCAGAATTTTACTTTCTTTTATCCATAAAATTTTCATAAGCATAGCCTCACGTAGCAATATAAAAATATATTTTGTTCCTAAAGTTGGAATCGTTATTCAATTAACATTGTATTATATTACGTGCTACATTTTTATATTCCTTTATGGAAAAAGTTAAATACATAACAGAATTGGAAAGAAAATATGTCGATAATGCAGATAACTTCACTTTTCTCTACATTGTTACAATATATATAATTTTATGTGCATATCAGCGTTTATTTGGGTTTATAGTAGTACGGTATTAATTTCATTTAAAGACGATATTTAATAACGTAAATCATCACAAAACTGGGTTCGAAAGGACCAACAAATTTTACTCAGAATTTGGCTTGATATTCTTTTTGGATCCACGACTTTAATTCCCTTCCTAAGGAAATCATACTCTGGTTTTCTACGCCCTGAAAAACTACATCTACCCACCAAGTATGTTCTATTCTTATTTGCAAATGGTTTTTAACTAAGATCTAGAATCTTTAGATGTATCCAATAGGGAACTAATTTGTATTATTGTATTGTATTTATAGAATTTACTATTATTTGTTTGAAAGATATTCCATCCACCCATAGTGTTCTGCCCAATAGTAGGTATTTTACTGCAAACTCAGCATTCTCCACTCTTTCCTTAACTCAGCTTTTCTTTTTGTATCTGCATACAAACCATTATCTTTAATATTGTCTATCATCTGATGTATTTTTCTGCCTCTTTCTTTCCATTGACCATTCCTTCTAGGGCATCCTTCAGCAGGCAGTTTCTTCTTAGCCAGTGGCCAATCCAATATCTTTTCCTCTTCTTTATGAGTTCCAGCAATATTCTTCTTTCATCCCCTCTGTCTAGCACATCCTTATTTCTTACTTTGTCTGACCATTTTATACGTTCCATTCTTCTCCATATCCACATCTCAAAAGCTTCCAGTCTCTTTTCCTCATTCCGTTGTAAAGTCCACGTCTCTTTACCATACAATACTACACTCCACACAAAGCATTTCACTAGCCTCTTACGTAATTCTTTGGCAAATGTCCGCAGAAAATGCTTCTCTTCTTGTTAAAAGCTTATTTTACCATTGCTATCCACTGCTTACTTCCTGACAGCAGTTCATGTTACTATTGATAGTGCAACCCAAGTATTTGAAGCTCTCCACTTGCTCAATGGCCTCATCTTTAATCCTCTTGCTTATCTTCCTTGGTTTCCTTCCTATAATCATGGCCTTCGTCTTATTTATATTTATCTTCATCCCATAATCCTCGCACTTATCATTTAGCTCCATCAGCATGTTCCTCAGATATTATGGAATGATAATTAAGGTAAAATGTATACTGATAATAAAATTATAACCGAGCTTTTGTCTTTTCAAAAACCAAGAAAACTACATTCAAGTTCTTCACAAAATATTTGACATAAACGACAAGTTTGGATTCAAATTTATGTTAATTCCCTAATAGATATGGGAGTTTAATTATTTTAAATAAATCATCTTCCAATTATAAATATTTTTTGTTAATTCATGATTATTACAGTCCGCTTAATTTTTAACAATATTATTTGGCTGCGATTATATTTTGGATTGATTTTCTAAAGATTATGAATTTTTGTTAATACATGGTAAGAATGTTACGAGAAGAATAAGAAAAAATGGAGTCTGTCCATAAACAAAGAAATAAAACTAAAATTTGTGCGTAGGCGAATAAAGAAAAAATCTACATTTTTATATTTGAAGAAACTAGCACTTATTGGGCATAATAATTAGACACCCCTATATATATATATATATATATTATTTTTAGATTTTGAAAAAGGCCTATGATAGAGTCAAACGGGACATAATGTGGAAAATATTGGAATGCTACCTGGGGCGGTATTTTGGAGTGGCGGTAAGTTTATATGGCTGATAATCTCACTTTCGTTTCACTTGATTTAATCGTGAATAGTTACTGCCCTTCCTCGGTAGCTAGTCGGTTCCTGTTTCAGGGTGAGCGCTGAGACTCCTATCTATATAGGGTTCGGAAGGAGAATTGCGTGGGAACAGACAATCACTAATTGTTTGAATTATTTTATTTAATTAATCTCTGCCAATTTAAATGAACGTTACACAGTAAAAATAAAACTTTTCTGTCCCTGGCCTTCGATATTTCGCTAATGAGGACTAGCAAATGACTTATGAGTTCGGGAGATTTTCCCTAAGTCCATAATCGTTGTTACAAGATTTTTTTTACTATACATTCAAGATCTTCTTCCTTCTAAGTGTCGAGTATAAGTGTAAGTGTATTAGATTTTGTCCTCATGAGTTCCGTATCGAAGTCAGGACCAATTATTCCCATATATGGTCTATACCCTAACTCTCATTTTGATTGGTTAGAATATTTAATCACATGTCATCCAAGGGCGTAACTATTTTATTTAAACCACCACCTACCTTTTGATTTTATTCTCACGGCTAGGGAGCGTGTTTGCCAGCTTGGGCTTTTCGCGATTGTAAATTTGGAGTTTGACATTTCTCCCAAACGTGAGTTTTGAAGCTAGACCCAGCTTAAACATTTCAGGTCTAATTTGAGGAGTTACATGTTTATGACCTCTTTTACTTAGGGTTTCAACCGCTTCTTGTGAGAACTATTTACCAACATGAAACTTAATTTATTTTTAACTATATTCTATTCCTTCATTATTTATTCATTTCTTATATTCATTAATCACTATTAGGGAGTACCCAATAATCTAATAAATGCTATAAAAAGTTTATATGAAATCACATTTATAAAAGTAAAGTTAGATCATGGGAAAATAACAGATACATTTGAAATTAACCAAGGTTTAAGACAGGGACGTGGACTATCTCCATTACTGTTTATTCTATATCTAAATAAAATTGTCCAGGAGAGGAAAAAACTAAACCCCCCAGGAGTAAAAATATGTAGAGGAAATCAAATACAAACAATAATCTTCGCAGATGATCAAGTACTTCTAGCAGAGAATGAAGATGATTTGCAGAGATCAGTGTTTAAATTGCAGAATACCCTGGAAAAATACAACATGAAAATATCTGAAAATAAAACCAAATCCATGGCAATCACTGGAAAGGGACTTTCGAGAGTAAAATAATAATAAATAATAAACCAATAGAACAAGTAACACACTTTAATTATTTAGGTAATAATATATCACAGTTTTCATAATCAAAAAGATGTGGAAACAAATTTAGAAAAAATATAGCAGATTAAATGGTATAATTAGGAGAAATTTTGGAAAACAAATGAGGAAAAAGAAATCCAATTGAGATTTCATAATGCCATAGCCAAACCTGCTCTACTATACGGAAGTGAATGCTGAACACTTCGAGCAAAAGATAAATCCCGCATTAATAGTTCACAAATGAGATTCCTCCGATCACTAACTGGAGTAACATTAAGGGATAGAATGAAAAGTGATGAGATAAGGATGCAGTGGAATAGTAGGGAAATGGTTGAACACATACAAAATTATCAGATTAAATGGTTCCAACACATCCAGAGAATGTCAAATTCCCGTTTACCAAAGATGATTTAACCTCAACCCTAAAGGCAAAAGAGACCTCGGAAGACCCTTCAACCGATGGAAAGATCAGTTTTTGTAGTCGCAGAACGGGCATCATCACCCAATACTGCATTCGGAAGAAGAAGAAGAAGAAGAAGAAGAAGAATTAGACAGCAGGAGATAATACAACAGAAATTAAAAGCAGAATCCAGAAACAAAATAATCTATAAAGGCTTTAAACTCCATTTAGCGGAGAAAGAGTATTATAAAAGCAGTAAATTACAACTTTTAGAACTAGTATTTTAAATATCGTGAGGTTAGAACCATAGGGATCTATCTGGTTTTTAAATATCCCAATAGAGCGATTTAACGTCTAGAAATTACATACGAAAACGTGGGTATATAAAGTGATTGAACCGCACAATACTCAGATATTATAAACATAGGGACAAAATATAAACATAGAATGAGAAAATCAGAAATAGACTAATGAAGGAAATCATGGTACAAAGTACTACAGGAGTTGAACAACATCGATTAATAGAAAGGGAAATATTATAATGATATGGACATATAAAAATAAACTTCCACAGCAAATATTACCAATTTCCAATATTGTTATTTTAACACAATTCCAATAATTGATCATATCATAATATTTTTCTTTTCACAATATAATTATCCATCCATCCATAGTAATTCTGCCCGAAGGCAGGTCCTTCACTGCAATCATTAGCATTTTCATGCTATGCTTACAGCTTTACTAGGGAATTGTAGGTGTGGTAGCTTCCCGTTGCTTTCCACACCGGTGAAGGATGATAATGATAATGATGAGGATGATGGCCATATGATTTCGGGGACCGTTTGGGCCTTAAAGTTTTCCTGATATTTGTCTGACAGGTGAGGAAAAACCCCGATAAAAACCTCACCCACAAAAACTGCACCGACCGGAGATAGAACCCGGGCCCGCTGCGTGACAAGGCAGCACGCTACCTCGAGACTACAGCGGTGGACAATATAATTATAATATTATAATATGATCTATTTTTGGAACTGTGTTAACATAATAATATTGGAAAGTGTTAAATAACACTTACAAAAGTGATGGTGTAAAATTCTCAAACATATATATTTCTAAATGAAGCCGGCCGTTGACGTTGGTAGTGACATCTACCTGGTAGCGGACGAAACGAGAATTATAGATTTGTATATGTGGAAAGACTTATTAATGTTTGTACCATGTCTCGAATAGTGTAATGGTATTGCACGCTCGTATAGAATACGAGAGGTCCATGTTTCGAATCCTGGTTGAAACATTAATTTTCTTTTCACAATATCATTATTATATTAAAATATTACCAAACCTATTATGGAATGATCTCAATAGATAAAAATAAAATAAAAAATGAAATCCAAAGAAAACCTGATTTATGGCTATAAGGCTACAGGCTGCTATGATTGCCAATATATTCGAACCGGATCATTTGGAATGATAGAGATGAATAACTTTGGATTGACTGAAATGGTTATTGATGAATTGTATGCATTAGACTATTAAGACAAATAATAATATTGAATCCTTCCATTAGAAATTAGACGAACGCTGAACTGAGCCCGCACTCATGACGGCAAACTACCGTCGGAAAATCACACCCCGCTTTTGTGGTATAAAAAGGTTGAAGCCAACTTTTTACAAAACTTTTAAAAGGCTGAAGAAAACTTGATAAAAGTCTGTAAAGATGGTGTTCAGTTTATGGAAGATGCCGAAAGCAATTATAATACCAGATTTTTTAAATCATTCTTCATTAATTTATGCACATACTAACACCAACAATAATAATGTGTGCTTAGATTTATTTATCGGTAGTCGGAAGTCTGGCTTCGTGAAGGCCTGACACGGCGCAAACTGCTAATTCTTTCCGTTAAAGCAGCTCGACGAAAACTTTATAGAACTTTACATAAACTTACATTATGATTAAAGATGATACTCAAAATGACGATCCTCAGTTGTCTGGCATGTTTCACGTATTTTAAACATTCTGGCGATCTCTCTACGGAGCTCTTTTGCTTTCATTGCTCGAATTTCGCTTGGATATTGCTTTTAAATGAGGATATAAGAGAAGAATTGAAAGTACAGCCTTTATTGGATAAAGTCACGAATTACGGACAGAAATGGATTGATCACATGGATGGAATGAGTAAGGAGAGATATCCATTGTTAGCAAGAAATTATCAAGCAAGAGGAAGGCGTCATGTTGGAAGACCTAGAAGACGTTGGGCTGATGCATTATGAAGTCGGAACGGGCAATTGCCTAATCCCTGGAGTGATGATGATGATGATGATGATGATGATATTGCTTTTAAGTCCGTCGATAGAATACGGATTATTTGCATACGCGCATCCTAAAAAATATTTATTCTACTAGATGGCCCGGCGAACTCCGCATCGCCTTTAACTACTTTTACGTTAATTTTTCCGTATGGTTTTGTTGATTGAGATGAATTTATGTTGTCTGCATTCTCAGTATCATCCATAAATGTATCATAAGGACTATATATATTTATTGATGACATATTTTAAGGAGGCTTGCAGATTTCATTATACTTTCTTTTTTTCTACGAACTTGTTGGCAGTTTGGATTCTCATCATCATCATCAAGAAGTCTCTGTATAGTAATATAATCTTGTGATCTATTATAGTCATCTTGTTTTTTATTTAATTGAGACATGGAGATTGTTTCTCTGTAATATTAGGCATATTATTATAACTATCATACTTACTTACAGTTCTGTTATTCTGTTCCTTAGGACCTTCATATGTTTTTAAATTGACATTCTTCTTAAATGTAAGTTTTATGTCACATAGGCCTATACCAATTTGCGGAAATTCACTTGATATCTTATCATTCATGGTCTCTAGAACTCATTCGCCACATTGTTCAATGTCCCTTCTCGGTCCAGTTAAATTTAAATTAAGTTGCTGTCTTTCAGCCGGATTACTTAAAAACTAATACTTACACACGAAATTAATATATTATCAATATATTGAAAATAAAATAAACACTGAACACACTTAAATTATGAAATAATCAATATTTGTAATTAAATTGAAATTCGCGGTTGCAACAAAAATCACAGCCACCTGGATCTCTCTTTGTTAAATAATAAACCAATTACTTACACCGTCATCTGTTAGAATCGTATGGAACTCACAGATAATTATAACTCTTTGTTAAATAATAAACAAATAATTTTCAATAAAAATAATGCGACAATAAATTTAGTTATAAACAACCGTAGGTCTCAAGTTGGATCAAGCAGCACACAATGTGCAAAATTTTATTAAAATTGGTTCAGTAGTTTAGGATTCCATCGCGGACAAACAACGTGACACGTAATTTTTATATATTAAGATTACCCTCAAGGAACAACCCGATGTATGATGAGGAGTGGCATTATCCTTATAAAAATATGCATAGCATTTTTTATCCGTTAGTTCGTAGAAAAAGGGAGGGAATATATTGTCCACGTAACTATTGCAGTTCATTGTCTCTTCAAAAAAAAATAGAGGGTCAATTATCTTGCATCCATTGATTGCACGCCATACTCCGATAATGTTGTCGTTTGTAGAGTTTAGTGTGAATTTTCCTATTACAATGACGATCTTTATCATCATCATCATTATTGTCATCAAGGTTTAGGCCTTTTGGCATATTCCATCTTAAACTGTCACGCCATCTCTTCATAGGTAGACCAAAACTTATTTTTCCTACAATATATTAGTGACCGTCATATTACAGCCACGGAGATGAAATTTCTGCGACGAACTGCAGGTTATAGCCTTCTAGACCACAAAAGAAATTCAACAATAGCCAGAGAGTTAAACATCGTACCTATATCTGAATACCTCCAAGAATATAGAAACAATTGGCTAGCCCATATTCAGCGCGTGGATCGTCACAGAATACCAAAACAAATTCTTCACTACATTCCTCGAGGCAGAAGATCTGTGGGTCGACCTTTTCGGAGATGGCGGGAGACAGTAACGGGCCACTGGGCCTAATACTTGAAAGGCAGATGATGATGATGATGATGATGATGATGACAATATATTAGTTCAGGATGGCTTTTGATGTTCTAGTTGGTGACATGCGTTGAACATGGTCTCTCAATTCAGACCTATATTTTTCGATCATTGCCGCAATTGGTTGTATATCTAGTTCATTCCCGATGTGTATGCTTCTCCTATGATCTAACAACGTACAACCTGCCACAAATCGAAGTAATTTCATTTCTGAAGACTCTTTTATTATTCTACCAATTAGTCTGCGCAGGCGGGAAATATCTTCACTAACATGCTGTCTTTCTCTTTCTCTTCCTTACTATGTTGCCACTTCCTGTCCTCTGTATATGTTCTTTGTCAGAGAACTGACAAATACTATGGATTTTAATGGTCCGTCCTTCTAGGCGGCCATTGGCAAAATGACTAATTTGACAACCCTGTTACTATTGGGGTTACAGCCAAGAGGACCTGAGACAAAGGATATTAGTGCCAGAATCGGAGCCATATAAGAAAGTCACCGAAAAAAAAAGAAACAGAAGGAAAAAGAGATCGACGAAGAGTTTTACGCCTCAGACGCCATGGTGAACAGGGAGTGGACCGGAAGCAACCAAACACAAAGGCACGCAATCATAGGCCTAGCAACACATGGATATCATCATAAAATGTGCAAAATTACGAAATTCCACCAACCGACTGACTCGTGTGAATGCAAGATATGTGAACAAAAATGCGAGCGATACCGTTACAAACAATGCAGAAGATGGACGGGATCGTTGAACGAACTGATAAAAGACAAATCATAAACCTAAAACTTAATGCTCTTTCGAGTGCCACTTACCTACTTTATATATTATTATTATTATTATTATTATTATTATTATTATTATTATTATTATTATTATTATTATTATTATATTAGAGGATGTGAAGAATTTGAGTATCTGGGAGTAAAATTAGATAAAAAGAATAAACAAAAAAGTGATACTAAGAACAGAATAAATAAAGGTAGAGCAATAAAAGCAATGGTGAATGGAGTTTTATGGAACAGATATATAACCAGGAAAAATAAGTTGCAAATATATACTTCAATAGTGAGAAGTACTGTCACATATGGAGCTGAAGTTTGGAAATTCAACAAAAACTTAGAACAAAAACGTATGTCGAAGGAAACGGATTTCTTTACGAGAGCAGCAAGATGTTCAAAATTAGACAAAATAAGAAATACTGTCATAAGAGAAAAAATTAATATTGGTTATTCAATAGTAGATTATATACGGTATAAGCTATTAAATTGGTATGGGCACGTACGACGAATGCAAGAAGAAAGATTGCCCAGGAAAACATTGGAATGGTGTCCACCTGGAAGAAGGAGGAGAGGAAGACCTCGAAACTCGTGGATGCAGGAAATAAGAACTGGAATGAGAGAAAGGGGAGCGGAGGACATGGATTGGATGGAGAGAGACGAGTGGAGAAGAAAAATAAAACTTTAGGCACAGAAAGATGTGTATACATTGAAATTCTGTATATAAAAAATTATTTTTATTATTATTATTATTATTATTATTATTATTTATTATTATTATTATTATTATTGGGGTTACGTGTAGGAATGGGCTGTCCCTTCTCATTGCATGTTGCCACTTCTGATTTATTGTGAGGCTGGTAACGGAGAGATTTTAAATGATCCGACCGCTTGAGTGTTCCGTGCTTAAATGACTAATTTGACAACCAGGTTAAGATCTTTCAGACGTGTTTAGGGATTCTCCGCCCACAATTAAAATTAAACCATTTCAGTACGTGATCGGATGTACAGTGATCTCCTACATCCCTTCCACAGATTCAGTAGTTCGCTAAAACTCTTCCTCTCCGCCCGTGCGAAGTTAACTTGGTGGTATAATAGTTTTAACTGGTGTGTAGTTAATGTCCAGTTCTCACTTCCATATATTAATGACGATCATTTAGTTTATTGACGCAACCGCTCAACCATACCACATAGTTTGAATTTAATGTACTCTGACAAACTATCACATGCAATAGTTAATAAAACTAAAGAGAAAAAACTTGGCTGAACCGGGATTTAACCCAGGATCTCCAACTTTGCTCGCTTGTACTCTACAGATGGCTTGCTTGAGAATATTATTTTAAAGTTTATTTTAGTATTCAGGTGATATAGCGAGGAGTTAAGTCCCATTATAATGTGTTCTAGGTAGAAGCAAGTCTCTTTTAATGTGAATAGAGGAGTTAAGTCCCATTATAATGTGTTCTAGGTAGAAGCAAGTCTCTTTTAATGTGAATAGGGGAGTTAAGTCCCATTATAATGTGTTCTAGGTAGAAGCAAGTCTCTTTTAATGTGAATAGAGGAGTTAAGTCCCATTATAATGTGTTCTAGGTAGAAGCAAGTCTCTTTAATGTGAATAGAGGAGTTAAGTCCCATTATAATGTGTTCTAGGTAGAAGCAAGTCTCTTTTAATGTGAATAGGGGAGTTAAGTCCCATTATAATGTGTTCTAGGTAGAAGCAAGTCTCTTTTAATGTGAATAGAGGAGTTAAGTCCCATTATAATGTGTTCTAGGTAGAAGCAAGTCTCTTTTAATGTGAATAGAGGAGTTAAGTCCCATTATAATGTGTTCTAGGTAGAAGCAAGTCTCTTTAATGTGAATAGAGGATTTAAGTCCCATTATAATGTGTTCTAGGTAGAAGCAAGTCTCTTTTAATGTGAATAGAGGAGTTAAGTCCCATTATAATGTGTTCTTGGTAGAAGCAAGTCTCTTTTAATGTGAATAGAGGAGTTAAGTCCCATTATAATGTGTTCTAGGTAGAAGCAAGTCTCTTTTAATGTGAATAGAGGAGTTAAGTCCCATTATAATGTGTTCTAGGTAGAAGCAAGTCTCTTTTAATGTGAATAGAGGAGTTAAGTCCCATTATAATGTGTTCTAGGTAGAAGCAAGTCTCTTTTAATGTGAATAGAGGAGTTAAGTCCCATTATAATGTGTTCTAGGTAGAAGCAAGTCTCTTTTAATGTGAATAGAGGAGTTAAGTCCCATCATAATGTGTTCTAGGTAGAAGCAAGTCTCTTTTAATGTGAATAGATTTCACGAAATTTAAAGTGAAAGAAATGTGTGTCTGTCGCTGGAGTTCCTGAAGGGTAGTGTGCCAACGAACAAAACTGGATATCCTGGTTTGAAATCTCTGTTCGACATTATTCTCTTTAGTTGCAATAAAATTCAAATTTGTCATATTTAATTAAATAAAAGAAAAACACTAAATTGAGGTAAACAATTCCACCATATACGGTATGTTAGAACACCTGCTTAATTATAATTAAGCTTTACGTGGGTATCTGGCTATTCAAGTCGGTGCATTTAATTTCTTTTTTGCGCGATAGTGCGTTTAGTCCTACTTACCAACAATGACGACCATTATTGAAAGTTCAAATTCATACATTTCGGGGTTAAAACCTAAATAACTATACTGTAATATTACATTTACACCCACGTGCGGAAAGTAAAACCACTGCCCTCTATATATATATATATATATATATATATATATATAAAAACTCCTGGCGCGACAGGCCTACAAGGCCCTTAGCCTACCAGCCGGCTGCTGGCCTCACATCCACATGTGTCAATCACAGAGGTATATGATAATCAGCCAGTGTAGGGGTGACATGTGGTCAGCATGTCGAGTTCCCTAGCCGTTATAGCTGGTTTTCTCAACCTGGAGCCGCTACTTATTGTAGCTACCCAAATGCCTCACGATGCTGGGTGGGCACCGGTCCCATACTGGCTGAAATACCATGAGAAAATTTCTTCCACCATGGAGACTCGAACCAGCGCAAGTCCCATAGCTCTGCGCCAAGGCTTCCTACCTTAACCACTCGGCTACGGCGCGGGACGCCCTCTATATATACTACGTACAATATATATATATATATATATATATATATATATATATATAGAAAATATCCAAAAGGTAGTGTTAGTATACATTATACGAAACAAATCACTGCATTTTAAATGAACTGAACTTTATTTGAAACAATAAAAAACAATAAATACGTACTTGCGGCCATGTTATCAATAATTGTTCTCAAGGCCTCCTGCTGTTTCAACTAATAAACATTGCCTACACTGTTAACGTTAGTCAATTTGTTTATAATGAACGCAAATATTTCCAACAAATATATTATTTTACTATTATTTATTATTTTAAAAACACCGTCGCGCAAAAAATAATGTACAACGCACGTTTGTGAAGTATTTTACAGAATCTCGGAAATTAAAAACCTCGTTATCGCTCGGTTTTTAAACATCTTTCCTTGATTCTGTAAAAACCACTTCTCAATCTCGCATCGTAATATACTATTATAAGGTTAGAGTTTTAACAATTTAATAGCGTCGAGTAGGCCTAATGATGATGTACTTCTTGCGTTAAACTATGTACAGATTTTATTCGACCGTTTTCTAGCTTCTACTCTATATCGCCATCTTCGTGGTGCAAGTAGTTAGACATTCGCCCTCCCTCTCTGAGTACCGAGTTCGCGTCTTGCTCATTCCGTACTCGATTCGTGATGGACGAATCGGGGCCAGGGTAGGGATATTTTTTTCAGGATTTCTCCCGTTTTCTCCTACCAAAAAGTTCGTTAAAACCTCTCCTTGTAACTCATGACATTCATTCCGTTTAATTGCATTTAATCTGCTGCAGTGCTCGTGCGTAGCCTGGTCAGCCGGTGTCCTCGTATATTACAGGCTTTCTATAATATAAGCTTTGGAACCCCATCAGCCCACTGCTCTTCAACATCATGACAGCTGATATTGTGGATATCACCAAAGATAGTGCGACATCGATCATAATGTTCGCTGATGACATGGTATTGGGATCATCAAACAAAGATGAACTACAATGCACATTAAATAGACTCGAAAAATGGGCAAATGAAAACTGCCTGCAAATAAACCATCAGAAAACTAAACAGATGACCTTCAGAAAAGGAGGAAAACCTACCGAAAATGACAGGCTAATGCTCCTTGGTGAGCCACTAGACGTTGTATCGCAATTCAACTACCTAGGCATCACCCTACAAACAACCATTAAATCCTACAGAATACATGTGCAACAGAAGGTTTCAGCTGCAATAAGAGCGATATACAGCATCAAAAATCTCCACCAATTATCAACAGAAATAGCTATGACGCTCTTCAAGACAGTCATAACTCCCATAACAACATATGGAATTAACATAATATGGGACAAACTCACAAACAGAGACTTGACACAAATAGAAACAGTAAAAGCACGCTTCATGAAAAGAGTTCTGGGAATTGGAAAAACAGCACCTTCAAGAATGACATACATCTTAATGAAAGAAACCTTCTTCATTGAAGACATTAGACGGCAGCTATTCCTACCGAACACCTGCGCATATGAGACAACAATGCAAGGACTACAGGGGAAGAGGAATGACATCTGCAGCGAATTCTACACAACAGAGGCTATGTGTACGAGAGAGTGGACACGACCAAACTACGAGATGAGGCACATCCTAACACGGTATGCAATCCATGGCTTTCACCACAAGGTTTGCAGCACAAAGCGATTCCACGAGCCAAACCAAGAATGCATATGCGAACTGTGCAACACTCCATGTGAACGATATCACGTCGAAAAGTGTGCGGAAAGACAATTATCGTTTAACAAGTTTTGCTTAGACTAAATTTACAATTTGCACATTTGTGCGCATTTACTTTCATTCATTCAATAAATATAAGCTTCATTTCATCTCATCCCTCGACCTCTCATTACACCGTACCACGAAAGAGGATTTAGTTTATACGATGAATTTTTCCTCAGTTACAATGAGTTGTCGCCTGTTCCTCGTCTCGTCCAATAACGATCCTGTATTTCTCAATTTCTGTACCAAAATATAAATTGTACTCTTAAATGGAATTGAACATTACATTTTTTTTCGGCACTCTTCTTCATAATTCGCGCTTCGCAAAAGTATAATCAATGAATACACGCTACTCCACACTGAACTTCGTTACATCTCAATATGATCAGTCGTGGGAGCTCGTAAACAGAGGGGGCGCGTGGCGTCATCCCCAATTCCACACGCAGTTGCAGACTGTTTCTCGGCATGCAAATTACAAAGATCTGCCTTGATTTCTGGCGAAAACTAGGAAAAAAAGTTCAGGTTGGTCGGCACCTTTCAAATGTGAGCCTCAAAAGGTACCGTTTGTCATAAATCACTTGGTCTGATTACTTTAAATATATTTTAAAATTGGATTAAACGATATTAAATATTATTGAGAAAATTATTTAAAACTATTCAAATAAAAGCATACAAGTATTTGAGAATAAAGTTCTTAGGAAAATGTTTGGACCAAAGAGAGATGAACAGACAGGTGAATGGAGAAGACTGCATAACAGTGAATTACATGGTCTTTATAGGAAGCCAGATATAATGAGAACAGTTAAGTCTCGTAGGCTGCGATGGGCAGGACATGTGGCACGAATGGGGAATGAAAGACGTGCATGGAAGCTTATTGTAGGAAAACCAGAGGGAAAACGTCCAGTCGGTAGACCAAGAATGAGGTGGGAGAATAACATTAACTATGATTTGAGGGAAGTACATTATACAGGGGATGATTGGGAAACATTGGCTCAAGATGGGGATATATGGAGAGCTTATGTCCGGGCGGCCATGAACCTGCGGGTTCGATAGTGCCAGTTAGTTAGTTAGTTAGCTAATACTTTCTTTCTATATAGCCCGCTACTAAATCAAAGATGACCTGATACTAAGTGGCGTGCACCTGAGGTGCCAATTCTCATAAATATACTTATGAAATCCCTATACAACATCCATTTTTTTCGTCGGATTATTACGGAACGTTTACACAATACTAAAAAGTTATTTTTCCGCCTGGTTGATCTGATGGTTATATTCTTCGCTTCTGGTTTCAACGGTCACGGATTCAAACCCGACCAATGTAGATGTCTAGCGACAACTCACGTATGTGTTTAATTGTAAGGCTCTGGTTTTGGACTATAATAAGGACACACACACAGATATATATATGGTAAACTCGTCTAATTTTGTGATATTAATGTTCTAGACTATCGTCATCATCATCAGCATCAAGGATTAGATCTGCTGGTCTGTTTAGATCTCAGTTTAGAATTGGTCTATCCATCTTTTACTGGGTCTTCCAACATTTCTTCGTCCTAGTGGATCGTAATGAAGAATCTATTTCAGAATTCTATTGTTATCCATTCTATTGATGTGCTCCATCCATTCATCCCTGTATTGTGTAATTCCATCTAATAGTTTGAATATATTCAATTATGTTCGTATATCCTCACATCGCCTTTGATCCATTATTGTATAGCCAGCTACACTCCTCAGAAACCTCATTTCTGACGATTCTACTCTTCGTTTTTGGTTTTTGGTTAAGACCCAATGTTCCGATTCATACAGTAGCGTTGGAACCGCCATTGTTTTATAAGATTTTAAAAGTGTCTCCTTTCTAGTTCCTTTGAGACTTGGTTTTATAGTGCCACACATATAATTAAATTTATTTATTTTGTTTTCAATGTCTTCACTATTTCTATATGATACATTGTATCCTAGGTAATTAGAATTGCTGACTTGTTCCATTATTTTATTCTCTAATTTCTAGACTATTGTACCTTAATATTATGAAAATTTCTGATCAGAGTCTTAGGAATATTAAAGTTAAGGATATATGAATGAAATATAAATATATATTCTCAGTTTCCGAATATACATTTTATTACCAATATAACATAAATTATATAGCTATCTATTTTTCTGGAGATTTGAAGATTTCGGGCAATTTCGTGATAGTATTAGAGTAAATTCGTATATTTTTTTTTAATCACTCTCCATGTTACATACGGGGTGAATCATAAATATAACTATACGTTTGATCGCGTTGTGTGATGAAAATATTACCACTACAGGAAATTTGAAATTACCGTTGGAAAGCAATTATTCAAATTACAACAATGGAATAAAACAAAACAGCGTAGAACTTACGTCATTAGTCAAAATGGCGTTGAATATGCAACAGCAAATTACAATTGCTGCATGGGCAATAACGTGTGCTAATGATCGTGAGGCCGCAATAACGGGCAAGACGTGAGTTTAACGTAGCATTGCAGCCGTCGACTGTGGGGAAGTGGAGAAGTGGAGAAAACGACTGCTGGAAACGGGAAGGATGTAGAAAATCAAACCTCCTAGAAGGCCTCGCATTAGCACGGATGCAGAAACAACGAAGAAAATTGTGGAGGCGTTCGACGCTAGCCCACAAAAATCAATCCGCCAAGCTGCACATGAGCAGTGATTTGTTTTGTTTTGTTCTATTGTTGTAATTTGAAGGATTCCCTTTCCAATGATATCATATTACCTTTAATAATAATATTTTCGTCACAAAATGCGATCAAACGTATAGCCATATTTCTGAATCACTCTGTACAATGCATTTGAAATCCCACTTATAAAAAGTCAACCCTTGACACTTCTCATGGAACCACAGATCACATTTTCGTCATTGTATCCGTTCACCTTTACTGTCGATGAATATCTATTCAAAAATGTACTTCTTCACACAGACACGTATTAAATCTAACAACTGCTAACATGAATAAAAACACTTCCTCTGCAAGTTAGCATAAAATACACCTAAGGAAGGCTGTTATCACAAATAAGAAATCACAGCAAGAAAATAGACTTTCTGCCATTTGTGAGACAGAAAAAATAATTGTGATGATCTTATAGAAGATTTGCGGGCTGTTGGCCGTAGTCTTGAGGCTTGTAGTTCCCCGACGTTTCGCCAGAGACTGCGTCCGGCATCTTGAAGGGTTGCCTTGAGACTCAAGACTTCGGCCAACAGCTCGGAAATATTCTACAAGATCATCATAATAACTCCGACCGTGAAAGTCTAAGTCAATATAAAAAAAATGTTTTTCTTGCCAGTACAACTTCGTTACAAACTAAAGAAAAAAAATATAACGAAATTAATGCAGTTAGGCACACACACACACACACACACACACACATATATATATATATATATATATATATATATATATAATGATATATGATTTGAATTGAGGTGAATAAGGTTAAATTAGAGAAATAAGGTTCAATGATAAGTAATACGTAGTTTATTCTTGATGTTCATAGAGACCTGTCAGTCCTTTGAGTCTTGTAATTACGTTGAAGTAATTATTTGCAAATAAACTTAATTGATTGATATAACGCGTTGATTAATTCACTTAATCACTTTTCTTACAGTAGATTTATTATTATTGAGCGGATTTTGAGGTTCTAAAACTAAGTATGGTGATATAAATTAATGTAATAGGCCTAAGTTTTTATATCCAATCGACTGATTTTTTATAATATAAGTTACAAAAACGTTTCTCTAGAATTTTTGTGTGGGATCTAGCAATATTATATTTATATTATACACTTTACTCTTAAATTAAAAATAAATAAAGTTATATTTATATTATTTATTTTTAATTTAAAACTAATATTTGTAATATAAATGTATTATTACTAGAGCCCACACAAAGTTTGAGAAATATTTTTGTAAGTTATATTATTGAAAAATCAGGTGATTGGTTATAAAGACTTAATATATTAGCCTAATTGTATCATTATACTAGCCTATGTTGCAATCTTAACTTCTAGAACCTAAAAATTCGCTCCTTGCTTATTGTACTTAGTGTATGAGAATATTATTGATGAAGATATCGATTGATTTTTAGGGTGGGAAAATTCAAAGGGCAAATCCTCTGGGAGAATTTTAAAGCCGTAGGTCTCGAATCTGCAGGGTGCCCCTGAGAGAAATTTCACTGACCTTCCTCATCCAAGTAATGACTTAGTTGCCTTCTATATGTCTCATTGAGGTGCTGTGCTGATCACATGTCACTGACATTTTAGGGAAATAAGCGTAACTAAATTAGCTTGGTCAAGAAACTCCCGCTGGTTAGCACCTAAACACAGTCTCGCATGTGTCACTAAATGGAGTTCTAATCCCTTATAGTGAGACAGTAAAAATTCAAGGAGTATTTATTGACAACTTAAATTGGAATACACAGAAATAAACCATACATGCAAAACAGTCTTCTCAATAATACATTCATTAAATCGCGTAAGAAATTGTCTGCCATTCGCTCTTAGGAAAATGTTAGTAGAAACACATGTAATGCCCCATTTTGATTATTGTGACACTCTTTTTACAGACTTAAATATTATTTACACTCAAAGACTTCAACGTGTTCATAATTCTTCCGCACGTTTTATTTGTGGTATTCGCAAATTTGACCATGTTACACCGTCCCTGGAACAATTATCGTCGCTTCGTGTAAGAGATCATAGAACTGTCCATTCACTATCCCTTCCCTATAAAATCCTTCACACATCATCGCCTAATTATTTATCACGCCGCTTCATCAGACTATCCGACACACATAATCTTGACACTCGATCCCATCAGCACATTGTCCTTTATATCCCTCCTCATGACACTGTATATTATTCATTATCTTTTACGGTCTCACTTACCAAAACATGGAATTCCCTTCTGCCCTATGTCAGAGACTGTCAAACTATAACATCCTTCAAAAACAAATTAAAGAATTATTTAATAACAAACTAACTTTATACACCTCACTGATAGTATTCTTTTAACAATTAATAAATTTAATTATCTATGAAAATAATATTAAGATTAACAAATATTTTCTTTTGTTTTGTTTTAAATATTGTACAAACGTAAAATTAGTTTTCTATATATCATTATTTTTCTTTGTTTCATATATACATTAGACAGGGACAATTTAATATGTCTTGCTTGTATACATTTTATTATTAGTTTTAGTCTTAATTTTAACTAACATTAACTAGTTGCATTATAGATCGTAATATAATAGATATTATCTTTTTGATCAAATTTTTGTTTAGTATTTAATATTAGAGTTCATTGTGATTGTTATATTCTGATGTAATATATGTTTGCCCTGTGAGTGGAAGAGAAGGCCACATGGCCTTAACTCCACCAGGCTAAATAAATAAATCTAAAATCACCTCTTGTCTACAAGAGGGATATATTGGATATATAAAAATGTTTTTTATACTCCATTTCTATATTAAAAATAAATGTTTACTTCTAGGCATTAATATTAGGGTATTTGAAAATGAATGCGCGTAAAGTATATTTCATCAGAGGAAAGTTTAGTGCTGTTACAACAACGAACTGAAAGTGTAGTTTACTTTAGTTAAACTACATTGAGGAAAATGTATAATGAAAAAGTAAAAGAGAGATTGCTAATAATATTAATTATAACATTAACCTTCCATTAGAAGGACAAAAAGCGGGCTCACACAATTACGCTATTTAAATCCAATTCACAATAACGAAGTTAACAGCGAACTGACACAGGTCGCAACATCCGCTTTCTATTCCGTTAACCGCGTCATACTACATCCCAATAGCAGGAAAAACCTTCCTCCCTTTAACTAGGGTTTCAATAAAGTACATACAACCTTCGAATTTCGTTCCCCGGGTAGTCAATTTATGAATGATTACTCCATCCCGATATCTCACTTCAAATCGAAACAAATTGGACATCCGTGTTCATCGTAATCATCATTATTAGGATATGAACATATTGACCCTTTCCGATCGCCATTGTAATATGTGATAAGATCCATTTTCCAGCGGCCTGTTTGGTCCCCCTATATTTACTTTACCCTGAGGTATGCTGCACAGCATTTTTTTATAAATCCAGTTTCCATCCATTCTTTGGATATGTGTTTGTCTTGTGTTGTGGTTTAAGGCATCATGTCTTGATGCAGAACTACAGCATTTGCAATGGTTCGAATCCCCATCTTCAGGAAAAACTGAAGATGATGATGGGGATTCGAACCATTGTAAATGCCGTAGCTGTCCCAACTCCTTTCAAAAAACGTTAAACTGAAAATATAAAAACTATTATTCTACCAGTTATATTATATGAGTGCGAAACATGGACTCTTACTTTAAGGGAGGAAAGGAGACTACAAGTATTTGAGAATAAAGTACTTAGGAAAATTTTTGGATCAAAGAGAGATGAACAGACAGGTGAATGGAGAAGACTACTTAACAATGAACTACATGGTCTTTATAGGAAGCCAGATATAATAAGAACAGTTAAGTCTCGTAGACTGCGATGGGCAGGACATGTTACACGTATGGGGAATGAAAGACTTGCATGGAAGCTTCTTGTAGGAAAGCCAGAGGGAAAGCGCCCAGTTGGTAGACCAAGAATGAGGTGGGAGAATAACATTAACTATGATTTGAGGGAAGTAGATTATACAGGGAATGATTGGAAAGCATTAGCTCAGGATAGGGATGTATGGAGAGCTTATATCCGCGCGGCCATGAACCTACGGGTTCGATAGTGCCAGTGAGTAAGTAAGTATCATCTTCAGGCGCGACAACTTCAAAAGTGAGAGTTTTGGCCGTCTCAACAATCCTCCTCCATGCAAATCTGTCTCTTACCATATTCAAATTAGTCACTTTCATTTTCTTTAGATCGTTCATTGTGTCATCCTACCATCTTATTTTCGGTCTTCCAACTGCTCTGCCTCCTATAGGTTTCAATTTATAGAGTCTCTAAACCAATCTCTGATCATCGTTTCTTACTAAATGTCTCAACCAACCAATTCTGAGTGATCTTGTAAGATTTACTATATTCTGATTTTTATTAATATGTTTAGGGTTCGAATCCCCAGGGAAAATATTTTTTTCATATAATTTCAGCCAATATATGACGGTACTCGCCCAGTTACGTGAGGAATATTGGTAGCTACACTATCGTAAGTTGTGATTCCTGGTTGAGAAAATGAGCTATAACGGCTGGGAGACCCAAAATGATGACTGTCACCTCTTTGCTTGCTATCGTTTACCTCGATGATTAACATACGTGGATACGTGACCAGCAGTCGACTGGTAGGCCAAAGGCTTCTACACCTGTCGTGTCGTTGACTTCTTTATGTATTGTTTATTTCTCTCATTTTTTTAAATTTAAGTTGCACAGGATAATCGTAAATTGCCATTACACAAACTCCTAGGACTTGTAGAGCGAAATAAGTAGATAACGTTTTGAATAGGAAACTTTATCATAAGTAATGCCACGAGTGATTTCCAATTTATCTAGAGGATTTGGAAATCAAGAGTGGCATTTGTGAGGACTATTTAACGAATAAAATTAAACTTTTTACTAAAAAAATCATTATTTAAATATAGTTACCAGTATTTTAAAATATGTATATAATTAATTTAAACGACGATGTTTGAAAACAAATCAGAAATGTGTGGTTATGTACATTCACTGCAACTTGAACATATTATTTATTGCCAAATAGGATCGGAATTTTGTAAGAATGCACCCTAGTGGTGAAATAATGATACGTATCAAACTATATATTATAATCAACATTATAGGTATTAATTTAAAAAAAAACTCAGTAAAATCACGCAGTAAAATCACGGAATCTGTTCATTATTTGCTATATTCAATGTATTTATTGGAGAAAAATAATGCTCTGACCTGTTCAGAATATTAAAAAGGAGGAGCTTTCTTTATCACAAAAGATGGAGCTGGTAAAGAGAAATCGATAAAGAGCGAGTTGAAACACGACTTTCATTGGGTGTAAAACAAAATTCATTGAAACGTGATTGGTCACTGACTACAATTTGGGGCATGAGTTGAATAGTCACCTTAAGAGTAATTATTGTTTATGCTCAAACTGTCCACCGCTGTGGTCTCGAGGTAGCGTGCCGCCTTGTTACGCAGCGGGTCCGGGTTCTATCCCCGGTCGGGACAGTTTTTCTGGGTGAGGTTTTTATCGGGGGTTTTCCTCACCTGTAAAACAAATGTCAGGAAAACGTTAAGGCCCAAACGGTCCCCGAAATCATATGGTCATCATCATCATCATCATCCTTCACCGGTGTGGAAACCAACGGGAAGCTACCACACCTACAATTCGCTAGTAAAGCTGCAAAGCATAGCATGAAAATGCTATGATTGCAGTGAAAGACCTGTCCTCGGGCAGAATTACTATGGATGGATACTCGAACTAATCAAACTTGTCTACTGTACTTAACATTGTGGTTAGTACTTATCCATTAAAATAGCAGTTCGATGTGGTAACCATAAAGTTCATTGCGCTCATTGAACCTGCGAATCATGTTCTGGTACACTCGCTCCATCTTATTGTTACAGTAGCAAAGTGATATTCCTTGGATATTGTAACGAAATCAGTGAATGTTAGGTTGTGTAAATGTAATTAATTGATACATAAATTACTATCGATTTATTACCGGCAGACGCGGGAGATTGAAATTCAGAATTCTAACTTGCTCCTCCAGCAAGAAAACGTTTCCACACAAAGGTTTAAACGTTATACACTCAGTCCCTACAAGTTTGTAGAGTAAGAAAAATTTTCAAACATTCTGTATACTGTATTTGTAGTTCATCCCTTAATTTTACGTTTATTTTATGATCACTTAAACAATATCCAATATGCTATATTAGAAAACGCTTCTATGAAATCACAGTTTTTTATATTTCAGACTTTTCTTAGCACCCATGTCTCAGATCCATATATCAATGTATGAAATACTACTGTTTTATAACATTTTATTTGGGTTTCTTTAGTGGTCTTGTTGTTTACATTTATTGTGCCGCAAATCTGTTGAAATTTTCCCACCTTTCTCCTCATATGATCTGTATTTTGTAAGTATGATAATGAATGTCCTAATAAATTAAAATATGTTAACATGTTCAATTATTTTCTATTCAATTTTTATGCTCGTTCTTCTACATTGGGTTACAATAAATGTCATTGCTATTGTTTTAAATTAAAATCCCAAGACATTTCCATAATCTATGCTTTGCTTTTTTGTAATTGGTTTTCTGAAGAACTTACGATGACCTAGTTGTCTGCAAATAAAACCATTGTGTTTTTCTAAAAGTTTATCAAATGAAACGTCCCAAAATCTTAATATTTTCAATATTTAAATATCAAGAAAAAATCCACGGTCTTCTTCTGTGTTTAATTATTTCCAAATAATCAACTGAGATTAAAACTAATACTCAATTTAGGTCTATGTTCACTACTTTGTTTACACATTGAATTTTGCTATCTAATATACAGCCCATGTCAGTTTGTATCAATCACGGTCAACTCTGATTGAAATATTGTCGAAATTAAATTGTCAGATACCGAGCGAGTTGGCATAAGGCCGGTAACGTTTGAAACTTATTCGAAAGATCCCGGGTTCAAATCCCGACCAATCTAAGTTTTTTCTTGGTTTTCCTCAATCATCAAGGCAAATGTGGATTAAAATTTTATTATCAAGACCTATTTCATCATACGCAATCATTAAATAAGTTACAGGCCTAAATATAAATAAATAAATAGACGCTATATGATCTTAGATGTTAAAAACCTCTTTAAATGCAAAAAAAAAAAAATAATAAAAAAGAAGTCTAATCCGATGAGCAAGTATTGTTCGAAAATTGTCGAATCTATCAAGTAAGTGTTTCCAATATAAAGTATTGAACATTACAAAGCCGTTCTATTGCACAGAGCAACAAAAAATAAACTTTTTTTTTGTCTCAGAGAGACTAATATGTGATTCTGATATTATTTTTTCTCTTGAATTCAAATATGATATCGGTTTTTCTCCATCACGCAAGGTTTCCGAGAGACAGGAATTTATAATTTCACACACTTTAGTATTTTCTACATTCGTAACTACACAATATTCGAACATTCGGACTCACCTAGAAAGTAAGAAATGATGATTTTCTGCTATAGGTCGCCTGTGGAACATCTCTCTTGATGGTCCAACAATAATCGGCCAGCATATTATAATTCCATTTGCCTTGATATCTCTTTTCCATAGTTGAAATCTCCTGATGAAAGTGTTCCCCGTGCTCATCGCTCAATGGACAAATTGACGAAAAAACGTTTATTAAAAGATGATTATTTAAATCCATTAATTGAAATTGAAATTGAAATAAAAACTGTGGGTGATGGACAAATTCCGAATACTTATTTGAAAACAGGATAAAAAAAACTGCATTTAGTACAACTATCGGTAATCATGAGACAAAAATCGTGTTGAACAATGTTATTAAACAGTAAATTCAGTAAAAAAATCATTCTATGTAATGCGTAACTTATTATTTCTATTTTATTGCTATTAAAAAAAGGTTTAAGGCAAAGTTGCAGTTTATCTCCAACTCTATTTAAAATTTATCTCGAAAGAGTACTACGAGACTGGAGGAAAAAATGTCACAAAATGGGCATACCTATCCAAAATACACATGTATATTCATTAAATTTTGCAGATGACCAGGTATTAATAGCACAGGAACACGATGACATAGAATATATGGCTAAAAAACTAAAAGAAGAATATGAAAAATGGGGACTTTATATAAACATTGAGGAAACTAAATATCTGTGTATAGGAGAAGAAATGGAAAATATAAATTTCAACAATGGAGAAGAACTAAAACCTAGTATTGAATGCACTTATTTAGGAACAAAATTAGACCATTCAGGCGATAACACAGTGGAAATTAAAAATAGAATCGCACTAGCAAAACAAGCAATAAATGCTTTAAACTCTGTTTGGTGGAGCAAAAATATTAGAAAAAATAGAAAATTACAAATACATCAAACCATAATTCAGAGCATTTTAACATATGGTGCTGAAGTCTGGCAAATTCCTACCAGGGAAATGAAAAGAATTTTAAGTACAGAAATGGATGTTTTAAGAAGATCAGCTGGAAAATCTAGAATGGATAGAATACGAAATAAAGAAATAAGGGAAATTATGGGTGTTCAAGAGGAGCCGGACATCATAGACATCATAGAAAAGAAAAGATTGCAGTGGTATGGTCATGTCAAACGAATGCCAGAGCAAAGATTGCCAAAAATTTTTATGGAATGGATCCAAATGGAAAGGAGGAAGAGAGGAAGACCGAAGAAAACTTGGATAGAAGGGGTACAAGCAGCTATGAATATCAGAGGAATGGAGGAAGATCAATGAATGGATAGAGAGGAATGGCGTTTGATTTCCGGAAGACGCGGCAGCTGCCATGATACCGGATGATAATGATGATGATGATACAGTATTAAACATTTTATTCACTAAATAGTCGTTTTGCTCGGCATAAACAATTCTCGGTATTTCCGAATGTTGTCATGCATCGTAACAATTCATTACAAATCGTAATTAACGCTTTTAAAATTCATATTAAAAGTACCGTTGAGGTTATGTAATAAGATATTAAATATAAAATTCATCGTAGACTTTGGAGGTTTGGCACGGGAAGAAGACAGCAGCTGTAAAAACCGAAGATAGATGGATAGATGGATAGATGGATAGATGGATAGATGGATAGATGGATAGATGGATAGATAGATAGATATAGAAATATAAAATTGGTACCTGGTAGGTCAGTCGTCCTCAACTAAATTATTGAACTTCATCAAGTAGTTCCAATATGGAGGCCTTTCAAAAACAGTGTCCATCTTCTGCATTTTAACTGATATTATCGCCTCACTATGATGGTTATCCGTTTACGCTGGTAACGTGCGACGATGCTAGACAATGATTAATGTGCGGAATTATAGTGGCGGTAGTCAGCATCTTTTTATTTAATTATGTATAACAACTGCGGTGAAATAAAGCGAGCCGCTGGACAACCATCATAGTGAGGCGTTAATACTGATATTGTTTTATAAGTTGTACTACCGGTTTAGGTCTGCAGGTGTGTTCTCATTGAGTAGGTCTGTATTCTTTGCTTCTTTTAGAATTTCTGTATCTTCAAGGATGCTGATCCTGTTGTTGTTATACTCTCTGCGTAGTACTGACATAGTATTATCGATTTTATCGAACTGATGACCCGTTTATAGTGTGTTTGGCAAAACTTGATTTTCTTCATTATTAATAATTTTTTTGAAATGTTCAGTGTGTCTTGTGTTGAAATTTCTTGTTGTTTTGCCTATGTAGAACTTTTCGCATTTATTGCTCTTTAGTTTATAAACGCCTTTATTTTCGTATTTATTTCTTACCTCTATTTTGTTGGATATAACAAATAAAGACGATTATAAACTAAAGTGCAATAATTTCGAAAATTTCTACATAGGCAAAACAACAAGAAATTTCAACACAATATACCCTGAACATTTTAAAAATGTTATTAATAACGAAGAAAAATCAAGTTTTGCCAAACACATACTATAAACGGGTCATCAGTTCGATAAAATCGATAATACTATGTCAGTACTACACAGAGAGTATAACACAACAGGATCAGCATCCTTGAAGATACAGAGATTCTAAAATAAACGAAGAATACAGACATATTCAATGAGAACACACCTGCAGACCTAAACCCGTTGTACAACTTATACAACACATCAGTACCAGTTAAAATACAGAAGATGAAACATTGTTTTTGAAAGGCCTCCATATTGTAACTACTTGATGAAGTTTAATAATTTTGTTGAGGACGACTGACTTACCAGGTGCCAATTGTATATCTAATATATTAAATAGTAATTACTCTATGTCGTAATGTTTAATACTAGTGCTACTTCTGATTATGGGGATTCTGGTTGTCAAGTATACTATTTGGCTTATTGTTCCCATAACAAGTATGCACTATTCAATTTTCAATATCTAACATTGAAAATAGAAATACGGATTTCAGTTAAAATATAGGGTCTTTAATATATTACGCAATTTTTAAAAATGAATAATTAAGTCAAAAATTCATCCAATTTTTTTTTTCATCTACTTACACTCCCATTTAAATTATATTTGGCACTAGCTAATACCCAACGAGCATAGCTACGTCTAAAAAATGTAATTTTAAAGTTAATTAAATTGTATGGTATACGCTGAGACGAACCAAACATGGAGGTTGTTAGTTTTTAATTTCGTATTTCAGGTAAACCTCAACTTCTAATTGTCGGATTTCGCTTATTTTTGGATAATATCTATCTTAGTTTATATTAATGGGATATACTCAGTTTCCGTTTTTGAATATATAACTTTTATAGTTGAAGAGTTTTATCTCCTTAAAAGATTTACAATCTTTCACCTTTAACTTCAGCCATTCTACTATTTGAAACGATGATTATTCTCAACTAATCATAAAGATATTGGAACCTTATATTTCATCTTCGGAGCCTGAGCGGGAATAGTAGGGACATCATTAAGAGGATGTGAAACATACAAAATTGTGATGGCTAGAGCTATTTTTAAATTTCCACTTCTAATTAAGTCCTACACTTAATGGTTTTAGAGGGTCCAGTTGTGAATCTAAACCATCTATGGACCCGCTCAAACACACACAATTTTTTTTTATCAAAATCGGTCCACTCGTTTAGGCATTTTCAGATTTCAGGTAAATTTCTACTTCTAATTTATCGGATTTCCTTATTTTTTTGCATAATACCTACCTCGGTTTATTTTAATACGATATACTGAGTTTCGTTCTGAAACATCGAAAAATGTGACCGCTAGAGCGACTTTTAAATTTTCACTTCAGATGAACTCCTACACTTAATGGTTTTAGAGAGTCCAATTGTGGATTTAACCATCGAGGGACCCAACCAGACATCCACAAAAAGGTTAATCAAAATCGGTCCAGTCGTTTAGGAGGAGTAGAGTGACAAACACAGGTACAGACGAATATATATATATATCTATCTATCTTCGGGTTTTTACAGCTGCTGCCGTCTTCCCGTGCCAAACCTCCAAAGCCTACGGTCTTGGGCATCTTCGATGCTTAGCCCTCTAGCTTGCATTACTCTCTTCATGTTTTCCTTCCATGTTAACCTTGGTCTTCCTCTTTTCTTCTTTCTGTTAGGATGCCATTCATATAGTTGCTTCGGCCATCGCTCATCTTCCATTCTTAAAACATGTCCTAACCACTTTAATTCCTTTTCCTCAATTCTTTCAATTATGCTTTCTTCTGCTTCCATTTTGTTTCTAATTTCCTTATTTGTGACACGTTCTAATTTAGACTTTCTGGCACTTCTTCGTAAATATATATAAATTAATTACATATGCAAGTGAAAATTGGAGTCTTAACCGTTCAGACAGAAGGAAAATAGAAACTGCAGAAATGAAGTTCCTACGTTCAGTAGCGGGTGTGACAATTTTGGACAAGAAAAGAAGTGAGGATATTAGGAAGGACTTAAATATTTTTAATTTAACAAATATAATTGACAACATGAGAAACAACTGGTATGAACATGTCAAGAGAATGCCTACCGATATAATCCCTCAGCTGTTACTAAAGTACAAACCAATAGGACATAGAAATGTTGGACGCCCATTTACTAGATGGGAGGATTCATTAAATCCCACTTGATGTGAAAACAGGTCAAAAGGCCTAATTTCATGAAGCAGAAGAAGAAGAAGAAGAATTAAAACGGAAACATTTATATGGTTATGGATCTATTGCAACTTAGGAATTTTAGGTAAGGAACCTAGCTAAACGAAACATGCTGAAATTAATTTATTGGTTGTTGGAGTCGTTTAGATTTGATACACATAATCCAACATTAAATTAATTAGATGTATAGAATGAAATGGGGTAGCTTTAGACCTTATTTAGAGAGATTGTAGGGAACCCAACTGATAAAATCTAGCCAACCATATTTTGAAAATGTTCATTTTGAAGTATAGCTCGTCACTTGCTGAAATATTCTGTAAAGGCTAAATTTTGTAAATATAGTTGGTTATTTCTTGTTAATCATCGAGTTTAATCGAATCCCTAATTATAGTCCGAATCATCTTATACTATTCAGTAGGCCTACACCTATTTTAATGGTGGGACGTGAGTTGAATTAGAAGCAACAATGTAATTAGTTTCGACCTAATCCTTGGTATTAATTTACCCTAATTCTATTTTGGTTGAAACCAAAATAGAGGTATATTACTGTTAATAATACAATTGAATATAATTCCAACCAAGGAAATATGGGGTCAGATGAAAGCTAGTTTTAAAAAATAAACAGCTTATAATTTAAAATATGTTTTGTCTGAAACATCTTGGATCTATTTCTTCCCTCATTTGTTCATTAACTGTCCATATCCATTGTATTATGTATTTCTATATCTGAACATATATTGTTTTACTAATGTTTACTTCCAGTCCCAATTTATTAGTGTTATTTACATTATATAATGTATTTTCCTTAATAGGTCCATATATCCTTCTAAGCATCTTTCTTTCAAAAGCAGCCAGTTGAGATTTATTATGTTCAGTCAGAACCCAGGTTTTACTTCTATAAGTTGACACCTGTGTAATTAGAGTTTCATACAATCTGGTTTTTGTTTTTACGTGTCAAATATTTTGAATTTAAATAATTTATTTATAAAAAAATAACATTTATTAGCATTTTGTACTCTTTTATTTATACCGTCCTGGATATTATTACGTTTATTTAGTCACATTAAGCACGAGTCCATAAATTAAATGGTTATGAAATAATGTCAATTTCACTGTTTGGCACTCGCTGATAGTAAGTGCCAGTTCTAACAAAATCATCGGCAATCTTATTCAATTCATTGTCTGCCACCTGAACCCATCGCCTTAACCTTAAATTGGCTAAACATAATTTCCCTTGCCTGTTATTTAAATGTCCCGGACCGCAAAGAAAACAAGATCATGTATAAACGCTGGTTAATACACGCCGTGTGCTGCTACACCTAAATAAGCGATAATGTGATTTTGCGTTTTGTTGAATAAGTAAAAGGAAAAATTATTATAAATTTATATCATTAGTACTTTTAGATACCCCGTGCTGATTACCCTCCGTTGCCCAAGAATCTACTTATCACGATCTTCTTGGTATAAATGAACTGAAAGACGAAAATTGGTGTTTTTGTATTTATTTGAATAAGTAATTGGAGAAATAATTATAAATTTGTTCTCTTCGTTATTGTAATTAAAACGACCAATAAACTAATTAATTATATTTCGAAACTACCTACACAATCTCACTTCTATAAAAATTCCTTCCCAATCTCACATCGTAATATATTATTAATATAATATAACTTGCAAAAAAAACGCGTACTTGATGCTTATATTTATAGGATTACTAGAAGTCCCGGTCACGCGTTGCTGTGGCTAAGGTATACGTTAAAAGTTTAAATTAAGTTGCTGTCTTTCAGCCAGATTACTTAAAACTAATACTTACACACTAAATTAATAATATTGAAAACAAAATAAACACTGAACACACTTAAATTATGAAATAATCAATATTTGTAATTCAATTGAAATTCGCGGTTGCAACAAAAAGCACAGCCATCCGGATCTCTCTTTGTTAAATAACAAACCAATTACCTTACACCTCCATCTGTTAGAATCGTATGAACTCACAGATAATTACACCGCCATCTGTTAGAATCGTATGGAACTCACAGTAATTATAACTCTTTGTTAAATAATAAACAAATAATTTGCAATAAAAAAATGCGACTATAAATTTAGTTATAAACTATCCTAAGTCTCAAGTTGGATCAAACTGCACACAGTGTGCAAAATTTTATTAAAATCGGTTCAGTAGTTTAGGATTCCATCGCGGACAAACAACGTGATACGAAATTTTTATATATTAAGATTGTATCTGAGCGGTATTTAACGCTTACCTGAATTTTTATTGTTAATTATGTGATTACGAGTATTTGAGAATAAAGTTCTTAGGAAAATTTTTGGACCAAAGAGAGATGAACAGACAGGTGAATGGAGAAGACTACATAACAATGAACTACATGGTCTTTATAGGAAGCCAGATATAATAAGAACAGTTAAGTCTCGTAGACTGCGATGGGCAGGACATGTTGCACGTATGGGGAATGAAAGACGTGCATGGAAGCTTCTTGTAGGAAAGCCAGAGGGAAAACGCCCAGTTGGTAGACCAAGAATGAGGTGGGAGAACAACATTAACTATGATTTGAAGGAAGTAGATTATACAGGGAATGATTGGAAAGCATTAGCTCAGGATAGGGATGTATGGAGAGCTTATGTCCGCGCGGCCATGAACCTACGGGTTCGATAGTGCCAGTGAGTAAGTAAGTAAGTAAGTAAGTAATTATGTTAACTTAAGTCCACCGCTGTGGTCTCGAGGTAGCGTGCTGCCTTGTCACGTAGCGGGCCCAGGTTCGATCCCCGCTCGGGACAGTTTTTTCTGGGTGAGGTATTTATTGGGGTTTTTCCTCACCTGTAGGACAAATGTCAGGAAAACTTTAAGGCCCAAACGGTCCCCGAAATCATATGGCCATGGCAATCATCATCATTCATATTCATCTTATTACCGTCATCCTTCATCGGTGTGGAAAGCAACAGGAAGCTACCACACCTATAATTCCCTAGTAAAGCTGCAAAGCATAGTATGAAAATGCTATGATTGCAGTGAAAGACCTGCCTTCGGGCAGAATTACTATGGATGGATGTTAACTTATAGCTAGTGTTCATCACTAAATTACTTATCATATTATCTAATTGTGTAGCGTCGCTGCCTCGTACGCAGAAGGCCCGGGTTCGATCCCCGGTCGTAACATGTTTCCTGCGTGTAAGTATTTTTCGCGGTTTTTCTCATTGTAGGACAAATGTCAGGATACTTTAAGGCCCAATCGGTCCCCGAACATCATCTGGCCGTTATAATCATCATTATTATATTCGCCATGTCTAGTATGAACGTGTGTGTTAACTGTGTGTTTTGACTTAATCTTCTGTTGTCTGGAGGCATAACATTCAACTTATAGAATAGAATAGATTTATTTAGCCTGGTGGAGTTAAGGCCATAAGGCCTTCTCTTCCACTCACCAGGACAAACATATGTTACATATAAATACAAAAAATTACAATAATAGTCATACTAAACAATTAATTATCTGTCAAATTGAATAATAATGAAAATAATGTCTAATAATACAACGAAATTAAATACAATTAAAATTAAATTAATGATATAATGAATACAGAAAGGAATAACAGCTCGAATCTACTATACATAAAAAGAAAAGAAAGAAAAAATACCAAAGAAAGTAATAAACTACAATGAATTAATCTATGATTTTTATACAAGGCATTAGGTAAATATATTAACGAATCTTAAATCTATTTTTATTAAATAATGAAAAAAAACACATTAATTTTTAAAAAGTAATATTAGTGAGTTGTTTCTGTTAGTAATTTTATTTTCAATTTGTTTCTGAAAGATGGTAAAGTTTGGCAGTCTCTGACATAGGGTGGAAGGGAATTCCATGTTCTAGCAAGAGAAATTGTAAAAGATTTCGAATCTTATCACTCATTAGTCGAGGCCCTCCATGTCCTTGTGTTGTTAAAAAAGTATGTCTATAAATCTATAGTTGAAATCCCTCTCCCGACAGGTCGAACCACGGTGAGGTCCGGGTGTTATGTGCCACGTAAGAGTAGGCCTACCTATAAGATGAGAGCTTAAACTGCGTTAATAAAATGGAATTAATTGTTTTTTATAGGTGTTTTTATGATTGTATTCCAAGATTTACAACAAGTAAAGCATATACTTACTTACTTACTCACTGGCACTATCGAACCCGTAGGTTCATGGCCGCGCGGACATAAGCTCTCCATACATCCCTATCCTGAGCTAATGTTTTCCAATCATTCCCTATATAATCTACTTCCCTCAAATTATGGTTAATGTTATTCTCCCACCTCATTCTTGGTCTACCAACTGGTCGCTTTCCCTCTGGTTTTCCTACAAGAAGCTTCTATACAAGTATTTCATTCCCCATACGTGCCACATGTCCTGCCCATCGCAGTCTACGAGACTTAACTGTTCTCATTATATCTGGCTTCCTATAAAGACCATGTAGTTCATGAAAGTAATGCATATATTTTTATATTTTAAATTTAAATTGTAACTTATTTGAAGGTTCATTTATTTACTGTAACATTATTCTATGGCGTGACACTTCACTGCGAATAATATTAGTCTTGAACTTGGAAAGGAAAACTTTTATAAGTGTAGGTAGATAAAAGTTTCTTATTAGTACTACATTACAATCTTAGATGGCGGGCAGTAACTAAAACGTTACTTCAACTGTTCTTACATCTAGCGGTAAACATAAGAACTTCAACAAACGTACATTGAACCAATAATTTATTATAGTCTATTGACAATGTCAGTATTAATCTGTAGTGAGAAATCAGATCTCAGAGACGGCTTGTAAGAAAATTCAGGAACAGCAGTGCCATAAATTCTGATTATTTAAAAATGCACTATAATAAAAACCATTTACAAAAACTCTCCGAAATGTTGGCATTTATAAAAATAAAAAAAACATTATAGACTTACAGAAAATATCTTGGGAAGATAGAAATGATTTACGTATATCTTACAATCTAGAGAGTAAGTTATCTGTCTCGGTGGATTAGTGGCTAACTAACTCACTGGCACTACCGAATCCGTAGATTCATAGCCGCGCGGACATAAGCTCTCCATACATCCCTATCCTGAGTCAATGTTTTCCAATCATCCCCTGTATAATCTACTTCCCTCAAATCATATTTAATGTTATTCTCTCACCTCAATTTTGGTCTACCAACTGGGCGTTTTCCCTCTGGCTTTCCTACAAGAAGCTTCCATGCACGTCTTCTATTCCCCATTCGTGCCACATGTCCTGCCCACCGCAGTCTACGAGACTTAACCGTTCTCATTATATCTGACTCCCTATAAAGACCATGTAGTTCATTGTTATGCAGTCTTCTCCATTTCACCTCTGTTCATCTCTCTTTGGTCCGAAAATTTTCCTGAGAACTTTATTCTCAAATACTCGTAATCTCCTTTGCTCCCTTAAAGTAAGAGTCCATGTTTCGCACCCATATAATATAACTGGTAGAATAATAGTTTTATATATTTTCAGTTTTACGTTTTTTGAAAGGAGTTGGGAAGTCAAGAGTTTCTGTAATGCATAATAACATGCATTTCCAGAATTGAGCCTATGTTTAATTTCTTTGTGCATCTTATTCCTATTAGTGATTATTGTTCGTAGGTATTTGAATTCAGCCACTTCCTCAAGATATCCCTCATTTTCATTAGCTGTCCATTTCCATTATATAATGTATTTCTGTGTGTGACCATATATTTAGTTTTATTGATATTTACTTCCAGTCCTAATTTCTTAGTGTTAGTAGGGATTGGCTACCTTACTCAATTCTGGTTCTGACTGTCGTGGGTTCAAGCTGGGCTGGAGTCGAAATTTTTTAAAGAGAAAGAATCTTAAGTAGCCCTGTAGTTTCCTTCGGAAGAGACATAAAGCCATTAGTACAGTATCACATATTTACGCCACATAAAAAGCATAATGCTTTAAAAAAATGGATCTGACAGAAATGTGTCGGCATTTTCACCCCCAACTTTGAATTGGGACGCTAATGGCAGGGTTTACAGAGCGTCCTTGGAGGGGGGAAAAATTACGGCGACAGAGTGTAAACATTTCGGGCATATATTAATCTTTAGGCATAGTCCCTGTAAGTTATTTGATAAATTGAAAATTCCATGTTTTCTTCGGATAACTCATACCATTAGTTTAGTATTCGAATTTCAATTGTTGTTCCATTAGTACAGAATAAATGTTTTCAAAATACGTTATGAAACTCCGTTGAGGTTACTGTGTTAAAGTTTTAATAATTGTATGTTGCCAACATATTCTTTAGCAAAGAATGTCTCAAACATAAAGTAATACCGAAGTATGCCAAAATTAAAATCAACAACACAAACTACACAGCTATAGAAACTAAAACAACTGCTGAAATCAACTGGATAAAAACGAAATTAAATGTCTATATAAGAAAAAAAAACATAAGCAATCAACTATATTACTCTAACCAAGAAGCCGTTAAAAGATTCGGTAATTGCTGGCTTATAATAGAGAACCAAATAGATAATGAAGTTAAAATACTGAGATATCAGGTACTGTTATACAATTATTAAACTTTAGTACAGAATAACTATTCCCTATGATATCCATGTTGGAGCAGTGCTGGTATTTCTCTTGAAACCCCCTATGTTACTGTTTAAGTGATGACATTTACAGAGTTTGGATTTCGTGAAGATTTAGACAAAGCAAATATCTACCTTCAACTGATCTTGTAAAAGATTTCCTAGGTGTTGGTCATGATCCTGATGCTTTTAGTTCCCCAACTTTTCGCTAGAGACTGCATCTGGCATCCTCAAGGGTGTAGCGATTAATATGATAGGAGACATATAAACTAAGATACAACTCTAATATGCATGGATCTGAAACTAAAATGTTCCGAAATATATTAAAAGTATACCATATATTTTTGTTACGACTGATTTAATTGATGTACATAATTTTGCAAATTACTTTAATTTTCTTTAAAAATACCACATCATCAGCATACATTAAAATGTTTAATCAGAAAACAATTATGTATATAATTAATTAAAACACAAATATCTTGTATTGATATTTAAATAAGATGGCCTAATAGGCACGATGAAAATATTAAAATTGTTTCACACTGTGAATCGCGACTTTGAAAATGAGCCATGACTAAAGCACATAGAAATTCATCTTCATGGCTTAAAAGTTAGAAAGGGTATCATCTTCTTACAGTTGTAACAGAGAAAGTTAATTCGTTATTGTAGTTGTTGTATTTTTTAGTAATATTGGATCATCAAATATCAACGTTACACTATTTTTTAACACTTTTTAATTTGTTTTATTCACGAATAAGTTTCAATAAATGACACTTTTCCGAATAAAATTTTAAACGTAAAGTGACCTAGCTCACTCATATCTTTGGTTCAATTTTAAACGTAAAGTGACCTAGCTCACTCATATCTTTGGTTCAATTTTAAACGTAAAGTGACCTAGCTCACTCATATCTTTGGTTCAATTTTAAACGTAAAGTGACCTAGCTCACTCATATCTTTGGTTCAATTTTAAACGTAAAGTGACCTAGCTCACTCATATCTTTGGTTCAATTTTAAACGTAAAGTGACCTAGCTCACTCATATCTTTGGTTCAATTTTAAACGTAAAGTGGCCTAGCTCACTCATATCTATGGTTCAATTTTAAACGTAAAGTGACCTAGCTCACTCATAACTTTGGTTCAATTTTAAACGTAAAGTGACCTAGCTCACTCATATCTTTGGTTCAATTTTAAACGTAAAGTGACCTAGCTCACTCATATCTTTGGTTCAATTTTAAACGTAAAGTGACCTAGCTCACTCATATCTTTGGTTCAATTTTAAACGTAAAGTGACCTAGCTCACTCATATCTTTGGTTCAATTTTAAACGTAAAGTGACCTAGCTCACTCATATCTTTAGTTCAATTTCCAGAGCCCATAATTTTGACTTTTTTTATAAAGTATGTTACGCAGTTCTTAAAGGAAATGCTGGATTTTCAACCTACTCTGACATTTGTATCATCTTATTAAAAGTAGATTTTATGTTAGGAATTTTATGTTTATAACACATAATCGATCTCCGCCTTTATACTTTATCTTCTTCCTATTACATTTTATCCAAAATAAATTAAGGAAATTGAAGAATTAACAAAAATAGTTTTGAACATAGACTTGTATATACTGAAATGAGATATCCTCGAAGAACTGCAGAATACGCACAATCAGATCATATAAAGAACGAAGACATCTTAGCAGAATTGCATATGGAAGTTTTAGAAAACAAAATTTCTGATTGTAAGTCAAGGTGGATGCAACATGTTCATCGAATGGAGGGTCACAGGATACTCAAGCGGATGTTAAGCTATGAACCTGCAGGAAGAAGAATACCAGGACGTCCAGTCAAAAGACTTTTGGCTAATGTTTCTATTGAGTCCAAAACAGGTCAACAAATGGCAAAATGTATGATTGTAAGTCAAGATAGATGCAACATATTCATCGAATGGAGGATCACAGGATACCCAAGCGGATGTTAAGCTATCAGCCTGCAGGAAGAAGAATACCAGGGCGTCCAGTCAAAAGACCTTTGGCTGGTGTTTCTATTAAGTCTAAAACAGGTCAACAAATGACCTAAATTCGTGAATGGACTGTGATGATGATGATGTTTTGAGTATTTAATTCATTATCATATTTGGTGAGTAAAGCTCTTTTTGAATATTACAGAAACGTAAAATGGCATTTTCTTGTCCTCAGGGTTAGCCAAATTTTATTTTTGATTATTCATCGTAATTTATTTCAAGCATATTTAGTATTTCTGTGTGTTAATTTTCTAGTATAGCAATAATCTTATATTATCCATGGCACCACAGGCCTAGAAGGTCATTGGCCAACCAGTCGGCTCACATCCACGTGTGTTAATCACAGAAGTGGGTGATCATCTTACCAGTATAGGGGTGACATGTGGTCAGCATGTCCGGTCCCCCAACCGTTTTAACTGATTTTCCCAGCCTGAAGCCCCCACTTATTGTAAATAACTAATCAACTAACTCACTGGCACTATTGAACACGTAGGTTCATGGCCGCGCGGACATAAGCTCTCCATATATCCATATTCTGAGCTAATGTCTTCCAATCATCCCCTGTAGAATATAGTTCCCCCAAATCATAGTTTATTTCATTCTCCCACCTCATTCTTGGTCTACCAACTGAAAGCTTTCCCTCCGGTTTTCCTACAAGAAGTTTCCATGCACGTCTTTCATTCCCCATTCATGTCCTGCCATCGCAGTCTACGAGACTTAACTGTTCTCATAATATATATTGGCTTTCTATAAAGAACATGTAGTTCACTGTTATGAAGTCTTCTCCATTCACCTGTCTGTTCATCTCTCTTTGGTCCAATAATTTTCCTACGAGCTTTATTCTCAAATACTCGTAATCTCCTTTCCTCCCTTAAAGTAAGAGTCCATGTTTCGCATCCATATAATATAACAGGTAGAATAACAGTTTTATATATTTTCAGTTTAACGTTTTTTTTAAAGGAGTTGGGACGTCAAAAGTCTCTGTAATGCATAATAGTGTGCCCCTGCTTATTGTAGTTACCCAAATTCCTCACGATTCTGGGTGGACACAGCTCCATACTAGTTGAAATTACATGAGAAAATGTCTTCCCCCATCAGGACTCGACCAGTGAAAATCACGTAGCTCTGCACCAAGGTACTATACCTTAAACCGTTCGGCTACAGCGCGAAGCATCAAATAATTCAAGGTAGTTTCAATACAACCCTTCGTGCGGCTCTTTACGGTAGGCAAGAGATCTTAGGGTTATGAACTTTTTTATAAGCAAAAGAAACAACGTCCAATTTCACACTCAATTCTTTTTTACGAATCCAAAACTATTTATTTACGAACAGATACACCTTTGTTATTACAACAATCGAGTTTTTATTTAAGAGTGGTTTCGATGAAGTGATTAGAGGTCCACGTGCTTGAATAAAATATTTTCAAAGTCCAATGTTTAACGGACTAAATCTTTATAAAATTGAAGATTTGACTATTTTTCGGACGAATCTAATATTTAAACTGAATCGGAGATCGCGGTCTATAGATCTCCGATGAAAAAAAAAAACAACAAAAATAATAGCATTTTGGGGAAATTAACATATAAGATCAAAAATCGTAATAGACAACAAGCCTCTGGAATAAATAACAAATTTTAATTATTTGGGTTGTAATTTTACTATAAACACAAAAAACTGAAAGAGACATAAATACGAAAATGTCGAAATTTCAAATGATATGCGGAACTATACATAAAACATTAAAGAACAAAACAAGAAGAGATATTACATTGAAGTTTTATTAAACATTGACAGTTCCTGCATTACTTTATGGGAGCGAAACCTGGATAATGACCAAAAAATTACAAAGTAGAATACAAAGCGTAGAAGTGAACTTCCTTAGAAGAATAAAAGCCTGCTCAAGATTGAATCGGATAAAGAATGAAGATATTAAGAACAGAGTTAAATATATATCCACTGAATGAAAAAATTCAGAGAATACATGGATAAATGGTTTAGACGTGAGAAAGAATGAATGTAACAAGATTACTAAGAGCAGCATTCAACTACAAGTCAAGAGGTTCAAGGAATGTAGGAAGGCCAGTGAAAAGATGGACAGAACAACTGTGAGGCGGAACAGGTAGTTTACCTGGCCCGTGAAGTGAAGAAGAAGACAAAGAAGAAGATTGTTTTCTATTTAACTTCTGATTATTTTCCCATTCCATTAGCGCAGTTTAACCTCTCAACTTATAGGTACTTTTACTGGAAGCATACAGTGTTAATATTTTACATGTTCATTTAATATAATATAAATTAATGTATTTGATTTATATGATCTTTATAGCAAACTATATTTAATAATAATAGTTAAGACTGCAATGGGCAGGTCACGTGGCACGAATGGGAAATGAAAGAGGGGCAAGGAAGCTTCTTGTTAGAAAACCGGAGAAAAAAGTCCAGTCGGTAGATCAAGAATGAGGTTACAGAATAATATTAACAATGAATTGAGGGAAGTATATTATACAAGAGATGATTGGAAAACATTAGCTCAGGATAGGGATGTATGGAGAGCTTATGTCTGCGCGGCCATGAACCTATGGGAACGATAGCTCTAGTGAGTTTATTTGATTTTTATAATTTTATTCTCAATATAGTCAAAGCATACAACTATTCACCATAAGGAAGAAGCAGCTTGGCACAAGAAAAGAAAATATGGAAACAGCAGCAATTTAGAGCCGACAGACTAGTAAATATGCCTAAACCGTGACAAAGAAGAAGAAGAAAATAGTCAAAATAAATACGATTCTTTCAGATATTCTTAAGATAAAAGGATAAAGTGATCCCACAACAGGCCTCAGGAGGCCCTTGGGGTAGTAGGAGGTTAAGGCTCCCACTTTTTCTAGACAATCGGCACTTTATGCCAGCCGGGTTGTCAGCCCTGCGTGACGGCCGCCTTTACTCCCAGAACAAGCGTCTGGTACTCATTTCCGTTAGAGGCTGAGTCGACCCCAGGGCCATAGTGCTGCCAGAGGGTTTGGGTCAATTTAAAAATCCTGACCCCAACGGGACTTGAACCCTCGACCCTCCGGCTTGTAGCTTAGTGCCTTAACCACTACGCTACGGCGTGCCTCATATTCTTAAGATTAATTTATTAAATCTATACTCCATGGCGCGACTGGCCTAGAAGATTCTTGGCCTACCAGCTAACTGCTGGCATCATATACACACCTTAATACCAGGTGCTGACTTTTATCCAGCTCCAGTATAGGGGTAACATCTGGTTATAATGTCGGGTCCCCCAGCCGTTATTGCTGGTTTTCCCACTTATTGTACCTACCCAAATTCCTCGCGATAGTGGGTGGACTTTATAATGGATCTGTAGACTTGCCACTGTACTCGAAAAATGATGATTTTTGGGCCATTTTTCGAAACTTCTGTACATTTTTTCGAATTTTCGAATGCATCACAGTTATATTTTTTATTAAGGATTTTCTCTACGTTACAGTAGTTACACATAAGCCCAATTGTATTTTGCTCCGTCACAGATTTATATTCTCAGCATCATCTTCGATGTCTCTGCTGATCATGTTTCTTCTCACTTCATCCATCCACTGTTCCCTGAGTTTCCCCCCCCCTTCCTCCTCCTCCTGCCTTCAGCATTCCAATCCAGCATCATTCTTCGGATTATATTATTCTCCATACTCTTCAGTTGTCCATACCATTTCAATCTTCGTTCTTCTTCTCTTACTTATATAATATTACGTTTAACATTCATTATTTCTCTAATTTTCTGGTTCCGAGTTATATACATAATTACAATAAATCATATAACAAAAAATATTAATAATCTTTAAATTGTTGTATTGTCATCAGTGATTAATTTTCATAAGTAATGCCACGAGTGATTTCCAATTTATCTAGAGGATTTAGAAATCAAGAGTGGTATTTGATAGGACTATTTAACGAATAAAATTAAGCTGTTTACTCACAAATCATTATTTAAATATAGTTATTTTAAAATATTTATATATTTAATGTAAACAGCTATGTTTGAAAACAAATGAGAAATGTTTGGTTATGTTTCATTTGTTAATCCACTGCAACTTGATCATATTATTTATTGCCTAATACGATCGCAATATTGTAAGAATGCACCCTAGTGGAAGAAAAATGAAACACTTCAAACTGTATATTATAACCAACATTATAGGTTATTAATTTTTTTAAGAAAACAACTCAGTAAAATCATTATTTAAAAACACAATTATTGATCACATAATTATCAAATGTGTAAGTCAAATAAATCTGTTAATTATTTGCTATATTCAACGTATTTGTTGGGGAGTCAGTCACTGCAAAATAATGCCCTGACCTGTTCAGAATATTTAAAAGGGGAAACTTTATTTATTTTGGTAAATAGAATTCGATAAATAGCGAGGTGAAACACGGCAGTCATTAATTATAAAACAAAATTCATTGAAACGTGATTGGTTATTGACTCCCATTTGAGACATGAGTTAAATAGTCCCTATAAATATTATGTTATAGCAGTCCATAATGACCGAATTTCCATGAGAAAATTTCTAGTCAGATGGAGTATCGAACCAGTGCAAATACTGTAGCTCTGCTATGGCGGGGGACGAGTTTAATCCATTCTACAAAGTCTAAACCACTCTTTATGTTTCTGCTGATTATATTAGTGTACAGTGAGTATTTTGCAATTTATAGATGTAGCATTTATTTCTTTCAAGCTTTGTTGTAATGTAATTTGAAATGGCCTATCAATATAATGATGTGAAAGAAGCTTCACTGGAAGCATGTGGTTATTACTCGCTACCTGCAGTTGGTGAATACCGGACATGAATATTTCTAATAGCTTGGAGTACCGGATGATTGGAAATCAATGTGCCATCTCGGCCAGAAAAAAATTTCTATAGTTCTCCAGTTACAAGTGAATGTTTCATTCAGGCTGGCCAGTGAGACCGTGAAAATTTTACACTTAACTGGAAAACTCCACTCACTATTTTCCCATGAGAGGATTTACATCTACCGTTGTTAAGTTTGAAAAATGTACTCTGATTTATTGACTATGGTTTCGTTTCATTATTCCTCAATTGTATTTTATCTCAGAGAATCGATCTATGTTTAATATATGAAATTCCTGTAATATTTACTTTCACGCTAATGAGGGAAATTTTGAGGAAGTGGCTGAATTCAAATACCTAGGGAACAATAATCACAAATAGGAATGAGATGCAAAAAGAAATTAAACATAGGCTCAATTCTGGAAATGCGTGCTATTATGCATTGCAGAGACTTTTGATGTCCCAACTCCTTTCAAAAAACGTTAAGCTGAAAATATATAAAACTATTATTCTACCAGTTATATTATATGGATGCGAAACCTGGACTCTTACTTTAAGGGAGGAAAGGAGATTACGAGTATTTGAGAATAAAGTTCTTAGGAAAATTTTTGGATCAAAGAGAGATGAACAGACAGGTGAATGGAGAAGACTACATAACAATGAACTACATGGTCTTTATAGGAAGTCAGATATAATAAGAACAGTTAAGTCTCGTAGACTGCGATGGGCAGGACATGTTGCGCGTATGGGGAATGAAAGACGTGCATGGAAACTTCTTGTAGGAAAGCCAGAGGGAAAACGCCCAGTTGGTAGACCAAGAATGAGGTGGGAGAACAACATTAACTATGATTTGAGGGAAGTAGATTATACAGGGAATGATTGGAAAGCATTAGCTCAGGATAGGGATGTATGGAGAGCTTATGTCCGCGCGGCCATGAACCTTCGGGTTCGATAGTGCCAGTGAGTGAGTTAGTTAGTTAGTTAGTTAGTTTACTTTCACGCTAATCGCTTCAGACTTTATAAATATAAGACAATTAACTAACTCTCTGCCACTATTAACTTATAGATTCATGGTCGTGCGGACATAAACTCACCATCTATCCCTATCCTGAGCTAATGTTTTCCAATCATCTCCTTACAAACTACTTCCTCAAATAACGATTAATATTATTATGTGTCCTCATTCTTGGCCGCCCTACTGGGCGCATTCTACAAGTAGTTTCTATGTCCCTCTTTTATTCCCCACTCGTGATGTCCTGCCTATTATAGCCTATGAGTCTTAACTCCTTTAATTACATTGGTCGACAAAAATTAACTTTTTTCTCTTTCACAAGAGTAAAAATATAAGATTTTAGAAGTATTTTTCATCCTGAATTTAAATATCATTTCAGTTTCTTCCTATCAGGCAAGAGTTTTCTGTGATATTCATTTACATTTTTTATAATTATTAATAAAATTCATCTAACTCTAACTCATTCTGACTTAACCTGATTTTCGGGCATATTTTGCATCTGGAACATCTCTCTTCTTGGTCCAACAGTAGTCAGCCAGAACTCCATTTGCCTTGGTACCTCTTTTCCATTGTGGAAATTTGCTGATGAAAACGCTCACCGGGCTCAACAGAGACAGCCCCAAGATTTTCCGGAAAGAAGTCCGGAATAAGAGAATGCTAAAATCAATTTTAAAGAAGTAGCTGTTACAAAAATAACATTAACCATGATTTGAGGGAAGCAGATTATACAGGGGATGATTTAAAAACTCTAGCTCGGGATAGGGATATATGGAAAGATTATGTCCTGGCGGCCATGAACCTGCGGGTTCGGTAGTGCCAGTGAGTTAGTTAGTTTCGTTAATTTTTGTTAATAATTAATGTAATTAGGTTATTAGTCAATGGCAGGACAAAATATGATAGAAATAGTTTTTTCAAACATATTTACGATACAATAAGGACTTCAGCAAAGAAAGTTCGTAAAAGAACTTAAATTTTAAGTTTTAGTTATTTGTATTGTTGTATGGCTCCTAATACTGGACTCTAATTAAAAATATACTAAGACGATTGGAAAAAGCAGTAATGAGGTTTCTCCGGTATGTGGCAGGCTATACCCTTTTAGATAAGAAGAAAAACGAAGATGTCCGCAAAGAATATCAAACAGACAGTGTAATAACTAAAATATAATAATATAGAAGAGAGTTGTTTGAACATGTTAGTAGAATATTAATAAAGAAAGGCTGTCTCATGAAATGAATTATAGCCCACAAGGACAATGTAGAAACCGAGGACGACCAGTTAAATTTTGGAGCCAATATCTATAGAAGCCGGAACAGATCAGAATTAATCTAATAATAATAATAATAATAATAATAATAATAATAATAATAATAATAATAATAATAATAATAATAATAATAATAATAATTAATAAATACTCTTTTCTTTATTTACATGATTATTATACGTTTTTTCTCATGATATTTATAAATTACGAAATGTTTTATTCGGTTTTGACTGTAAAGTAGCGTTTTTAAATAACATATTATTATTATTGTTATTATTGTTATTCTTATTGTTGTCTCATGAAATGAATTATAGCCCACAAGGACAACTAGAAACCGAGGACGACCAGTTAAATTTTGGAGCCAATATCTATAGAAGCCGGAACAGATCAGAATTAATCTAATAATAATAATAGTAATAATAATAATAATAATAATAATAATAATAAATACTCTTTTCTTTATTTACATGATTATTATATGGTTTTTCTCATGATATTTATAAATCACTAAATGTTTTATTCTGTTTTGACTGTAAAGTAGCGTTTTTAAATAACATATTATTATTATTATTGTAATTATTGTTATTCTTATTCTTATTGTTGTTCTTAGTGTTGTTATTACTGTTATTGTTATAGTTGTCATTGTTATTGTTATTTTTGTCAGTGTTTTTATTATTGTCATTATTATTATTATTATTATTATTATTATTATTATTATTATTATTATTATTATTATTATTATTATTATAGTTCATGTAGTTATTGAGATTAAAAGTTACAATGTTTCGAAATAATATTTTATTGATCCTCATAAATTCTGGGCTCTTTACGCCATGGGTCTCAAGTCTGAATATTTTCGGGCTCGTAAAAGAACCTCAATCCTAAATTAGTGCCTCTGAGCAAAATTTAATCTATCTTCACTATCCAAGTAATACCTTAGTTTCTTCTATTGTTTGTCCAGCCTAAGAAACACACTGACATTTAACTTCCGAATGTATTACTACGCGCAGGACGTGTAAAAGTACTTGCTGTTTGTTAAGGCCGATAAGTTAATGAACAACAATCGTTTTAATTGTTAATGTTGCAGGATGTAATAACACACACAATGGTATGTCGAAAACGAATTAAATTGTAATTGTTAATAATAAACAAACTAGTTAATACCAGGCGTGCGTTGCTACGCCTAAATAAATAAAATGTGTTTTTATATTTAATTGAATTGGTAAAAAGAAAAATAATTATAAATTTATATCGTAATTATTTTTAGATACCCCGTGCTGATTACCCGGCATTGTCCGAGATTCTACTTAACCTGATCTTCTTGGCAGAAATGAGTTGAAAGACAAAAATGGTTATTGAGAGTTATCCCTAAAAGAATACCTGCTGTGCGGTGCTACACTTGCCCGGGAATCTAGTCATCCCGATCTTCTTGGCATCAACGAGCAGAAAGATATTGATTATTTTTCTTCCATTCATGTGATAGACCTAGTGGTCTGTTACGGTCCCAATCCAACGTTTGAAGGGTCTGCCCAATGATCTATTGCCTGGTGGCTGGTAATTTAAGATATGACGTGGTATTCTTGTTCTGCAAATTCTTCTTACGTGAGATTTCCAGTTGTTTGTATTTTTGCACATATTCCATGATTGATTCTATTTGCAATTCTTTGAGAATCTCACAATTCCTTTTATGATCAGTTCTTGAGTAACCTGCAGTACGACTCGTAAATTTCATTTCAGCCGCAGTTAGTCTTTGTTCATCTACACTGCGAATTGTCCAGGCCTCACTGCCGTAACATAATATGGGTCTAGCCAGTGTTTCATAAATTCTAGTTCATGTATGTTGCTGTACTGTGTTTGGCTTACTTACTAACTTACTTACTCACTGGCACTATCGAACCCGTAGGTTCATGGCCGCGCGGACATAAGCTCTCCATACTGAGCTAATGCTTTCCAATCATTCCCTGTATAATCTACTTTCCTCAAATCATAGTTAATGTTATTCTCCCACCTCATTCTTGGTCTACCAACTGGTCGTTTTCCCTCTGGCTTTCCTACAAGAAGCTTCCATGCAAGTCTTTCATTCCCCATACGTGCAACATGTCCTGCCCATCGCAGTCTACGAGACTTAACTGTTCTTATTATATCTGGCTTCCTATAAAGACCATGTAGTTCATTGTTATGTAGTCTTCTCCATTCACCTGTCTGTTCATCTCTCTTTGGTCCAAAAATTTTCCTAAGAACTTTATTCTCAAATACTCGTAATCTCCTTTCCTCCCTTAAAGTAAGAGTCCATGTTTCGCACCCATATAATATAACTGGTAGAATAATAGTTTTATATATTTTCAGCTTAACGTTTTTTGAAAGGAGTTGGGACATCAAAAGTCTCTGCAATGCATAATAGCATGCATTTCCAGAATTGAGCCTATGTTTAATTTCTTTGTGCATCTCATTCCTATTTGTGATTATTGTTCCTAGGTATTTGAATTCAGCCACTTCCTCAAAATTTCCCTCATTTGTCATTAGCTGTCCATTTCCATTATATAATGAATTTCTACGTGTGACCATATATTTAGTTTTATTGATATTTACTTCCAGTCCTAATTTCTTAGTGTTACTCAATAGTGTGTGCGTGTTGTCCTTTAGTATCTCCTCGCTATCGGCCAACAATACTACATCATCAGCATAAACTAACAGCTTATTAATACCATTGAGTTGTAAGTCTTCCTCATTCTCTAAAGATTTAATGGCATGCTCTAGTACAAAATTAAATAGTAGAGGAGATAGTGCATCTCCTTGCTTCAACCCATTCTGGATTTCAAAAGTGTCCGAAAACTGTTTGCCTACACGCACCCTACTCTTTGTGCCATTTAGACACATTCGTATAAGTCTAACTAACTTTTTAGGAATTCCGAACTCCAGCAGGATACTATATAACTTCTCCCTCTTAATTGAATCATATGCTTTTTTGAAGTCTACATATAGTTGATGTACAGTACCATTATATTCCCATTTCTTTTCTAAAATCTGTCTTATACTAAAAATCTGATCTGTTGTAGACCTGTTTCTTCTAAATGCACATTGATGATCTCCTAGAATGTCATCAATATAGGGAGTAAGTCTGCTTACTAATATATTTGTTAGAATTTTGTACGAAGTTGAAAGTAATGAGATGCCCCTGTAGTTGTTGCAATCAGTTTTATCTCCTTTCTTATAAATTGGTACGATAATTGATTCCTTCCATTCATCTGGAAGAGCTTCTTTTTCCCAAATCATACTAAGCAACCAGCGTATCTTGTCCATCAATTTTTCTCCCCCTGATTTTATCAGTTCTGCTGGGATCTCATCTGAACCTGATGCTTTATACATCTTCAATTTTTCAATCGCCATTTCAACCTCTAATGCACTTGGTTCTGCGACTAGCATTTCTGCTGTCTGTAAATTATCCTCCTCAATGTCCTGTTCTGTATGTACATTTAATAGCTGATTAAAGTAACTTTTCCATCTATTTAATATACTCCTGGAATCTGCAATCATATCCCCATTTTCATTCCGAATTATGTTTGTTCTAGCCTGAAACCCTTTCTTCTCTATACTAATTCCCTGATATAATTCTCTAATGTTCCTATTTTTTGCATTCATTTCAAGATCATTAATCTTCTCTCTCAAATATTCCCTCTTTTTACTCTTTAGTAACTTGGTGGTTTCCCGTCTAATACTACCCAATTGCTCTAAATTTACCTCATTTGGCTCGTGTAACCATTTCATTTTTGCTAGCTTTCTTTTCTTTACATTGTCGGCACATTCCTCATCAAACCATTTCTTTCTTTGCCACTTTTTTAAACAACCAATGCTTTCTGATGCTGACAATTTAATTTTCAATTTAATAGTATCTCTTATATCCTCCCATTCTTTATTTATATCAGTTTCTTCTTCGTTTGCCACATTGTCATCTGAAGATTCCAGTACTTCAAATCTATTAGCAATTTTGATTTGGTATTCTTGCCGCATTTCATTATTTTTCAAGTTTTTTAATTCAAATTTTACAGAATCATCTTTAGCGTTTGTTCCTCTCATAAGCGATAGCCGTTGTCTGATTTTCACTCTGACCAGATGATGATCCGAATTGCAGTCTGTCCCTCTAACTGATCTAACATCGATGATGCTACTGTGCCAGCGTTTATCCACTAATACATGGTCTATCTGGTTCCGAGTTTCTCCATCTGGGGACGTCCAGGTGTATTTATGAATATCCTTATGCTGAAATGTTGTGCTCTTAACAATGAGATTCTTTGATGTGGCAAATGTGACTAATCTAACCCCGTTGTCGTTACTATCTTCATGAAGACTGAATTTGCCTATTGTTGGTTTGAATATATCTTCCCGCCCCACTTTTGCATTATAATCTCCTAAGACAATTTTCATATGATATCGTGAAAGGCTATCAAATGAGCATTCTAATTCTTCATAGTTTGGCTTGAAAATATTATTTATAATTCCTGTTACTCTGTTAAATTGTATAATTTTTTGACTAAAATCTTTACCTCTTCGTATGTAACTTGGTATCCGAGGTAGTTAAATGTGTTAGTTTGTTCTAATATTTTATTATTAATAACAATTTTACTGTGAACTGGGGCTTTTCCTAGGGAAGCCCAGACTTTAGATTTTTCTGTTGAGATTTCCATGTTGTAGTTGATTGCAATTCGGTGAAAAGAGTGGACTGAACGTTGTAGGTCATCTCCTGAATTCGCTATAAACACAATGTCATCTGCAAATAATAGGGTGTCTAAATTATATATCTATTAAGTGGTATACGGCCATGTGGTTGTAGTATCCATTTTTTAATATTTGAGTTCATGTATCTTATGAAGAGTATTGGTGAAAGACCACACCCTTGTCCAACTCCTTGATTAATTGGTCTATCCAATGTTCTTCTGATATTGATGTAGGTATATATGCAGCTTCTTTTTCTAATTTATTTAAATATTTAACTGTTCTATAAGCAGTGCATTGTCGTCCATATAGATCATGTTCTAGATTAGATACATATCGATCCCAACTGTCTTGGTGGGATTTCCTAACAATTTTCTTTGCTTCCTTTCTTTTGTTATAATATATTTCTTTTGTTTCTTCAGTTTTCTTTTGTGAATATTTTTAATATGCTTTCTTCTTTTCCTCTGTAACTGTTTTAATTTCGTCATTCCATATTCTTAATCCTTTCTTCTTACAATTTTTCCTTCTTAATCCTGGAACTTCATATGCTGCTTTCTTTAGAGCCCAATCGATGTTGCTCCATTCTTCTTCCATATTATTATTTATTTCTCGCTGTAGTATATATTGAGATAATCTATTTGCATACAACTTTCTTATACTTTCTTCTTGTAGTAAATTCACTTTATATGTTTCTTCATTGTAAATTTTTCTTGTTGTTGGTTTCCTCCATCTTTCTAATAATTTTATATTACATGTCAAGAGAAAATGATCTGTTCCTACATCGAAACCTCTATATACTCTTACATCTGTGACCCAGGGTATCAATTTTCTGTTTACCAAGAAATAATCAATAATTGATCTTAATCCTCTAGCCAACCAGGTGTACTTTTGTATTTCTTTCTTTCTAAAATAGGTATTAATAATTCTGTATCCAGTAAATATTGCAAATTGTCGAAGTTCTTTTCCACAATCATTTTCTAATGTTTCTCCTTGTGTACCAATTATATCAGGTATAGGATGGCACCTTATTCTTCCATTAAAATCACTATATAATCATTTTTATTTATTTTATTCACTACTTGTTTGAAGTTCTTTATAACATTTTTCAATTTTTTCTTTTTTCCCTTGTTCTGGTGCATATATACCTATTATTGTCATATATCCTCTTTGTATCATTACATATTAGTAGTAATTGGTAGTTGCATTAAGGGAGAAAGCAAGTAGAATTTGTAGTTACAAGTTCTGGATTCAATTTAAGTTTCTATCTTAATATGGATATACGGAATTCAACAGGGATATTATTAGCATTGGTTAAAAACGGAATATTCATTACAGCATACTTCTCTCCAGTGTCACTGCGGTATTGGAACCAGATTGGCCAAGTAAGCGTCTTCTCGCCAACACTTATTATTACTATTATTGTCTGCCTCGGTGATCTAAGGATTTATTTCATTACGGTCTCAAAGGTTGCGTGCTTAAACCCGGCCGAAGTCGACGGATTTTGAGAATGGAAAAATCCAGGAGACAAGTTCTCTAGGAGTGACTTTAAGCCATGGATCCCGAATCTGACGATTTACAGGCTCGTTGAAGAACCTTAAACCTAAATAATAGTTTCCGAGTAAAATTCAATCGGCCTTTCCCATATAATACCTTACTAGCCTATTAGATGTCTCTTGAAACGATAAGCTAACCAAATGTCATTCAGTTAAATAAGCCTAACTGCAATTAGCTTAGGTAACTCACCCAAGGAAGCTCGCCTACGTGGAAATTATTATAATTAGTTTATTATTATTATTAATTATTATTATTATTATTATTATTATTATTATTATTATTATTATTATTATTATTATTATTATTACACTGCTCAAAACTATTAGAGGAACACTATGAAATATGCAAATATTTTTTCATTGGATAAAGGTACAAACATGAAATTAATAAAGTACATTATTTGTGGTTATTTATTTATTTATTTATTGCTCATGTCAGTAAAAACAAATGAATAACGCTGACAATTAACTTTTCAAATAATTCCGCTATGTAAGCAATTGAATCTTGTGCATATTTTTCAAAGTTAAACACACGTTATATAGAGTTAGTATCGTGTATGGCCTCCACGACATTCGATGACAGTTTGGCACCTTCGTGGCATGCTCCCAATAAGATTCTGGATTTCTCTTGCGGGATATTCTACCCATTCCTCCTTCAGAGCATCTCCAAGTTGCTGCAGAGTTTGTGGAGCTCGATGTCGGTTCCTGACCTTCCTGTCTAGAAGATCCCACAAGTGTTCAATAGGGTTGAGGTCTGGGCTGACCGCTGGCCACTCCATTACCTCAATTTCATTCCTCCTCAGGAAATCCCTGGTGACAGCCGCAGAATGTGCCCTGGCATTATCCTGCATAAACAGAAATCTAGGGCCTACTCCAATGGCAGCAGGTACCACATGCTCTTCCAGAACGTGCTCGATATACCGGACAGCATTCAGTCGCTGGGGAACAAGTACAAGGTCCGTATGATTGTTGTACATAACTCCGGCCCACACCATTATGGAACCTCCTCCGAATCTATCAATTTCCTGTACAGCCTCTGCAGAAAATCTTTCTCCTGACCGTCCCCACACCCTCGATCGACCATCACAACGTGTAAGACGATACCTGGATTCGTCCGAGAAGAGCACAGACTTCCACTGGTTCAGGTTCCAATCACCATGGTTTTCAGCATACGCAACGTCTTGCTGCCTTATGCCCATTTGTTAAGCGTGTTTTTTTAACGGGCCTTTTTGGACGAATATTCTCTTTCCTTAATCTGTTCCTTATGGTTTGGTCTGAAACCCGGATTCCAGAAGCCATATGAAGGTCATTCTGCAGGTCTTTTGCAGTTTTTGTACGCTGTCGAAGAGCAGGAAGAACAACGTATCTGTCATCCTGGGGGCTTGTTTTAAATTTACGGCCCTGGCCACGTCTTCTACAATACTGACCTGTCTCTCTGTGCCTGTTGCGTAATCTGGACACCACGGAAGGAGAAACCCCAAGCTCTCTAGTCACTTGTCGCAGAGATTGACCTTGTCGTAAAAGATGTATAGCATGATACACTTCAAACTCATTTAAATGCCTCATTTTGTCAGAGACTTCAATAAACAAGGCAATAATCAACATTCGTCACTATAGCAACATCAGGAAGCTTACCAATTAGAAGTGGCCAGTGCCTTCCAAAATAAAAATTTTCTCTATATTTGTTATTTGAGGTAATTTCTCTGTATTTAGGTCATGGATCTTTAAAATTTGTATCCAATGATAAAATTAATAATTCAATTTACATATTGTCCAACTTTCAGCATCACAGCTTTAAAAAACAATTACTTATTCAATTTATTACAAGTGTTCCTCTAATTGTTTTGAGCAGTGTATTATTATTATTGAATTCGCTTACCTCGGAAATAGAGGCAAGGAACATAAAAGCTAGCCCACCGCGGCCGACATGTAGGCCTAATAATAACAATAATAATAATAATAATACTACTACTAATAATAATAATAATAATAATAATAATAATAATAATAATAATAATAATAATAACAGTAATAATAAAAATAACAATAATAATATTATTAGTAGTATATTCTTTTGTTACTATTATTATTATTATTACTTTTTTAACAGAAGCCTGCAAGAAGCTTTGATAGATTAGTTGGCTATTATTATTATTATTATTATTATTATTATTATTATTATTATTATTATTATTATTATTATTATTATTATTATTATTATTATTATTATTATTATTAATTTATTTTGCAAGTTAATACATGTATTTTTAACAGTGGTTAGCTAAATGCCGAAAGTAGCACACAGACAAAGGACCCAGATTCGAGATGAGAATTTAAAACCCCCCTCGTGAATCAAACCGGGACCACCGAAAAGGAAGGTAGGAACTCTGCCTCTCATGCTACGCGAAAGTATTATTATAATTTAATGGCATCAAATGAATTATATATCAAAAGCTTATAACCAAGTATACAACAAAGCTCTTAGCACCGCAAGTGCAAGACTTTTACTGTAGGAAGAATATTGAAACTGAGCCGGTTTGTGTTTGCCGTGAACTAAACCCGAATTTTAATGATCAGTAAAATTAATTTGATATAAACCGAGGAGAGTGTAAAGAAGGGAGAGGATCTGTGAACGAGTACACGCTAGACTGCATCTACCACTTAAGTCGGAGATTAAGTTGTAAACAAGGGATAAGATTGTTATACTCTGCCGTTGTGTCTGGATATTCCATTAACAGAGGTTAAAGCCAGGCGCTTACCACTGCAACAATTACCTAACTCTCTAACATTACTTATTCATTTATTGGTTACAAAGCTTTCTAACCGAAATCCCTCTTTTCGAAGCTCATAAAATTTAAAATATCCTGGATTCTCTTTGAAAGAGAAGAGAGATTATCTTGGTGGTACAGTGGCTTCCGTCTTCGACTCTGGATATAGAGTTTAGCGGATTCAAACCTGGCCGGGCTAACTGTTTGTTTTTCAGGTTGTATTATTTCCCCCTTCGAAATAAAAGTGAAACTTTGAGTCTAGATTTATAAAAGGTAAAATGTCTGACAAAACACCTTCACAACGTCAATGTTCTGCCTTCGCCCAAATGTATTTTATGCAATCATCTAGAAGAAGAAATGGACGAAGATCATCTGAAAAACTCCATCGCTGTTAGACATGAAGATTATAAAAGATCTCAAAGTGTTGGAGAGCAAGATTGCTAATGAAATCAGTGTTAGATGTAGCACATTAGACAACAACAATAATAGTAGATCTGTAATTGTTGCCAATAATTAACGCATTTAGATCAATGAAAAAATTATTTATATTTATGCAAATAGCAAATTAATGAAAGCTGCCTTATGCTGATGATGTAGTACTACTGGCCGATAGCGAGGAGATACTAAAGGCCAACACGCACACACTATTGAGTAACACTAAGAAATTAGGACTGGTGGTAAATATCAGTAAAACTAAATATATGGTCACACGTAGAAATTCAGTATATAATGGAAATGGACAGCTAATGACAAATGAGGGAAATTTTGAGGAAGTGGCTGAATTCAAATACCTAGGAACAATAATCACAAATAGGAATGAGATGCACAAAGAAATTAAACATAGGCTCAATTCTGGAAATGCATGCTATTATGCATTGCAGAGACTTTTGATGTCCCAACTCCTTTCAAAAAACGTTAAGCTGAAAATATATAAAACTATTATTCTACCAGTTATATTATATGGGTGCGAAACATGGACTCTTACTTTAAGGGAGGAAAGGAGATTACGAGTATTTGAGAATAAAGTTCTTAGGAAAATTTTTGGACCAAAGAGAGATGAACAAACAGGTGAATGGAGAAGACTACATAACGATGAACTACATGGTCTTTATAGGAAGCCAGATATAATAAGAACAGTTAAGTCTCGTAGACTGCGATGAGCAGGACATGTTGAGCGTATGGGGAATGAAAGACGTGCATGGAAGCTTCTTGTAGGAAAGCCAGAGGGAAAACGCCCAGTTGGTAGGCCAAGAATGAGGTGGGAGAACAACATTAACTATGATTTGAGGGAAGCAGATTATACAGGGAATGATTGGAAAGCATTGGCTCAGGATAGGGATGTATGGAGAGCTTATGTCCGCGCGGCCATGAACCTTCGGGTTCGATAGTGCCAGTAAGTAAGTAAGTAAGTAAGTAATGAAAGCTGCCACCAGCTAATTGAACGTCACTGGTTTCAAATTTAGCGCCACTTCTATGAGTTTGACGTTTCCAAAATGCAGATAAACACCCAAGATATATCATTACAGTTCATGTTTTTCCACGAATTGTCATGGATACATCTTAGAGAGAGAAGAAAATTGCATTGCCTAATTCTCTTATTTAAGATTCTACAAACCTCGACTACCAATTATTTATCCTCTCGTTTCCAGTATCTATCCTCCAACCATAACTTAAACACACGATTACAACATAGTCTCTTGTTTAATATACCGCAACACAGGACATCACATCACTCCATGTCATATACTATCTTCACTACTTGCAATTGGAATTCCCTACCACAAGAAATCAGGGGCTGCCGGAAGTTGGCATATTTTAAAAGAAATCTAAATGTATATTTGCTGTAACATTGGCTTCATCATTACCCAACGTAAGGTACATACATTAATTTGTTTTTCTCGTATAATTTGTCATATTTATACTATTATTATTATTATTATTATTATTATTATTATTATTATTATTATTATTATTATTATTATTATTACCATTAATATTATTATTGTTATTATTATCATCGTACAAAATGTTGTTTGCACATGACATTTACATTACAACATTTAATATATTTTTTAACTCTTTCTAATTAGTTTAATGTATATATAATTTTCTTCTTCTTCTTAATCATAATTTGTAGGGATTTTCATCCTGTTTATTTCCAAAATAATTCCTCGGAGGAAGCCGTATTCGATATGCATTCACTGTCTATCCATCTCTTGGCTGGTCTTCCTACTGTACTTCTCCCGTCCATTGGTCTATCTTCTTTAGCTCTTTTTGCAAGTCGGTTGTCTTCCATTCTTTCTATATGACCCTTCTAATTTTTTCGTCTGTCTATAATAAATTTGGTTATTTTATCAAATAATGCTTTTCCCCTGGATAATTCTTGAGATCTTCATTTCACATGTGCTTATTATTTGTTTAGTTTTTGTTATAAGATATATATATATATATATATATATATATATATAATCTATACTGTTAAATATATATTTGTAATTTGTGCTGGTTGAGTGGAAGAGAAGGCCTTATGGCCGTAACTCTGCCAGAATAAATAAATCATTATTATTATTATTATTATTATTATTATTATTATTATTATTATTATTATTATATTATTATTATTATTAAAGCGACTATAACCAATGATATTAAAACCGTTTACAAAATAAAACGTTCAACATCGTATAAATGGAGACTTTTTTTTAATATGCTGCATTTCTATGTATAAATTGAAATAATAAACAACCGAGCATTTTCGATAAAGTATTGAACAGTTATTGAAAATATTAGGAAGTGTTGGGTCAGAAAAGACTCCAGTCAAGGTATAAAAGGACATAATTTAGTTATTGTGTGTTGTATTCTGTATAGGTTTTATTGCTAGCATCTAAAAGGGAATTTAATGTGATTTCTATTCTAGGCCTGCCCATTTTGCTTTCTGTCGCGCCCCTCTAATTGAGGTACTTCATACGAAAATGTGATTACCAGCTCAAAAAATGGTAATTAAATTAACTTCATCTTTAAAAGTGTACACATTCATAAATACATAATTACATTCCGTAAATAATAGTTTATTCTGAAGGAAATTAGGGAGAGAACACTAACATCCTAATGAAAACAAAGCTCTATTTTCTAACTTATTTTAATAGCATCAAACACCCATAGAGGGGAAACAATATAACTTCAGTATGTTGAAATAAATTCTAGTCTTCGTAGTAATCCTAAAAATCTAGTTGTATTAATATACATTAAATATTTAATAAATACTAAAACATCACAATATTAAGCCTCTAGACTTCCTCATGCGCCCATTTGATTGTTTCTATATTTTTTAAGTTAGCGATTTTATCGATATTTTGTGTTTTTTACTCTTTTACTATTTGATCGTATTATTTTTACCTTTTATCCTTTTGGCACATATAGACATGCACTCATATCCAATTTAGAGATTTAAAATTACCTAATATTCCCTGAGTTGAACCCTATTTACGGACCACACCACAGACTTCACACAGTTAAAAATTTCAAGATTCGTGGTGTAAATAAAACATTTCACCAATAATTAAACAAATATTTTAAAATAATTATTTTTATTTTTTTTTCTTCCTCCCTTTGATATAGCAAGTGATTCATGTTAGTCCACCGTTGTGGTCTAGGGGTAACGTCATTACAACAGAAACGTCGATACACATTTTCTGTTGGGTGTTTTTTCGGGATTTTTCCATATCTGTATGACAAATGTCAGTAAACGTTAGGGCCCAATAGTCCCCTAACACCATCTTATAACCATAACCATCCATTATATAGACTATTCGCCTTGTTTAGTATAAATCTGGAGTGAATGTTATATATTGTCTTATACAAATATGTTATTGTTTTCTTGGAGATGGCTTTGCCTAAGGTATTTTGGATATGTTGTTTAAATGGTAGTTTTTTTGTCGAATGTTACGCCTAAATAAATGGCTTCGTTTTTCCACTCGATGTTCTGTCCATAAAGTCTTAATGGTGGAGGCATGTTTCGATATTGAGAATACCTTTTTGTATAAAGAAATCTAAAAATGTACATATTACCATAATTGTATAAATAATTGTAATAACTTGAAATGTATCTAGATTATATTTAAATACAGAAAAACCTAGTGTCCGGTTTTGGCCCTCAATATAGAATCATTCGAAAGCCAAGATCCCGCGTTATCGACTATTCCGATTGAGGTTTTAAGCGGTTTCCCTCAATCCAAGAGCAAATGCTGGAATAGAACCCTAAAAGGTCCGCTTCTGACTTCACTTTGCTACCACGTCATAAACTTCAAATTTAAATTCAAAATTTAAACCTGGGCTAATATATGTTACACGAACCCGGGGTTCTACCTATAAAGGGGAACCAAAATGGATCGCTCACCGCCAACACTTAAGTGATAGCCGCAGAGATTTGCCATCCATCTATCTATCTTGGAGGGGGCTCTGGCATTGAACTGATTGCTCATCCGGGATAGACTTCATGCTCTTGCATGTCAAAAATAATGTATGTGATTCAAATTTAAAATTCTCTCCAGACAGCTCTCTGTAAGACCCGAGTGGCGCGGGCCATATAAAAATACCTAAAAAGGGAGAGATTAAACTAAGCAAAAGAGAAGAATATAATATATTATAGTTGATATTATTTTTTCTATCTAAACCAAATTAATATTACGGTATAAAATATCACGATTTAACAATAGTATTTTATACTTATTGCACGTTTTTTCTCTTCATTTACTTGTAATTTAATTTCGATCCGTAATTAGTGAGTGGCAAATCGATAGGTGGATATTAAGATATCTGCTATGACCATTGCGTAGTCGGTAGAATCTCTATATTCTACTGCGGCGTTCTGAATTAAATTTCCAGGAGAGTAGGAGATTTCAAATGAGGGTCTGGGTATGAGACTCTTGCATTGTGTTGTTCTATAAAATCTTCAGCAAATCTCTGGCATCCTACTGATCAATATACTTCGTATGTTAGTATATTGACTTAGGCTTTCACGGCCGGAGTTACTATGATGGTATTGCAGAAGATTTCCGGCTGTTGGCCGTGGTCTTGAGGCTTGTAGTTCCCCAACGTTTCGCCAGAGACTGCGTCCGGCCGTGGTCTCTGGCGAAACATTGGGGAACTACAAGCCTCAAGACCACGTCCAACAGCCCGGAAATCTTCGCCAATATCATCTTCGTATGTTAGGTTTCATGCCTATTTATATATAGCCTAACCTTTGATGAAACATTGTATCATTTGGAATCTTTAGCCGCTCCTAAATGCCTGCTTTCCCATTACTACCTACTTAGCGTTTTTGAGCCTAAATTATTACATATTTTGAGTTCTTTGATTAAAATTAGGATTTTTTGTCGAAATTAAGTTTACATAATTCGTCATAATTCATTATTGCAGGGCCTTCGGAAATTCCTGGAGATCTTTCTAATTTTTTAACTTCCCGGACAGGTAGGAAATTAAGTTGCAATATCTTTTTCTTTGGTAAACATAATCTCTGACATATAATATACTTGGTAGATGAACTTGATAATGTTTAAGGTTACGTCAATAATTTGTTAATAACTGTTGATTTTTAATCCTTCCCTAAATATAAATTGCGTAACACAAAAATGAAGATAACTGATCTGGAGAAAAGTTCGTGATCCATAGATTAACCATAATTAATTCAATTTTTTATTAATTTCATAATATTCTTACAACCAAATTATCATAAGTAATGCCACGAGTGATTTCCAATTTATCTAGAGGATTTAGAAATCAAGAGTGGCATTTGTTAGAACTATTTAACCAATTAAATTAAACTGTTTACTCATAAATCATTATTTAAATCTAGTTATTGTAAAATATTTATATATTTAATGTAAACGGCGATGTTTGAAAACAAATGAGAAATGTTCGGTTATGTTTGGTTTGTTCATCACTGCAACATGATAATACTATTTATTTCCAAATAGGATCGCAATATTGTAAGAATGCACAATATTGGAGAAAAAATGAAACACATAAAACTGTATATTATAACCAACATTATAGTTTATTAATTTTTTTTCTGAAACAACCCAGTAAAATCAGTATTCAAAAACACAATTATAGAACATACAACTATCAAATGTGTAGGTCGAAGGAATCTGTTCATTATTTGCTAAATTCACCGTATTTGTTAGAGAGTTAGTCACTGCAAAATAATGCTCTGACCTGTTCAGAATATTAGAAAGGAGGAGTTTCTTTATTTTGGTAATCAAAATTCGATAATTATCGAGGTGAACACGACCGTGTTTGGTTATAAAACAAAATTCATTGAAACGTGATTGGTCATTGACTCCCATTTGTGGCATGAGTTAAATAGTCAGTATTATTGTGGCACAAGAACTCCTGAGATACCCTGTATAATATTCATAATATAAACAACGATCAGTTTTCTGAGGGTTGGTTGTGTGTAAATAGGAGTGTCTCTGACAGGTTGGATTTCCTTCTTGGAGCTGTTAAAACTCTAAAAATATCACCAACTCACTTTCTGTTTTTTCATGTAGGGAAGGGTGTAAATTAAAAGTAATGGATTCATTCCACAAGTAAAGGGAGTGAATCGTCTTAAGTTACAAGAATGTTGATTTACAGATAAACATTGGAAGTAGTCTACATTAAATAAATATAAACACGGAATTCGAAATAGACATAAAATTTCTTCTTTTTATTATTCTTCTCCTCTGCATATTGTATGCCAGGCCTACAGCCTGTTCAATCCACAAAAAAAGGATGTTTCCAACTTTCTTCGCCCTTCCACGTGACCACTTTCCATCCGCCTCACCGGTAGATTACACTGAGCAACAAACAATAAACTTTTTTTTTTGTCTCAGAAAGAAAACTATGTTATTCTGATAGTATTTTTTCTCCTGAATTCAAATATTATATCGGTTTTACTCCATCACTTAAGGTTTCCGAGAAACAGGAATTTATAATATCAAACACTTTAATATTTTCTAAATTCGTAACTACACAATATTCGAACATTCGGACTCACCTAGAAAGTAAGAAATTACCATTTTCTGCTATATTTCGCCAGTGGAGCATCCCTCTTGATGGTCCAACAATAATCGGCCAGCATATTAGGATTCCATTTGCCTTGATATCTCTTTTCCATAGATGAAATCTCTTGAATTAGCTCATTTAGTTTTATTTTACAATGGACAAATGGACGAAAAAACGTAATTTAAAAAAATTATTATTTAAATTCAACAATTTAAATTGTAATAAACTGTGGGTAATGGAGAAATTCTGAATACATATTATTTCAAAACACGATAAAAAAAACTGCATTAAGTAGAACGATTGGTAGTCATGAGACAAACATCATGTTGACCAGTGTTATCTCTTGATATACGAACAATACTGAATGGTGATATTTTATATACATGCAAATTATTCCATATATCCTCATATTAATCCATTAAATTTTTTCTTGAATATCCATCTTCTTCTTTATTTTCTCATTTGTGGTCCCACAACACGCCTCAGGAGGCCTTTGGGGTAGTAGGAGGTTAAGGCTCCCACATTTTCTTGAAAATCGGCTCTTTATGTCAGCCGGGTTGTCAGCCCTGCGTGACGGCCGCCTTTACCCCAGAACAAGCGTCTGGTACTCATTTCCGTTAGAGGCTGAGTCGACCCCAGGGCCATAGTGCCGCCAGAAGGTTTTGGTCAATTTAAAAATCCTGACCCACCGGGACTTGAACCCTCGACCTTCCGACTTGTAGCGCAGTGCCTTAACCACTACGCTACGGCGTGCCCCATTTTCTCATTTATACTAGTAATTTCAGTTTTTTCTTTATTTTATGTAGGTTTTTCCTTAGGGTATTCGTCGTATGTGTTCATGAGAAAATGTTTGTTCTTGTAGTATAGCACTATCTCTGAGACATAGGTCAGTACTGGCCGTATCAGTGCTTTATAATTTCTAACCTTCATCTCCTTATTTAAATACTCGTATGTATTCTTCCAATTTATGTCATTCATGTAACTTGCTACTCTGGCTGCCTTAGTTTTACATCTAGCATTATTATGTAGTAATCTCCAACTATTTATCTCAATTACACAGAACTTTAAATACATATCTTATATATAAAAATGTTTGTTGGTTTGTTTGTTGTTTGTTTGTTTGTAGGTTTGTGTTTGTACTTTATGCGCAGCCCTACCGTTGATCCGATTATGATGCGGCTTTTTGCAAAATGTTCAGGAGATTCCCGGGATGAACATAGGCTATACGAGAGTTGCGATACTCAACTCCTACACCCTTAAAAATCGTCCTTTTTAGTGGAAAACGATAACAAAGAAATTCTTTGGACGCTTAAATGGCTTACGCTGCCTAAACCATAACAAATACACGAAATTAATGTTCGAGGATACAGAATTGAATATCTCTAAAAGCTCTTTTACGGATAACTCACAATAATCGTTTTTGTATTTCATTGATGCGAAGAAGTTCGAGACAAGTACATAGATTCCTGTGCAAGCATACCAGCATTGCGGATATTTTTTTACGGATAACTTACAATAACGAATTTTGTCTTTAACTCATTCATGCCAAGAAGATCGAGATAAGTAGATTCCCGGGTAACACCGCGTAATCAGCACGGGGTATCTAAAAATATAAATTTATATTTTTTTTTCCTTCTACTTATTCAACTAAACATAAAAGCACATTAATTTTCATTTATTTGGGCGTAGCAGCGCACACCGGGTATTGGCTAGTTTTTTTAATAAAATGTTAATCTACATAGAAAAGTTGTTTACAACATTTCCAATAACATACATTTTTTTAGAAATAATGTTGTTGGACGAATATATACGGTAATGAAATAATAAGGTTATACTTTTACTTAACCCTTAAATTGGTAATTTCTCGTATTAGTTTTTTTAATGTGGCAAACCGCACTGAAAATAAAATCGTGCATAACTGTTATTATTATGTATATATTCAGTTTGACAGACAAAATAGAAGAATATAGGAGAAAATGGTATGACCATATCTGCGAAATAGATACGAAGAGATTGCCTAGGAAAAGTCTAAATTTTTCAACCAAGAGGAGGAAAAAGAGATCAGAGACGCCCACTAAAGAGATGGACAGAGCAGCTATAATGAAGAAGAAGATTAGGTATATTGTGTAATTCCGCGCGCATTTCAATTATTTATCTTCTGTTTTATTAAAACTATTAGATAAATTAAAAGATTTCCAAAATTATTGCTAAATTATAAATCGCACGGAAGGAGAAATGTTGGACACCCACACAGAAGATGGTCTGAAAAATTTTAACAAATCTAGTTTTCATGGAACCGGAATAAGCCAAGAGGCTTAATCCTGGATGATGACGATGATGATAATTTAAAACAAAATTGATGTATTCTATATTATAGGATACATTGCGAATTTAAGGGTTAAAGAAGCTCTTTGACAGCTCGGGTCATTAGGGTCGCAATTAATGTCTGGGCGTGAAAAAGTCGACATATATTTCTAAGAGGTCTCTTATTTCAGATTTGAGATTGTTTCACGTGCGATAAATCTATGACACGGGACCCACGGTATTACTTGCGTTTCGAAGGAAGCCGTATTCAGGGTTTCTAGACTCTTAAAAATGCATTGACCATCGCCAAGTTTAACCCTTAAATTGTCAATACAATATTTTCTCGTGCCAGTTATGTAAATGTTCCGGACCGCAAGGAAAATAAATTAATGTTAAACTGTGTTATTATTGTACATTATTGCGTAATTTGACATAAATTTAAGTAATTTTTACTCGTTTGTCTTTCTATTGATCTAAAAACAATATTAAATAAATGAAATCAATGTATCCAATAAGATACATTTTTAATTTAAGGGTTAAACCCGTGAACTTGAGTGCCAGATGCGACAATGATAATTGCTATTTATTTTTTCATTAGCTTTTTTTTATGTAGAATGGAAATATATTTATAGTCTACATTTGAGGACGAGGAAAGAACATAGGCCTACTTTATAGACAGTTATGTATGATTCTTGAATATTTTTCAGACAATTCCAGAAGTTTGTTTCTTTTTATAATTTTTTTTTGCCCAAAGATTAAACGAGATTATAATAGATGCTTGGTTATATGAATTGGACTAATGATTTTATACAGTACATTGTTCAATGTGCTTCAAGATAAATTCAATATTTTAAAAATATGAATTACTAGCTAAAACCCGGCGTGCGCTGCTACGTCTAAATAAATGAAAATCAATGTGCTTTTATGTTTAGTTGAATAAGGAAAAGTAAAAATAATTATAAATGTGTATTTTTGTATATACATGTGCTGATTACCCGGTGTTGCCCGGGAATCTACTTATCCCGATCTTCTTGACATAAATCAGCTGAAATACGAAAATTAATCTGTTTTATGTTAACTTAAATAAGTAGAAGGAAAAATTCATATAGTAATTATTTTTAGATACCCCGTGCTGTGTACCTGGCGTTGTCCGGGAATAAACTCATCCCGATCTTCTTGGTATAAATGACCTAAAAGACAAAATTCGTTATTGTGAGTTACCCGCAATAGAATACCCGCCATATGCTGCTATGCTTGCACAGGAATCTACGTACTTCTCTCGACCTTCTTGGCATCAATGAAAGACAATAATGGTTATTGTGAGCTATCCATAAGAGATAAACATATGCTGTCGCGGACGTTTTTTGTAGAACTTCTTGAGATATTTAATTCTGTGTAAATTAATTTTGTGTATTTGCTATGGTTTAGGCAGCGTAAACCATTTAAGCGTCCAAAGAGCTACTTTTTTCACGTTTTCCACTACAAAGAGCGATTTTTAAGGGTCTAGGAGTTGAAGATCAAAACTCTCTTATAGCCTATGTTCATCCCGGGAATCTCTTGAACATTTTTTCAAAAATCCCCATCACAATCGGATCAACGGTATGGCCGCGCATAAAGTACGAACGAACAAACAAACATTAATTTTTATATATTAGATTAATATTCTTGAATAAGCATATAAGGTATTTTAAGGACGAATGTTTTTAATGGAAATACAACTTTTACTTCGAAATTTAAATTATATAAATTTATGTCCATATTTTATACTACATTATATTCCCTGATCGTAATATGAAATTCGTATAATTAATGCTACAACATTTGAAAAGTCTTTACGTAAAAAAAGAGTAATAACTTCATTATTATTAGGTATATTTTTCTAAAAAACCCGATCATTACACGACTAATATATTCGCATAGCTTGATACGTTAGAGTATTTTTACTATTTAACAAACTTAAGATATATAGAAAAAGATAAAGAGTTTATGCAGTATTTGTTGACCTGGAAAAGGCCTTTGGCAGAGTAAATTGGAATAAACTTCTGAAGATCTTGAAGAAAATTGGAAGGAGGAGAGGAGGCTCATAAGTAGTCTTTATATGAAACAGCGAATAAAAGTGAAGATAGGAGAAGAAATATCAGAGGGAAGAGAAATTGGAAGAGGGGTGAGGCAAGGATGTCCTCTATCACCTACACTTTTCAACATCTACCTGGAAGACCTAATGAAGAACTGCTTCAGTAATACGGGAGGCGTAAACATGGGAGGAAGAAGAATAAAGTGCATAAGATTTGCTGATGATATGGCTTTGCTAGCAGAAGATGCAATGACATTGAGGAACATGCTGATGGAACTGAATGACAAGTGCGAGGATTATGGGATGAAGATAAATATAAATAAGACGAAGGCCATGGTTATAGGAAAGAAACAAAGGAAGATAAACATGAAGATTAAAGATGAGGCCATTGAGGAAGTGGAGAGCTTCAAATACTTGGGTTGTAGTATCAATAGTAACATGAACTGCGGTCAAGAAGTAAAGCAGAGGAAAGCAATGGCAAAAAGAAGCTTTCAACAAGAAGAGAAGCATTTTCTGCGGACCTTTGGCAAGAGAAATAAGAAAGAGGCTAGTGAAGTGCTTTGTGTGGAGTGTAGCATTATATGGAGCGGAGACATGGACATTACGACGGAATGAGGAAAAGCGACTGGAAGCTTTTGATATGTGGATATGGAGAAGAATGGGACGTATAAACTGGACAGACAAAGTAAGAAATGAAGATGTGCTAGACAGAGTGGGTGAAAGAAGAGGAAAAGAAATTGGATTGGCCACTGGCTAAGAAGAAACTGCCTGCTGAAGGATGCTCTAGAAGGAATGGTCAACGGAAAGAAAGTTAGAGACAGAAAAAGACATCAGATGATAGACAATATTAAAATAAATGGTTTGTATGGAGATACAAAAAGGAAAGATGAGTCAAGGAAAGAGTGGAGAATGCTGAGTTTGCAGTGAAAGACCTGCTCTTGAGCAGAACACTATGAAAAAAATTCAAGTACGATCTTCCAGAACTGACAAAATATACTTGACAATAGAGAAGACTTAACATGTTGAACCGTTTTTGAGTAAAACAAATATAATTTTATTAAAAATGATATATTTTTCTATATAAATTTATACGATTGTTTCATATTTATATTTGTCTACTCAACAGTCCTTAAAAGTAATGACAATATGAAACGTATCACTTTGTAATTATTGATTTTATGAACAATATATCTAAACTCTCCCTGGCACGACAGACCTAGAAGGTCCTTGGCCTACCAGCCGCTGCTGGCCTCACATCCACATGCATTCATCACAAAGGTAGGCGATCATCCAGCCAGTATAGGGGTGATATGCGATCAGCATGTCGGGTCCCCACCCGTTTTAGCTGGTTTTCTCAACCGGGAGCCGCTATTTATTGTAGCTATTCAAATGCCTCACGATGCTGGGTTGGCACCGATCATATACTGACCGAAATTCCATGAGAACATTTTTTCCCCCATCGAGACCCGAACCAGTGAAAGTCCCGTAGCCCTGTGGAGCAATATCTGATGGGGTACAACTATTATTTTTTAATTTTTTCGCGATTTTTCATTTGCTATGAAATGTAAACCAGTAGCACTAGCTATATGAAATTACGCATTCCACATCGGGAAGCATTGTTTTTAATCTAGAGTGGACTTCGTTATTTATCAGATATAAAATAGCAGATTTATCTAATATGAATTTCAAAGTACAATTTAAGTTTCCAATGAACATACAATACTGTATGTCCTTAACATACAAGGAAAATGTCCAAACAATTGTTTTTCCTCTAACGTCATGAATTACATAGTGTTTATAGGAAGCCAGATATAATGAGAAGAGTTAAGTCTCGTAGACTGCGGTAGGAGGACATGTGACACGAATGGGGAATGAAAGACATGCATGGAAGCTTCTTGTAGGAAAACCAGAGGGAAAACGCCCAGTTGGTAGACAAAGAATGAGGTGGGAGAATAACATTAACTATGATTTGAGGGAAGTAGATTATACAGGGAATGATTGGAAAACATTGGTTCAGGATAGATATGTATGGAGAGCTTATGTCCGCGCGGCCATGAACCTACGGGTTCGATAGTGACAGTTAGTTCTAACGTCAATAATTCTTCCAATATATGTGAACATTTACATATATTTGTGCATAATTTGATGGTAATATTTAAACTAATGTAAAAAATCTGAACATTTTTTTAATAACCTCCGATGTTAAATCCTTGATTAGACATTGCTTGTTTACTTTTACCAGTGGTATTTTTCCCCATTTTTACCATTTCTCTCTCTCCCTTTCTCCCTCTTTTTTGCCATTTTTTTATTTTTCATACATGACTAGGGCACACATCCAGAATCAAGATGGGGATTTAAAATTCCCTATATCGCCAGGAATCGACGCAGGTTGCTAGAGTGGAATATAGGGACTCCACCGATTAAACTACGGCGATGAATATTTTTAACCGTAAAAAAACCTCTTTCAGGAAAGTAGTCGTTGCTGCAGATCGAAACCGGGTTTCCCGCACATGAGACAGGGTCATTATCCAAACAAATCAGACAGAGTGATATTTCCAAGTATTTCTTTACATAGGCTTAAAAATGTGACCTCGATTTAAGCGGAAACTGGCTTAAGTACCTATCATAGGATCTGTATTTATACATCTATTTTATTTCTATGCCGAGGAAAATTATATACGCTAAATAAAAGTATCAATCTTTAAGTTTTACAGAATTTCAAATATTTTACTTGTTTGTTTTTAGAATATGACCTTTTAGTCTAAGTTAAAAATGTTCTACTTTTTATTTACAAGCTCCAAATCGCATTAGTAAAGATTTTCTTCTTTTAAAATTGTCAAATAAATAGACTGTAGATGTACAAAAAGGCAATTTCAATATAATGTGCTGTTTTTGTCAGTTGTAAATATCAAACAATACAAAATAACTAAATGGCTGTGAACTGACAAGCATGATGTAATACCAGGATAGATACTGTATGTGGGTATAATGGATGAATGTTAAAAAAAAGTAAACGAGGATATTTCAATGTTACAATACGTCCTACGCCTCGTTCCGTTACTAGGGACAAGCCATTCACCTGGAAACTGTAATACCTATACACAGCTCCATGTGTAAATTCAGTTTATAAATCGTAATTCTAGAAACATTCTATAGTCTCGTCTCTATACATAGTCTCAACATAATAAGACCAAAAGATATGTAGTCGCAGCCAAAAATATAACTTAATCGAATACTGAATTTTGGTAGATGAAATTTTGTTTATTATTTAGATTGTATAAGGGGTAGAGTGGAAATAGTGCTTTTTTGTATTATTTTTCTTGGCTGCGATGTATCTTCCTTACTATTTTATTTAAAATTAAGTTTTATTTCAGTAATATTAACACAGACACAAAAATTATAACTTGTATATTCTTTCATATTGATGGAATAAATAATTAGTCTACTGCTCTTACTTTTCCCTAAATTTAGGATACATATTTGACTGTGGTTATATTTGTTTTTGTAATAATTTTCTTAAGATCATGAATTTGGATTTGGTCATAAGCCGGAAGGTCGAGGGTTCGAGCCCCGTGGGAGTCAGGATTTTTAAACTGACCCAAACCCTCTGGCGGCACTATGGTCCTGGGGTCGACTCAGCCTCTAACGGAAATGAGTACCAGACGCTTGTTCTGGGGGTAAAGGCGGCTGTCACGCAGGGCTGACAACCCGGCTGGCATCAAGTGCCTATTGTCTAGAAAAGTGGGAGCCTTAACCTCCTACTACCCCAAGGGCCTCCTGAGGCCTGTCGTGGGATCACTTTACTTTTACATAAAATAATTATAATAATTGAGGTCGTGAAAACCATAGTGATCTAAGTAGCATAAATCAAGTTTTGAGATATTAGAGCTTATGTCCGCGCGGCCATGAACCTACGGGTTCGATAGTGCCAGTGAGTAAGTAAGTAAGTACTTGAAAGTTTATAATAGAATAATAATTCACTGAATTTCCTTATCAAACAACTTTTATTTATTTTCAAGTGCAACCTATAAAATACTTCCTATAATGAACATAAGGTACATAACGCATGTAATTTATCCATTACAGCCTAAATTAAACGTCACTTGTACCAGTATGGTCCTGATATTATTATCAATGGCACTTGTATCAGTATGACTCTAAATAGGTATGTATTTGCAATATGATGTACATTATAGCCTAGTGCTAATGTAATTTTTAAATGCAATTAATAAATGTGATCATGAATACATTTGTTAAATTGTTACATACATTACAAATAAGTATAAATCTGTATCAAGTTCTAGATCAGTGTCTCAGAAATACGTAAGTCTGCCAACAGTAAAATAATAAACATAAGAGTTCTATCTCTATAAACACTGATAGGATTAATCACTTTCATCACTTATTTCCTCTGAATCTGAGTATTCTTCTCCAGGAACAATATTCTCACAGCTCCCATGTCCGTTTCCTCGAACCCCATGTCCTCGTCCTCGCCCTCGTTCTGGTGCATGTCCTCTTCCGCTACCTCTTCCTGAGTTAGTGATGTTAGAAGCAGAAGCTTTGAGGTTAAGATAAAAGGCATGGTGTATTGGAGGAATGAAATCGAGCAGGGTAAGCAGATCTTTAATTTTTCTGCTTTCAATGGTACCTCTCCTTCACGCAGCGTTCTTAGCGTGTTGGGGAATTGTAGAGGCCGTCCTACTGCATTACGACGAAGATCGAGATGTCGAAAAGGCATGTCTGAATTCACTGTGGTCTTAAACTGAACTATCAAAGGAGAGCTTTTGTTGTACCTCATCTACCGAATCTTCAACCATTCAACCTTTTGTTTCTCAGTGTCTTCCTTTCTCATCATACATACTGAATCCATTGTGTCTGTTGTCACTTGTATCAGTATGAACCTGAAGCAAAGCTCATTTCTGGTTTATTAATTAATAAGTGTAAAGCACAAAATATGCATGATTAGTAAATAGTTTATCTTGCTCACTTGTCACTCAGTTGGGTCAGGGATGATTGTCTGTTCTCGCACCATATGGCGTGGTATCTGTCACACTTTTCCCCGCACCACCCGCACTTACACTCGTTCGTCGGTTGGTGATGTGTCTTGGTCTTACACACTTTGAAGTGGAAACCGTGCGTCGCTAGTCTTGTCACAGCGTGTCGAAGGTCATACAGGGGTTCCATCCAGTCTTTGTGTACCATCGCGTCCGTGCAAAAGAAGTCATCCCATATCTCTCTGCGCTTCCTTTGCATGTCTTTCAGTAGTTTCTCATAGTTGGGGGTGGATTGCAGTAGAAGCTGTTGTCTCAAGTCCTCCACCAATGGTAACTGTCCTGTCAGTACATACGCTAGGCGTGAGGGTGTGAACTTCGATAGGCCCAGAGCTCGTTTCAGGTACGTGCTCTTAATTTTTTCTAGGTCTACTAGATTCTGGTAACTTAGGTGCGTCCATATATTTTCTAGTCCATAAGTTGCTACCGGGACTATTTTCAGCTGAAAGAGTTTCAATGCTGTCTGTAGTGACATCTCCCGGAGGTGCCTAATGTCGCTCATTGCTCTTACTGCAGCATTCTGTCTGTCTTTAATATGTGCTGTGAACGTTGTCCCTGTCGTCTGCATCGTTACTCCAAGGTATTTGAACTGTTTTACTGATGTCAGGTTTTTCCCTTTGGTTTATATAGTTAACATATTCCTCTCTAGATGGAAGCAGATGGTGGAAAGTACTTGTATCTCTATGACACGAGGTAAAAGAACCAAATAGCTACAATTTTATGCATTTATCTCATTTTTGTAAAAAATGTCACTTATGTCACTATGGTTCTCATGGCCTCAATTTATGTTAAAAATATTTTCTTTTCTTTTTTTTTTCCTCAAAAAAATTGGAGGAGTCGCTGATTTCAAATACCTAACAACAATGATTACAAAGAGGAATGAGATGCACAAATGAATTAATCATGGCCTCAATTTTGGAAATGTATGCTACTATGCATTAAGGGACTTCTTTAAAAAAGTTAAACTGAAAAATATAAAACTGTTCTTCTGCAAGTTATCCGTATTATATGGATGTGAAACATGGACTCTTACTTTAAGGGAGGAAGGAAGATTACGAGTATTTGAGAATAAAGATATTAGGAAACATTTTTGATCTAAGAGAAATGAACAAACAGGTGAATAAGATATATGCTAATTTTTACATTAAGGCACTGCCTTTCTTCCCAATGTTTTTGACGCCAAATCTTTGTTTTGAGCAAAAGAGGATAACAATGTTCAACACGGCTCTGCTGTTCGTATTAAAATTGATGTCCAGTTGACATTTGTTGAAGTGGCACGCGTAATTGTTTCTAGAATGTACTAACTACCTAACTAAGTCACTGTATTATAGAACACGAAGTTCCATGACCACGCGGACATAATCTCTCCAAACATCCCTATCCTGGGCTAACGTTTTCCATTCATTCCCTGAATAATTCACCTCTTAAATAATGGTTTTACTCCTTCATTCCCCATTCGTTCCACGAGTATTTGAGAATAAAGTTCTTAGGAACATATTTGGAGCATATAGTGATAAAAAGAAAGACGAATGGAGAAGACTACTCAACAGCGAGCTACATTATCTTTATAGAAAACCAGATACAATAACAGTTACATTTTGTAAACTGCGATGGGCAGGGCATACGGCATGAATGAGAATGAAATAAATATATAGAAAGTCCTTGTAGGAAAACCAGAGGAAAAACGCCCAGTAGATAGGCCAAGAATGAGGTGGAATAATAACATTAACCATGATTTGAGGGTGTTAAATAATTCAGGGGATGTTCGGAAAGCATTGGGTCAGGTTAGGGATGTATAGAGAACTTATGCCCACGCGCCCATTAACCGACGGGTTCGATGGTGCCAGTGAATTAGTTATTTATTACCATAAAAGTTTCCTAAAAATAATATAATATTTTTAATATTCTAGTAGTTATAATTTATTAAGCTTACATGTACGGATTATTTGTAATTCATTAAATATTAAAAATAACACTAATAGATTTTTCAGAAATACTGTAACATTTTGCTTGCAATAGACTATTTACCGGAAGCTCCAATAACGAGAGAGCTCTTATGAAGTAATAAATTAAGTTCCATAAGCTCTTGACTGGAATTCCATTTCATGAGAAATCAAGACTAAGATGTAAACTTTTAACTTTTAGAATGATACTTTATATTTTAGTATTTGTTTATGACTGTACACATTCTTAAGAAATATTACATTAAATACGCATTAATTAGTGATATTCGCAAATTTTTTACACGCAACTGGATGGACCAATCTGGAGAAACTCTTAAAATAATTATGGAGGAAGTAACCGTGAAGAGGAACTAATTCTATACATTCAGAACAAGGCCACATTAAATCAAAGTCATCCTTATTTTGAAATAACATGCACTCATTGAAATACAATACAATAATATTGTGTTAAACTTAATCAAACGTTGTAGTATTGTTTGGGATAAAAATTACAAAGGAAAAATGTGATGTTGATAATTAATTTGGAACAATTGTAGGCAATTGTAAGATAAATTTACAGTGTCGTAATCCATATTATATAAGAACTGCATTTATAAGTGATTATATGAATTACAATAATTAGGGAAGATTTTCAGGATCGTAAAAGAACCACAAACCGGAATAAAAAGGTCTCTGTTCAAAATTTAATCCACCTTCATTCATCCAAGTAATACTTTAGTAGATGTCTCATTGAGGCGATGTGCTAACTACATGTCACTCGTTGACATCTGCAGGTAAATAAGCGTAGCTAAATTAGCTTGGTTAAGTATCTCCCGCTAGGGAGCACCTCTGTCCCCATGTGGGACGTATGGGGTATATAGATAGATCATCATCATAGTATAGTCACGAATTTAGGCCATTTGTTGACCTGTTTCGGCCTCAAGGGAAACACCATCCAGAAGTCTCTTGAGTGGACGTCCTGGTCTTCTTCTTTCTGCAGGTTGATGTCTTAACATTTGTTTGGGTACCCTGTGATCTTCCATTCAATGAACATGTTGCATCCACCTTGACTTATAATCAGAAATTTTGTTTTCTAAAGGTTCCATGTGTAATTCTTCTAAGATGTCTTCATTTTTTTTTTTGTGATCTAGTAGTGTGTATCCTGCAGTCCTCCGAAGGTATCTCATTTCAGCAGATCTAAGTCTCTATATATCCTTCTGTTTCAATGTCCATACTTCGCTACCATACAAAAGAGTTGGAAGAGCCAGTATTTTATACACTTTTGGTCTTCAATGTTTTTGGACTAACTGTGGCTTGAAGATAGAATTTGTTAACCCTAAAATCCATAAAATACTTGATATTTTTGCATTAACATCATTTTCTTCTTCTTATGAGATATAGCATCCTAGATATGTAAAATTATTCACCTGCTCCAAAATTTTATTGTCAAGTTCAATTTTACTTCTGACAGGATCTACACCTTGAAATTCTATCATTTTTGTTTTCTCTGTACATATCTTCAATCCACATTCTTCTGTAATTTTGTTAATTTCATACAGACCTTTCTGCAGATTATCTTCTGAATTTGCCATTATTATTTGGTCATCTGCAAACAATAGGATGTTTAATTTTGTATTTTCTGATATTCTTATTTGAATTAACAAATACGTTATAAAAGCATTTAAAGAATAATTACGATATCCTTTCTGTGTAGAATAAAATTGAAGTTTCTGACATTTAAGAAGCCTGAATCTCATTATAAGTTTGTTTTTTTTATTCTCAGCCTGTTTACAATCTGTCTTTTTAGAAAGAAAGCGAATATGTTATATGAGGTCATGTGGGGAGAAATTACAGTGCATTGATGAAAATCATTAAATCCCTTTTACTTTCATTGAGTAGCACTAAGAAACGTCAATAAAACTAAATATATGTTCATACATAGAAATACATTAGCCTGTATAATGGAAATGGACAACTTATGACAAATGAGGGAAATTTTGAAGAAGTGGCTGAATTCAGATATCTAGGAACAATATTTATAAATAGGAATGAGATGCACAAAGAAAGTAAACAAAGGTTCAATTTAAAAAAATGCGTGCTATTAAGCATTAGAGGGACTCTTCTCGTCCCAACTCCTTTCAAAAAACGTTAAACTGAAAATATATAAACTGCTTATTCTCCCAGTTACATTACATGGATGCGAAACATGGAACCTTATTTTAATGGAGGGAAGAAGATTACGAGTATTTGATAATAAAGTACTTAGAAAAATGTTTGGACCAAAGAGAGATGAATAACAGGTGAATGGAGAAAACTTCATAATAGTGAGCTACATTGTATGTATAGGAAGCCAGATATGATAATAACAGTTAAGTCTCGTAGACTGCGATGGGCAGGACATGTAGCACGAATGGGGAATGAAAGAGGCGCATGGAAGCATCTTGTAGGAAAATCAGAAGGAAAATGCCCAGTTGGTAGACCAAGAATGAGGTGGGAGAATAACATTTTCATTTATTTAAAAAAAAAGTTTGTTTATACAGGGGATGATTGGAAAACATTAGCTCAGGATAGGGATGTATGAAGAGCTTATGTCTGTTTGGCCATGAACCTACGGGTTCAATAGAGCCAGTGAGTGAGTTAGTTAGTTAGTTAGTTACTTTACCATAAACATTTCTTTCCCTTTGAGACTGAAGGTCAATCAAAGTTTGACTTGGTCTAGAATTAAATATGTAGAAGTTAATTTACAGCATGTGGTAGAGTATGATCACTCATCAAGATGCATTTAAAACTATAGGTTCCGATTGTCTACGAGCGATACCTAATCTCGTTGTGTTCCTGACTACGTAACAGGAGGAAGTTCTTTCGATTCTTGGCCTTCATCCATGTATCCATGTGAATTTTTACCTTAAGAGAATGTATATGTGTGTTTAAGGGGGGGAGAGGGGCTTGCGTGAGCATATGTGTGTGTGTGCGCGCGTTTGCAAGTGTTTGTGTGAATGTTTTTATTTTTAAAAGCGTTAATCCTTAGTGAAGAAAGAGTAATCTGAATTAAGCAAGGGAAGTATGAAGTAAGGCAAAAGACGGGCACTCGTCTTCCACATTGCGTATCGAGTTCGTGTCTCGGAGATATCATGTGGGATTCGTGATGGACGAATCGGAGCCAGAGGAGGTTTTTCTCCGGAGTTCTCCCATTTTCCTTTGCAAAATCTATGTTCCACCACTTATCCATTTAATTTAATGTATTGGAATGATGATTATGATGATGATAATAGAGCCTTCAACTCATCTCATCAGTAGTTTTTATTTTTGTGATGAATCTTTCGAAATTACACAACAGAGACATGATATCTTCCCTCGAATGAGAGACTAATCATCATCATTATTGCTATGACAATAAAATATCATAGAACTATTTTGGGGTTTTGTGTAGGCTATATTTCAGTATAATAATAATAATAATAATGATAATAATAATCTCTCTCTGGCACTATCGAACCCATAGGTTCATGGGCGCGCGGACATAAGCTCTCCATACATCCCTATCCTGAGCTAATGTTTTCCAATCATTTCCTGTAAAATCTACTTCCCCCAAATCACAGTTAATGTTATTCTCCCACCTCATTCTTGGTCTACCAAATGGGCGTATAATAATAATAATAATAATAATAATAATAATAATAATACTAATAATAATAATTTAATATACGTTAACAGTAATATGCTCTGCTAATATGCCTTGAAATATTAATATATTAATAATAATAATAATAATCGTATTATAAGGTGTTAGATATTAAAGTACAGTAATCTTTTAACAGTAGTAATTTAGGCCTAATCATAATGTAAACTGACGTGCTAACCACATGTAACCCCTACATTGGCTGGATGATCGTTGTACCTCTGTGAATAACACATGTGGATGTGAGGGTAGCAATCGTCTGGTTGACCAAGGGCCACCTAGGCCCGTCGTGCCATGGGGAAAAAAATGTTTTTTTTTTTCTATTTTCTTAATGTGTGATTTGTACTAATTAATTTTGAGTGATATCAAACTATTTAGGATTATATTGTAATCTGCCCCTATATTATATAATTAATATCGATGGAAAAGAGAAAGCGTCCTTACAGCACAAAATGTCTTAAGAGACATCTTGAAACCTTCAATAAGTTACACAACAAGAGAAATTGGACAATCATAGGATGATTTCTCAAGAAAAACGTTTCAAGTGTGTAAAGAACTAAGTCTTGGGGAAGACCACCAATGATTAGTGTTTATCGTTTAACCAGTTTATTAACTGAATTGTAGAAAACTAACTGCACGTGAAGAGGCTCCAGTCCTAACGAACCTGACACTGCAGATCTTGAGTGGCTCTGGTCTTCGTACTAGGTTCTCACTGCAAGACAGGCACATCAACTAATTTATATCAATAACAATAATAATAATAATAACAATAATAATAACAATAATAACAATAACAACAATAATAATTTATATGGATTTCTACAATGCTGTAGTTTTCCTTAAGCGAACAAACTGTACAACACCTTTATTAACCCATATTTGTTTTCTGTACAATGCATATTTATGGTGATGGTCTTTCAATTTCTCAGTCCCACCGCCCAATTTCATTTTTTTTTGTGTTTTCCTTCAGGTATTTATCATATTGTTACCTTTGATAATAATGTTTCATTCTCCATTCTTATTAATTGGTCGTACATTGTATTCGTAATTTAATAATAATAATAATATTAATAGCAATAAAATAACAGCAATAATAATAATAATAATAATAATAATAATATCCTATTAACATGAATTGGCGCACGCCCTGTTGAGGACCCCTATATCATTACAGGGCAATTATTGACAGTATTATATTTCCTATATCTACGGCGGGAGTTTATTTATTAATTCGATTTAGCCCTTCTTTTGGGGCGGAATTGAATGCTTTTCTTTTAATTCATTTTCCCTGCGATTCTTTTTAATTGCAGTTATCTTTTTAATTTTTGATGTAGAAATTGATAATGATAATGATAATGGTGATGGTAATGGTAATGATGATGATGATAATAATAATAATAATAATAATAATAATAACAATAATAACAATAATAATTTATATGGATTTCTACAATGCTGTAGTTTTCCTTAAGCGTACAAACTGTACAATACCTTTATTAACCCATATTTGTTTTCTGTACAATGCATATTTATGGTGTTGGTCTTTCAATTTCTCAGTCCCACCGCCCAATTTCATTTTTTTTTGTGTTTTCCTTCAGGTATTTATCATATTGTTACCTTTGATAATAATGTTTCATTCTCCATTCTTATTAATTGGTCGTACATTGTACTCGTAATTTAATAATAATAATATTAATAGCAATAATAGTAACAGCAATAATAATAATAATAATAATAATAATGATAATAGTAGTGATAATAATAATAATAATAATAATAATAATAATAATGATAATAGTAGTGATAATAAAAATAATAATAATAATAATAATAATAATAACAGGAGTAATAATAATAACAGCAATAATAATAACAGCAATAATAATAATAATAATAATAATAATAATAATAATAATAATAATAATAATAATAATAATAATAATAAAGTTCTTGGGAATATTTTTGGACCCAAGAAGACGAGTGAATGGAGAAGACTGCATAACTGTGAGCTACATGATCTTTATAGGAAACGTGATATAATGAGAACAGTTAATTCTCATAGACTGCGATGGGCAGAATATGTTGTACATATGGGGAATGAAAGACATGCATGGAATCTTCTTGTAGGAAAACCAGAGGGAAAACGCCTAGTTGGTAGAATGGGATAGGAAAATAACATTAAACATTAATTGAGAGGAGTAGATTATGCAGGGGATAATTGGAAAATATTGGATCAGGATAGGGAAGTATGGAGAGCTTATGTCCACGCGGCCATGAACCTACGGGTTCGATAGTGACAGTGAGTTGATTTAGTTTATAATAGAAGGATGATAAGCCCGAATAAGAGTAATAAATATATTTTTAAGTATCGATAAATTGTCCATACTGTGTGAGGAAGAGTAACAGCTTATTTTAAAACATTCTTTAGAATTATTTTTTTAATGTTGTAATTAATTCATGATTTATATTCACCTTGATCAGTTTTAGGATTTTTGCTGATTAATTTTGCAGTTTAATAATGTCAAGTCCTATTCGCGAAGGCGTCACAGCTCCCAAACCTTGTACTTTTTAACATAGATTCTCCTGTGAAAATGATATATTTATAGTTCTGTATTAGCGCTATGACTTATTAAACATCCTGTAATAGTATAAGGAAAGAATGCCTTCAGAATTTTACGTAGAAATAAAAAATAAAAGTTACAGAAATATCAGAGATTGAGTTTTTGACTAATCTATTAATAAAAATAGTTTTCTCCTACTTCTACTTCTTGATTTCATGGTTTAGGCCGAAAGACCTGTTCTGGCCTCATTCCATCACAATCTTGGTCGTCCAAGATCGCGTTGTCCTCTTGGTTTATTTTTTATATTCTCCTATCATGACAAGCCGTAACATAGTTGGTTAAGGCAATATGCTACAAACCGAGGGTTCGAGTCCTGTCAGGTCAGAATTTTTAAACTGACCCAAACATTCTGACGACACTATATATACTTATCATCTAACTAAAATGAGTACCAGACGTTTGCTCTGGAAGTAAAGACGGTCGTCACGTAGAGCTGACAACCCGACTCACATCAAGTGCTGATTGTCTACAACCGCAAGGACTTCCTAAGATCTGTTGTGGTATCGCTTTACTTTTTATTCTCCTATCATCCATTTTTTTCCAAATGGTTCCTTCCATTTATGTTTACATTCATGTATTTTCTCGTTTATTCCAAATATATTTAATTTATTTCTAATTTCTTGATTTACATTTTATCTAATGTTGTATATCATAGTAATGATATAAAAATATATATCAATGAGGCTGTAACCTCTTTTTTATTTATTGTCCAGTACTCTCTGCCATATGTTAAAGCCGGTACCTACTCTCATTACCTTATAGAATTTAATTTTAGTGTCTATTCGTGTAATTTTCAATGTTCTTTATATGTTGCACACATCATTTTTTGATATCTATTTAATTTATTTGTTATATCTAGAATCTAGATCCAAATTATAAGTGAGATCGCAACCTAAATAATTAAAACGTTTTAAATGTTTAATAAAACTAGTTTTCAATAATTTAAATGGTTTATCTATTATTATATTATTATTATTATTACTATTATTATTATTATTATTATTATTATTACTATTATCATTATTATTATTATTATTATTATTATTATTATTATTATTATTATTATTATTATTATTATTATTATTATTATTATTATTATTATTATTATTATTATTATTATTGTTGTTGTTGTTGTTATAGGACTACTTGCTCCTTTCTTTCTGGCCTTGCTACGTAAAATGTTACGCCTCTATTTTAGGGGAATCGTATATGCTTTGGGGTAACCGAAAAGAGATGAATAGCCATTGCAAGGGGAATAACCCTCGAGAAAGGGAGAAAATTAAGAAGGGATTTATTTTACCCTTGGGAATATAAGGAAAGAATATTTAGGCACATCTGCCAAGAACTGAACTCCGCCCCTTCAAACATGTGTTTAATTAAGGTTATGCAGAAAATATCATTGGATACATCTGCAAAGCAATGATACTTTCCTAGAAATTAATATCGAATGCATCAGGAAAAGATAATGGTAAATAAAATTGAAGAGTATATCATACATATAGGAATATATTTCAATTGTATAACGTATTTAATAAAAAACTATCAAAGTTTTATATGATTTTCATAAATATTTTATTTAATATTTTAATAACTGTTTTAATATAGGCTACTGTTTCTTCATCAGAAGAATGTCATAAATACATTTCTTTTTAAATTTTATTTTGTATTTATGACATTCGTCTGAAGAAGATATAGTGTATTGAAACAGTTGTTAGGAATGTTAAATAAAATAAATATCTGTGAAAATCATATACAGAGACAGAGTATTTGACAAATGACCCAAATGAATTATAGCCTATATTGATGGGGTAAAGATAAAGAAGAGCGACAGTTTGTTATTTTGTATCAATTATAGAGAAAGATGGAACATCAAATAAAGAAATAGCAAAAATGATTAATAATGGAAGAAAAAAGCCATAGGAATGTTGAACTCTATACTATGGAGTAAAAACAGCATTAACTGAACAAAACAACTAATTTATAAATCCATACTAGAAAGTATAATGTTATATGAATCAGAAGTTTGGACAATGACACAACAACATGTCAACAAAATAACTTCAGTTCAAATGGATTTTTGGACAAGGGCTGCCAGAAAATCTCGACTGGAAAAAAAAATTAGAAATACAGAGATTATAAAATGGATGAACGCAGAAAGAAATATAATGGATGAAGTTGAACACAGGAGGCTAAAATGGTATGAACACGTAAGAAGAATGCAGGATGAAAGACTATCAAAGACCGTCTATTCATGGAAAATTGAAAGAAGGAACAGAAAAGGAAGACCAAGAACAACATGGAAGAACAACATTCAAAATTCAATGAGCAAATTTAGTGTAACAGATGAAGACACAGAGGACAGAGAACGATGGAGAACTTTAATTAAGGCAAATTTGTGAATGTTTGTTGCAAAATGATAGTCTATAAGTGCGTAGTCATTTATATTTATTTTTTTAATTCTTGTTAATTAGTAAGATTGGTTGGAGAAAATCTTCAATGGTGAGGAAAATTGTCAGAATAAATGAATCAATGAAAATCATATAAAACTTCGATAGTTTATTTATTAAATACGTAATGGATTTTCGTCAAGTAAATACCAATTCAAGTGATTATTCAATTATTTAAGCTAATGCTGTGCGAAATAATATATGTATATATACATACTCGTATTTCTATCTGAAAACGTGTCCAACGCTGTGATCTCGGGGTAGCGTCGCTAGATTTTACGCATTGGATCCGGGTTCGATCCTCGATGGGGCAAGTTTCCAGGATGATGTTTTTTTCGGTGTTTTACCTATCTTGTAGGACTAATTTCAGTAAAATTTAAGGCCCAATGGTACCCGAATACCATGTGGGCATCAGTGTCATATTCGCCATGTTTGATATGAATGAGTGTTTGAATGGTGTGTTTCGTCTTAATGTTGTGTTGTCTTGGAGGAGGCTGTGACATTGAGCTGATCCCTCATTCGGAGAGGCTCTCCATGTCTTCGTGTGGTTAAAAAGTATGTGATCCATAGTTCAAATCCCTCTCCCGACAGCTTGTGCTACTGTAAGGCCCAGGTGCGTGTCACAGTAAAAGTTCCTATAAAGTGAGAGGTTAATGGAATGCAATTTCTACCTAAAAAAAATGGAACTAATATTCATTCGCAAGGGGATATTATTAAAGTCAATAAGTTCATTAACTCATCTTGACGAAAATTACTTATCAATTGCCTGACCATTGTTTAAGGACAACAATTCACCGTAAGGAAACTTGAATATATATTATTATAGGCCTAAATCAATATATTACTAATGACTTTCTTCTGTATTATTGGTTATAATCCATCATATTATATGGTTTATATTATCTTAATATATCATTCTCCATTGCGTTAATTATTTTGTTAGAATAAGTCTTATTCCCAATACATCATTATTTTTTATTTGTATGTGTCATGAGTATTTGAGAATAAAGTACTTAGGAAAGTTTTTGGACCAAAGAGAGATGAACAAACAGGTGAATGGAGAAGACTACATAATAATGAATTGCATGGTCCTTATATGAAGCCAAGTATAATCAGAACAGTTAAATCCCGTAGACTGCGATGGGCAGGACATGTTGTACGTATGGGGAATGAAAGACGCGCATGGAAGCTTCTTGTAGGAAAGCTAGAGGGAAAACACCCAGTTGGTAGACCAAGAATGAGGTGGGAGAATAACATTAACTATGATTTGAGGGAAGTAGATTATACAGGGAATGATTGGAGAGCATTAGCTGAGGATAGGGATGTATGGAGAGCTTATGTCCGGCGGCCATGAACCTACGGGTTCGATAGCCAGTGAGTGAGTAAGTAAGTCATAATTTATGTAAAAATGAATCTGGCCCCTAACTTTAAATGTATATACTAGTGTTCTATTTGTATTATTGATGTAACTGAACTGCACCCGAGCACGAGCATTTGCTCATTCGGGTGTCAATACTGTATATAAAATTTACTTGTAAAAATATTTATTCTCATTCTTTATTCTTATAAACTGCAAAGCATAAGCTGTTTATAATCAGCTTCTGAAGAAAAAATATCAATTGCAAGAAATTATATTATAAACTACGTAATAAAACATAACATATATAAAAAGTAATGGCGTTTGAAGGAAAATATCATATCCGATCAAAAATAGTTCTACAAAACAAAACAATAGATCAGGTAAGATGTTTCAGTTATTTAGGATGGTTATTATCATATGAAAAAGAGAGATCTAGAAATAATTATCAAAATTCCAGCATGTGTGTGGCACAATACAAAGAACCTTGCTAAATAAAACCAGTAAAGAGACAACGATGATATTTTATAATATCGTGGCGGTCCCGCTCCTAACATAAGGAAGAGAAAACTGGACATTAAATAAATTTGGAAAAAGAACGATAGAAACGGCATAAATGCGTTTCTTAATAAGGATAGCAGGACACACTTTACGAAATATCGGCAATACGACCATTAGAGAACAATTACGAATATATTAATTAACAAATATATTGACAGACAACAAATTAAAATGGTTTCAACATATAAATCGAATGGAGACATCTCATCTATCAAAATAGGCTTTACAATATATTCCAAGAGGCAAACGTTCTGTTGGACGCCCCATGACCAGATGGAGGGATATGCTTTGAGTCGGCACAGGATTACAGCCTAACCTTGAAGTTGAAGAAGAAGAAGAAGAAAATGCAATACTAGCAGGTAGATGTAATAACAACTACGGATATTAAATCTCGTAGATTGCCTGTGCAGATCATGTAACACAACTGTGGAATGAAAGAGGAGCACGGAAATTGTAAGAAAACTTGAAGGAAAGTTTCCAGTAGGTAGAATCAAGTGCGAGAAAAATATGATGCGTGATTTGAGGGAGATTAATTATCCAGGGAATAAAAAGAAAACATATCTGGATAGAGATGTATGTATGGAGGGCTGGTGTTTGCGCAAACATGTATCTCGGGTTCGGTAGTGCTAGTAAGTTATTTATTTTAGTAAGTAGGTAAAACAGTAATGATTTTTGCTGATTTAAAATTATATGGCGGATTAAATTAAAAATTTTCCTCTAACAAAGTTCTGATTGAATACAATATATTAATAAAATGCTTAATGAAGTTATATACATCCCAAAAGGATGACATCTGATAGAATCCCTAGGAAGATCTTGGAGTGAAACTTACATAGGAAATTATGAAAGTGAAGACCTGAAGAAGGCTGGATGGACGGTGTGAGTGAACTGTTACTTTTAGATGAGGATGTTCACGACATCTACAACTGGAGAAGACGAATTTCTTGAGGGTGACGGAAAACCAGTGTATTGTGGATAAATTTAAAAAAAAGTTTTAATACAATTCAAAACTAATCATATATATATTTTACAAATTTCATTAATAATTTTAATTTCTGAAACCTCCTAAAGTTGTGTCCTTCTCACGGCTGGGAGGAGGGATGAGATACGATATGAAGCCCCTAACATTGGATATCTGTGAATGACAAGGATGCCAGCCGACCACACCTGACGCATTATCGCAGAGACAGATGAAATTTAATAATACGAAATGAATGAGATGAGCGTGGAGAAATTGTGGAATGACTGACAGGGGAAAACGGGAATAACCCCCAAAAAAGCTTGCGCAGACTCCGTTTCGTCCACCACGAAACCCCACATTGAGTGATAGACGTGACCTCGAGATCCCAGTGCTAGCTCCACGGGACCGTCTTTAAGTTCTGAACTTGATCGAGTTGTTTCAATATAAAAATGATTCTATCTTTATTTTCATGTTTTCTATATTCAATTTTTTAATAATTATTGTCATTGTGTCATAAATTTAACATGGAAAGTTTATTTTTTATTCTTAATCGTACAATATGAAAATGTCAGAAATATTAAAAGTATTAACTATTATATTACATAAAAATGATACATATAATTCAATTTATACGATTCAAGCCTCATGGGCTATTTTGCTCAGAGAGTCTGACTACAGTTAATGCGGTCCCGGGTTCGATTTCCGGTCAGGCCATAGATTTTTTTTTTCCTTAAAGGAAATTATTCCTGTGGTTTCCATTGTCTGGAATTTAGGTTAAGTTTAGAATAAGGACTGGCACAGAGCTATGGGACTTGCGCTGGTTCGAGTCCCCATGGAGGAAGAAATCTTCTCATGGAATTTCGGCCAGCGTGGGACCGGTGCCCACCCAGCATCGTGAGGCAATTGGGTAGCTACAATAAGTAGCGACTCCAGGTTGAGAAGACCAGCTATAACGTCATGCTGACCACATGTCACCCTTAAACTTGCTTATGATCGTCTACCTCTGTGATTAACACATGTGGACGTGAGGCCAGCAGCCAACTGGTAGGCCAAGGAACTTCTAGTTAAAGACTCTCCTGATGCCTCATTACATTTATCAACCATCATATCATCGGGGTAACGCAATTCCGCCTTCCAAGCACCCCAACCTAATAAATGGATTAAAATTCTGCCAATGCCAGGAAAGTAAGCCAGAAATGTCATAAATGCATAGGCCTACTTTATTGTATATTTTAGTCTACACATTCAGTAAATAACACTGTTACTTTTTGTATAACGTTGCGGACACTTTGAGTTACAATTACATACCTTGCTTTTCGCTCCTGATGGACTAGTCTTTAAAATTCTTGCTTCTAGTTCCAAGGTTCGCTTGTTCAAATCTGGCCGAGATTATAGACTTTTAGGAGTAAAAATCCTGACTACGGAAGATAACTAAAACCATACATCACATGTCGCATGCCATATTTACGGTACGTAAAAGAATATCAAGCCTACAAGAAGTAGTGTCTGAACAACACTTTCCCGATCCTTTCACTCTCATATTTTAATTGTGGCGTTAATTATATTAGATGTTAAAGGGCGTCGTTAAATAAAGTAATATCATACCTTCTTAACACTTCCATATTTTATTTAATGTTGCATTATATATAAATATTGGAACTTACCCACAATACAGTGGTTTTTCGTGGCCCTTAAGAAATTTCCCTTCTTCAGTTGTAGTGGTCCTGAGCATTATCTATAAGTCCCAGATCACTCATACTTCTTCTCACATCGTCCGTCCAAACTTCTTTAGGTCTTCCCTGTCTTCTTTTTCACTGCAACATCATCATTCTCCTGACATGCCCATACCATTTTAATCGTCTCTATCCAATTATTATCTGTATTATGCTTCTTTCAACTTCGATCATTTTCCTAATTTCAACGTTCCTATGTTTTTCTAATCTGGATTTCTGCGATGATCTTTTCCAGTATTCATCTCTGTTGTTAATAGCTTGTTAACTCGGCACCTTTTAATATTGTCCATGTCTCTGATACATATAACATAATACTTCCTAAAAATGACCTTATAAATATATTTATTTGTTCTGTAAAGGTTGTTTTTACTCCGTAGGCTATTACTGATTTCAGTATGCTAATTATTCACCGTCCATCAGCTATTCTTTATTATTATTATTATTATTATTATTATTATTATTATTATTATTATTATTATTATTATTATTATTATTATTATTATTATTATTATTATTATTATTATTATATTTTCCACCGCTGAGATTTCAAGGTAGCATGCACGTTGTCACGCAGCGGGCCCGGGTTCGATTCCGTTCGGGACAGTCTCCTGGGTGAGGTTTTTTCAGGGTTTTTCCTCACCTGTAAGCAGATGTCAGGAAGCTTAGGACTTAACGGTCTCCGAAAATCATCTGGCCATCATCATCATTATCTTCATCATTTCACCGGTGTTGAAAGCAACAGGAAGCTACCACACCTATAATTCCCTAGTAAAGTTGCAAAACATAGCATGAAAATGCTATGGTTGCAGTGAAAGACCTGCTCTCGGGCAGAATTACTATAGAATAAAATTATTGTTATTATTTTCATTATTAATATTATTATTACTATTACTATTATTATTATTATTATCATCATCATTATCAGTAAGTCTAATAATAATAATAATAATAATAACTTACACATGAGCATGTTCAGGACCGATACAAACGGAGAAGGCAATTTCTTGAGGGTGACAAAAATCATCGTATTGTGGATAAATTCCGGAATAAAATTAATATTTTTATTATTATTATTATTATTATTATTATTATTTACGGATTATTATACTATATTTATTATGTTATTTTATGGTACTATTATAATTAGTTTATAGATGGGTAATAGACTAATAGACCTAATTTGATAACACGCCAATTGAAGGAAACTGATACGATTGAAGCTTTACCAGACTTCTTTACAAACAACGCAGTGAAATTTATTTTGCTTTGAGAGGCGCGGGTTATAAATGATCTAATTTCATATTACAGACATGTATTAGATGGAAGCGTGAAATGAGGGAGAGAATGAAATTCCATTAGAAATGGAGACAGAGAAATCGAAACAAGAATAATTTGCATCTGTGCTTAATCCAAAATAGAAGTGTAACAAACCGGCATCGAATTTCTAATTTGCCCGAAAACTGTAAAATGATTGAGAGACAGGGGAAATGTATTGCTGAAATTGACACGAGAAACGTGAGATCTGAAGCAGAAAGTAATGATACATGGAACGGAATTGAACTTGGTTATTATACTTTCTCGAAAAATACATGTTTCCTTTCAAATTGCTATTTCATCAGTCAGGGACATTCCAAGTAAGCCTACTCTCTGGAAGAAAACAAAATCATCTGAATACAGAGATATTTCACAATAAAGCGGACATTTATGCAAAAAATATTATTAATTGAAAAACATGCAAAAAATATGCTACTAAGCTTTATTGATTAATTAAAATTGGAGATGAAAATATCCTCAGAGACGTCATATTTCAATACGGAGTTACTATATAGTGGAAACTAGGCACAGGATTTTTAAGTGCAATTTTCAAAATAAAAAGGGAAAGGGAAGAGCAGCTAAAGAAATCCCTCTCCTGACAGGTCATATCACTATAAGGCCCGGATGGCGTAGTTGCACATGAATGTACCTTTGAGTTGAAATGTTAAACTGCGTTAATGGAATGGAATAAATAAATAGATAAATAAATAAATAAATATATATATATATATATATATATATATATATATATAGGCCTATATATGTTATAACTATATTTTTGACATTCGGCAATGAAGACAAATATGATATGAAAAGAAAAATGAATGCTTGAGACGGGATTTGGACCCGAGTCTCTGAAGTCTGTACGTTTAGCGCTCTAACCAGTTGTGTTGGAATACTTGAGTAGCTCAGTTGGTTAGAGCGCTAAACGTACAGAGTTTAGAGACTCGGGTTCAAATCCCGACTCAAGCATTCATTTTTCTTTTCACATCATATATATATAACAACTATTCATATTTAATACACAAGTTATCTTCTTGATGATAAAATATTAAAATATACAGTCAATAAGCCCAATTCACCAATTAATGTTTTAAAATGGTCAACACGTTTCCACAGCTAAGCTGTATTCTTAAGACCAGATATCCGGATGACAGCTTGACTGTGGAAACGTGTTGACCATTTTAAAACATTAATTGGTGAATTGGGCATATTGACTGTATATTTTAATAAGTATTCATATATATATATATATATATATATATATATATATATATTTAATTATAACATCGATAGAGCATCACTTCTATAAAGTAAAAATATTCTCTTTAATTTGCTTACTTGTTATATTCAGCTACTAGGTGGCAGTGAAGACCGAGTTCTCGCGACGTCTAGTAATAATGGAGAATATAATATATATATATATATATATATATATAAGACAAATAAGTGTTTGAATTGGATTCGCCTCGTGGTGTAATGGATAACACGCTAGGGTACCAACCCAGAGTTCGGGTTCGAATCCCGTCCAGCCATTTATTTTTCTTATCATGTCATATATATATATATATTCATTGCCAAAATTAAAGATCTTTAGGCCCAATCATCAGATTAGGAATTGTTGAATGTGCGTATTAAGAAAGATCCGATATTTGCACTCGAGTTATACATCTTTACATATCAAGAAACCAAAAATTGTGTTACCACAAAATTCACAGTTATACATATTATAAAATGCACATTTTATTAAATATTTTTCATCCTCATTAATTCCATATATTCCTAATATAGAACATCTTATAACAAAAAGAACACGAAGAAAACGAAATGTTTATGAATTGATGAAGCAGAAAAAAATTTAATTTTCGGGACTGGAGAAATAATAAAATCTTGTAGCGAGATAAGATATTTAGGAATTAAAATAAATAGAAATGGAAGTTATGAAGATGAAATAAGATATAGAAATAAAGTAAAATTTTCAATTGCTTGCCTCAATGGAATATTGTGGAATAAAAATATAAGTAATAAAAATAAAATTAATATATATCATACAATATTGTTAAAAGTTGTCCACCACTGTGGTCTCGGAGTAGCGTACTGCCTTGTCACGCAGCGGGCCTGGGTTCGATCCCCGGTCGGGACAGTTTTTCTGGGTGAGGTTTTTATCGGGGTTTTTCCTCACCTGTAAGACAAATGTCAGGAAAAATTTAAGGCCCAAACGGTCCCCGAAATCATATGGCCATCGCAATCATCATCATATTCATCTTAGCTTAGGATTAGGGACTCTCCTGGCGCACCATTATCATCATCACCCATCATATCATCGGGGCAACGTAACCCCGCCTTCCAGGCGCCCCAACCTCAGAAGTGGGTTACAGGTACGCCATGCCAGGAGAGAAACTAGGAATGTCGAAAGACAAACCTGGGGCATTAAACAAATACATTGTTAAAAGCATAATTACTTATGGAGCAGAACTTTGGCCATTAACAACAAAAACGAATAAGTATCTTTTGGCAAACAGAAATGGATTCCATATGAAAGGCAGCAAGAATTTCAAGAAGAGAAAAAATTAGGAACTCAGTTATAAGGAAAATTAAGATTGAAGACACTATTTTAGATTAGCCTATATTAAAACTCAGCAAATAAGGTGGTACGCACTTGTCCAGCGAATGGAAGAGGATCGGCTACAAAAATGTGCTTTGGTATGGAAACCTGAGTGAAGATGAGGCAGAGGTCGACCTCAAACCTCTCTGTCATATCAGGGAAGATATTAATATATGAAGGAGAACAACCTCTAATCACCAAGGGAAGATTGGATTGGAGTGACAAAAATTGGCCTATTAAGTGAATGGCACGATGTACTAGGCATTAATCAACCGATGATATGTGTGTCCATATATGTATATTAATATATATATATATAGTATATATATATCTTAGATCTTGTGTCCGCGCGGCCATGAACCTACGGGTTCGATAGTGCCAGTGAGTTAGTTATATATATCGCCATTTATAATGCAATGCACATATCTCTGTATTTCATCATCAGCATCATCAACATTCACGGATTTAGCTCATGTGGCTTGTTCCGGTCTCATAGAGTCTCATTCAAAAAGTTAAATATATATTTTTTGGTCTATCAACATTCCTTTTGTTTCCTTTTGGTTTGTAATTAAGTATGATTTTTGGTATTCGTTCATCTTTCATTCTTTGGACACATTCTTTCCAGTTTTTCTAGATTGTTTTATTTTATCTAAAAGTTTAAAAATATTTAGCTCATTTCTAATATCTTCATTTCTTCTTTTATCTAGAAGTTTGCAGCCAGCTACACTTCTCAAAAATCTCATTTCAGCTGTTTCTATAATCTCCTCTTCTCTTTTAGTTAAAACACAAAACTTATTGTCATACAGTAGTAAAGGGACTGCCACAGCTTTATAAAATTTTAGTTTTGTTTATTTTTTGTATTGTTTTCAATATTCTCTTAATTGTGCCACATCCATAATTAAATTTATTAAGTGTGTTTAAAAAAATCTTCATTTTTAATGTAGGAGATTTTATAACCCATGACTTAAAATGGTTCACTTTTTCAATGGGTTTCTCTTCCAGAATTATTCTTTCTCTTATGGTATTCTGTAGGCCTATATATACTTTTTGAGGCGCGAAAAAAACACATGTCCTTCTCTTCAAAATAGATGACTGATTTTGTCACAATTTTGGAGATATCTGTTTACACATCACCCGAAAATAGTGGAATGCCAACACATTTTTAAAACATTATCTGAGTCATAAAGAGAAATATACGTTCTAGTTTTAATATTAGACACTTCAAATTCTGGAACCTTTTTCTAATTTTATAATAAAAAATAATTTTCCGCGTTATGACGATATTAATTTTTTTAAACTTGTTATTACTTACTAAAAATATTATTACATTTTAGAATGTAATTAAATCACTTCTCCGTCATAGGGAGCGGAAGATTTTAATAAAGATCTGTGGACCAACATGTGAAAATAGACTTGGAGAATTAAAATGAACATCGAGTTATACGGATATATCCGTATATATTGTTTCATTCATTAGATATAGTAGCTACTGTGAAAGAACGTAGATTGGAATGGTTAGATCATGTTTTGAGAATGGAAAACACAAGTATAGTCAAACACATTTTGAATGAGAAACCAGAGGGAAGGAGAAAAAGAGGAATACCGAGGTTGAGATGGATGGGTGATGTGGAGAAGGACTTGAGATCGATGGGAGTTAAGAAGTGGAGAAGTAAGGCATTGGATAGACAAGAATGGACATTCGTCTTAAAGGAAGTCAAGGTCAAACTGAAAGGATTGTAGCGCTAAGAAAGAAGAAGAAGTAATGCATGTTAAATATTTAATTTTAAATGATTTTTACGTACAAAAAAAATATATAACATTTAAAACGTGTCTTTCATGCAACGAAAAATTAAGCGGAAATCTGGAATCACATGTCTTTGGCATTCTTTTAAAATAATATTAAAGAATTTAAGGCTAATAACATTTCTCAGATTTTTTAAAACCACTTACTTTAAATATTGCATAATATGATTTCGAATAGCCAACAACAAACAACGGACCTAGTGAGACATACGTCATTTTAGCAGGCAATAAGAATACGTTTCTTGGCGACAGGACATACTTGACGGCTTTTTAAGCGTTTTCAACCAACTTCTCGTTAAAGCAATGAAGGTAATCGATTTAGCAAATAGATTACTTTTCACAAGGTGGTAAAAAAGTGAGAGTGAGTGAAATATGAAATATATTGAAAGGGAGAGATAGAGATAGACAGATAAAGAGAGAGAGAGAGAGGGGGAGATTGATGGAGCAGTTGGCATTTTTTTCCACACTCTTTTCTTTTCAAATGTCACATGCAGTCTCAGAAACATGTGCTATTTCTCATAACATTTTCGAGACATATTTATTATTCTAGGAGATTTCAATTGTGTTTATTTTTTTCAGTTTAATTCAATCACAATAAATGCATTTTTTTAAAAAACAGCATTGTAACATGACTCAGTTAAATTGAAATCAAATAAAATTAAATTTCTCAGAATAATTTTTTTCTCGAAAATCTTATTATAAGATGATGATGATGATAATAATAATAATTATAATAATAATAATAATAATAATAATAATAATAATAATAATAATAAAAATAAGAAAAAAATAAAAAACAATAATAATAATATAATAAGAAGAAGAAGAAGAATTATAAATATAATAAAAAATAAAAATAAAAAATAAACAAAAATAAAATAATAAAAATAAAATAAAATTATAAATTATGAAATAACTATAAAAAATATAATAATAAATAATAAAATAATAATAAAAGAATAATAAAATAATGATATAATATAATAAATAATATAATAATTATAATGATAATAATATAATAACAATGATAATAATATAATATTAATATAACATTATAATAATAACATAATAATGTAATAATAATGATATAATAATAATAATAATAATAATAATAATAATAATAATAATAATAATAATAATAATAATAATAGAAAATAAGCGACTATCACAAATTTTAATTACCTAAGTTGTTAATTGTATTCTGGACAGGAATAAGAAATGTTATACACAATAAATTATTAAAATTTCAAATGATATATGGCACCATTCATAGAACACTAAAACATAACACAAGGAAGGATGCAAGATTGAAGTTCTACAAAACAATGGCGGTACCGATACTTTTATACGGTAGTGAGTCCTGGGTAATAACAAATAAGAGGAGTTCGAGTAGAATACAAAGTGCAGAAATGACTTTTCTAAGAAGGGCCAAAGGATACACAAAATTGGACCACATAAGAAATGAAGAAATAAGCGAATTAAAAATATATTCAATAAATCATAGAATTCAACAACATCGTGTCGGTTGGGAAGAGCATGTTCAGAGAATGGAAGAAACAAGATTGCCCAAGATAGCATATCATTATAGGAACACCTAGGAAGAGATGGAAGGAATCATTGTGAATTTGGAACAGGCGAATCGCCTAAACCTTGAAGTAAATATGATGATGATGATGATGATGATAATAATAATAATAATAATAATAATAATAATAATAATAATAATAAAAGATTGAATGACCACAAAATACCCTGAATGAGAATCCAGTCTCGATGACACAATATACATTAAAAACATAGTGACAGGCTTACGATTGAATTATAAATATATATATATTTTATCTGTAGAGAATGGTGGAACTGTCGAGTGCATTCGTTTTCGTTTCATTCGATGTAGAACATAACATGTAGAACAATTCAATTACAAGCGCTTCAGGGTATATATTTTTTTAATATAAAAATATCGTTATGTCATTTCATTAGATGAAAGTAAATATTTTCATTCAAGTAGTATTTAAATTATATTTTTCATTTTTTAAATTACCAAATATTAGATAGATCATCGGTTGATTAATGCATTTGACATCGTCCGATTCCTAATAGCCAATTTTGTCGGTCCATCCAATATCCTGGTTGTAGATGTTTTTTCTTCATGTTTAAATATATTCCCTGACTTAAATTATACTGTTCATTTTTTAAATTACCAAATGTTAGATAGATCATCGGTTGATTAATGTCTTTGACATCGTACGATTCCTAACAGCGAATTTTGTCGGTCCATCAATCTTCTGGTTGTAGATGTTTCTCCTTCATGTATAAATATATTCCCTGACTCCAGGAGATTTAGATCTTCCTCTGCTTTGTCTTCCCTCAGATTTCAATTCCAGAACACATTTTGGTAGCCGATCCTCTTCCATTCGCTGGACTTGTCCGTGCCATCTTAATTGCTGAGTTTTAATATAATCTAAAACAATGTCTTCAATCTTCATTTTCTTATCAAATGTTAATTTCGAAAATAGCAGGTTCAAACAAAGACAAAATCGAAGGATTTTTTAGAGATTAATATTTCAGATACGGCTTCATTCGGAAAGTAAATAAAACCGCGGTTCCGTGTCATAAATTTACGGCACGTAAAATAATCTGATGTTTGAAATGAAAAGTTTTTTTTATCAAAGTGTATCGCCGCTTTCATTACCAGGTACGTTAATGACCTGAGCTGTTAGAAAGTCAAATAAAAGTACTTCCTACAAAAATATTCATTTTGTATGTCAAGAGTCGAGTAACTTGACTGTAAAGAGCTGAATTATTGTCGGGTATTTAGCAAAGTGGAGTTACTTATAAATATTTAAATAATATTTAAATTTTAAAAATGATAATCCAGTAGTAAAAGTCAAACTACGTTCTGGAGGTAAAAGCAGCTGTTATACAGAATACACCACTCGGCTGACAACTCGTGCCGTTTGTCTAGAATAGTGACGGTCTTAATCTCTACTATCCCAATGGGCTCCTAAGATCTATAGTTGAATCACTAACCTTTATTTTTACCATGTGAAAACGAGTTCGAGTTGCAAAGGCTAAAATCATTATAAAAAACATAAAACATGAAAATAAATGTAGTGTTATGCATAGGGCCTTTCATATATTAGGCCTACGAAATTTTTAAAAATGCAATTATTAAGTAAAAAATGTATCGAAATACTTTTTTTTTTAATTTTCATCTACATCCCATTTAAGTGCGGAAATTATATCAGGCACATGTCCACCTTCACTGTCTCGGCATGCAGTTACTCGGTCTATGAAGTTCTCTCAGTCTGTGATCTCAATTCGTGGCGACTTGGAACGGCCTCCCAGATCTTATGACCTTACTCCATGTGACTTTTTTTATGGGGTTATGTGGAATGTGAAGTCCAAAGGGTACGTGAACAAACCACAAACAGCTCTCCAATTGAAGGAAGAAATTCAACATGTCATCAACGACATGAATAAATATGTATGTGAAAGGGTTATCACGAACTTCATAGACCGAGTAACTGCCTGCCGATACAGTGGAAGTGGACATATACCTGATATAATTTTCCACACTTAAATGGGAGTGTATGTAGACGAAAATAAAAAAGAAATTATTTCGATACATTTTTGACTCAATTATTGCATTTTTAAAAATTGCATAATATATGAAATATCATTTATATATATATATTCCCCAAATGCTCCAGGTTTGTCTTGCGACATTCCTGATTTCTCTCCTGGCATAGAGTACTTGTAACCCACTTCTGAGGTTGGGGCGCCTGGAAGGCGGGGTTACGTTGCCCCGATTATATGATGGGTGATGATGATGATAATCGTGCGCCAGGTGAGTCCCTAATCCTAAGCTTAACCTAAGACGAATATGAATGATGATGATTGCGATGGCCATATGATTTCGGAGACCGTTTGGGCCTTAAAGTTTTCCTGACATTTGTCTTACAGGTGAGGAAAACCCCCGATAAAAACCTCACCCAGAAAAACTGTCCCGACCGGGGATCGAACCCGGGCCCGCTGCGTGACAAGGCAGCACGCTATCCCGAGACCACAGCGGTGGAATATATGTATATGTTATAATTAAATGTTTAACATTGAGCAATGCAAGCTTAATATGGTATGATAAGAAAAATAAATGCCTGGACGGGATTCGAACCCGGATCTCTGAGTCTGTACCTCAGCGTGATATCCATTACACTACCAGGCGAATCCAATTCAAACACTTATTTTTCTTATATATGTATTATACTCTCCATTATTACTAGATGTCGCGAGAACACTGTCTTCACTGCCATCTAGTAGCTGACTATATCAAGTAAGCAAATTAAAGAGAATATTTATTTTACTTTATAGCAGTGACGCTTTATCGATGTTATAATTAAATGTTTAACATTGAGCAATGCAAGCTTAATATGGTATGATAAGAAAAATAAATGCCTGGACGGGATTCGAACCCGGATCTCTGAGTCTGTACCTCAGCGTGATATCCATTACACTACCAGGATAGACACTTTGGAGGGAACCAATGGGTTGAAAGACCTATAAACCGTTAGGAAGTTATGATTGAAAAGTATGCTGTCAACCTCCTCCATACCCGGAATCGGAAAATAGCAGTAAGAAACGGTAAAGAGAGAAGGAAAGTAGTTGGCCCGAAAACGGACCGAAGCGCCACTGATTGATTAATTGATTTATTACAAAATATGTAATAGCCTGTTTATGGATTTATGTTAGAAAAAATGAATTGAAATATTAATTTACCACCGTGCTTATAATATAGTGTAAGTTCCGAAAATAAATAAGTTTTTAGATAATTTGAATTACATTGCGGTAAATGTAGAAACATCACCTAAATTTCCATAGTAATTTAAGTTGAACAGAGTTAATAAATTATCTCATATAAACGTGATTTTACAAGAACCATTGTATGCAAAGGAACAAATTGTTCCCAAAAAGTTTGGTTGGTTCAGAAAATGTTCATGGTACTTTATCTTAATAAATATATTTCTCTAATATATACGAATCGTGTTATAAGGGGATAGACAAAAAATTGAAACACCTACCAAATCTTTATTAATATGGTGTAGGTCCACTATTATCCTTTAAAAAAACTGAAACGCTTATTGGAATCGATTCTTAGAACATATGAAGTTATTCTATGGACACTCTGTGACATTTTTCATAGAGAACTTCTTCAAATACTTTAAGAGAGTAAGGAAGAGGAATTTATACTTATTCTAGTTTATAATTTACAAATTGCCATAATCCTACTCAGATATAGAGATAGAGCTAACCTTAGTAGACCTCTGAATTCTCCTCCATGTCCCTCAAACCAATCTTTAACACAATCAGCAGTGCGAGTAGGTCTGTCATTTTGAAATATAGCATTATGTCAGAGGAACGTGTATGCGCAATTGAGTGGACATGATGCGCTAGAATTTTTTTGTAGAACTTAATAGCTCCATCCCACTCAATGAAAATAGGACCTACTGAATTCCAGTATATTGATACTGAAATAATAATTTACCTTCTTACATGTTTAACCGTAGGCATTTAGTAGTCTGAGTTATACGTTTTTATTATGTTCTTCAGACATATATTGTAGCAGTAGTAGGCATAAGTGTAAATGTTGACTCATCAACGAACATTACATTGTTCCAGTCAGCAGCAACTCAGGGCTTGTGTTCATAACATCACTATTCTCGCTCTCTTCTATTTAGTTTCTTTTTACGAATCAATACTAATAAAATTCATATCAAATTCCGTTGAGATGAATAGTCATAACATAAAAATTAAAAATGTACCTGTTCGCAGGTGCCGTCGTCCTCAACTGTCTTAAAATAATGTATTTAAAATATTATTTGGAGGCCTTCCGGAAGTTAACTTCCATCATCAGCAGGATGAGTATGCGCTACTAGATGTTGTATTTATGACGCTGTAGACGTTGATGGTCTTCGTGCGTCTTAAACACAACAACTAGTAGCGCATACTCATCCTTCTGATGATGGAGGTTAATTTCCTTTGGGAAGGCCTCCAAATAATATTTTAAATACATTATTTTAAGACAGTTGAGGACGACGGCACCTGCCAACAGGCACATTTTAAAGTTTTATCTTATTCTGTTTACGACCACTGCATTGTACCCTTTTGTAGATGTTTTACAATTATAAAGAATGCGGAAATAACTTCAGTCACTGTGCTTCTTGAAAAACGAATGGAGGAAAACATAACGGGGATATATACCCATCAATAGGAACCTCAAACTCGATGCTATTCTTTTTGCAGACGATTTAGCTCTCCTGGCACTTTCCGAAAATGATTTGCAACGATCAATTTATAATTTACAAAAACATATGTGCCAAATTTAATATCGAAATATCAATTAACAAAACTAAAATTATGGCATTTCAAGAGAAGGACCCCATACAAAGTAAAATCTGTCTCCAGAATAAAATTTTAGAGAGATCTAATCAATTTAAATATCTTCGATATTATCTCTCTATCTGGGATGAAAAGGATATCCCTGAAAAAATTACTAGTTATAATAAAAGTTTAGGAATTATTAATCAAGTTATGAAACTATCCCTTGTACAAAAAAAACACCAGATTACGTTTATATAACACTTTGGCTAGACCAGTGTTGACCTATGGTAGTGAAGCATGGACACTAAAAAGGCAACATGAAAGCAGAATAACGACTTGTGACAAGAGATTCATGCGCAGAACAGCGGGTTACACCAGATGAGATCGGAAAAGGAACACCGATATCTTAAAAGAATTGAAGACTACGCCAACTTTGGAATGTCTTAAACAGTACCAACTAAATTGGAAACACTATCTTGAAACAATGAGTTCAAATCGGATCCCCAAAGCTGTTTATAATTATACACCAAGAGGACGAAGATCACTGGGCCGTCCTATGAAACGCTGGAGGGAAAATTTTCTGTAGGATCGTAACAAGCCTTGGCCTAATACTTGGAAGGAAGAAGAAGAAGAAGCTTCTTGAAAAGCCCTAACGATTGGTCAGTTTCAGTTATTGTAACTCCAGTTGCAACATGTTTCTTTAGGATCAGTATAAAATATATCTCATATGTATATCTAAATTTTGAGTTATTTTTTCATTGAGATTAAGATATAATTCATTAAAATAATTTAATGGAGGTTAAAATGAATATTTTGGAGGACACGTTCATATAATTTGCTAATATTTATGGGTAAAATTAAACATTAGTAACTGGGTATCATCAATTTGTCCTTACTGCAAGTCATTCAGGGCAACATCATAAGTCTTGTTTCATAGCTACAGCTAGAAGAGAATATATCGTTGTGCAGTTAAGAACAGTACTAGGTTTAGAGTAAACATTGTAATATATTGTAAGCCGATGTTTTCCCTTAACAGAGGGATAGAATACAGACGGCGGAGATGAGGTACCTAAGACAAGTTAGAGGATGTACAAGACTTGATAGAATAAGAAATGAGGATATAAGAGAAGAATTGAAAGTACAGCCGTTATTGGATAAGGTCACAAATTACAGACAGAAATGGATTGATCGTATGGATGGAACGAGTAAGGAGAGATATCCATTGTTAGCAAGAAATTATCAAGCAAGAGGAAGACGTGATGTTGGAAGACATAGAAGACGTTGGGCTGATGCATTATGAAGTCGGAACAGGCAATTGCCTAATCCCTGGACTGATGATGATGTTTTCCCTTTACAGAGATTTAGGCGCTCTCCCCTACAAGGAAGAATTTGAACCATACTAATTTAGTTACACTTGTTTTAGTATAAATGTCATTTTCAGTGGTCCGTGGTCAGCGTTCCGCCTCGTACTGACATCTAGGAAACCAAGGTAGTACTAGGACGGGAAAATTCGGTAAATTTTGCTTAGAGGACTTTTCATTCAGGCTTAAGGATTTTCTACGAGTCTGAAAATCTTCGAACTCGGGATCCACGGCTTAAAGTCCCTCCCGGAGGACTTGCTCCTTGGATTTTTCCGTCCTAAAAAATCCATCGACTCCGGCCGGGTTTGAACCCGCGACCCACGGGACCAGAGGCAAGGGCCGAGTAGAGTAAACATCCGAAAGGAAATTTTAACGCATTTCTGAAAAGAACTGCAGATTAACCATGCGCATGAAAATAAATGTATCATAAAACGTGTTTTTATTATCGCGTCAACCCCTTGTAAACATTCTTTGAAATAACAACTTTATCAAAAAGCATGCTTTATTTCTTTAAAGCGACGAATGCTTTGATTTACAGGAAGTTTAAATTCTAATTTCGATAATTTATCCAAGCTTTGTAGTGAATCTTCAAATCCAATCATTTTAGTGTAGCTCCAAGGTTGATAACATTGACGAATCAATTTTTTGCATGAGAAAATGTATCTAAGCCACCATGATAGTTTTCCTTTGTTGAGTCCTGCACAGACGAAGGATTTGAAATGGGAATTTAAAGATCTCTTGTACGGAGCATGATTTGAAATAATTATTCCAATTTCTATCAACAATTCTTCCTTGATTGTTAGTAATTTTTCATCATCACATTTTAGTTTTAAACTCTCTGATAGTGTTCGTTCAGGTGTATTATTCAGAAGTTTTCCATTCTTTCTTTCATAAAACAATAAAATGAATTTCCAAGCGTGTGCTTTATTATCAAATTGATTATTATCTTTATTGAAAATTTTCCAGTAGCTCATATTTGATAAATCCAACCCATGTTCCATAAGTTTTCTAATTCTTTTACTTAATTTCTTTCTGACATGTAATGTAACTTCCTTCCAGAAATCATCTGGCATTTCATCCACATTAAATTCATGTTCGTCGTTAAGAAATTTACTAGGTGTCATGATTTCTAGTATGTCTGCAATTGATACTTCAAGTCTTGCACGAAGTCTACCCCAGTGATTTCTAATCTCTGGCGGTTGAACCACTTCCTTGTCCACTGAGCTATTGTAATTGTCGTCAAGTAATGCAATACCAATTGTGAGTATTTTATGAAAGAAAGTTGTTAGTTGTACATTAAGAGACTCAAATAGGGGTACGTTCTGGATTCTCATTTTCGAGTGTAAACGTCTTCTCCTGTAACGCATGCAGTTACAAGGAACTTTCTGCAATAGTTGTTTGATATTTAAAAAACTTACAAATTGTTCTAAATCTGCTACCTGTCGTTTCAGCTGGTCTATAAACAAATCTTTCTCTCTTATCGAATCCATCAATGATTTCGATAATTTATGTCTAGATTCAGTACTTTTAAACTTCTTCAAAGCTTTTATTTCTTTTCTCCATGAAATTAGTAGATCTTCGCGATTTCTATGTTCAGTATATGCCTCTATTTGTTCTTTCAAATTTGCAAGCGTTTCTCTCTGTTTATTTCTCTGGTATAAAATACTTTCATTCAACAGCGTTGTGTCCAGATTTGATGCTCTTGCTATTTTACTATCTATTACATTATCTTTCAGCTGTGTTATTCCATTATTCACAAATTCTTCCAGTTCTTTCATCATATATTCCTTATCGCTTTGAGGAGCCTCTGAAATCTGTTTCATACGGAATTGTATTTTCGCACAATGTGTAATTAAAGCAATTAAAGAGTAATTCATTACCTCTAGTTGATCTTCTAAATTTCTGCTTACATTCTCAGCATTAGTGCTTATTATTCCAGTATCAGATTTCGCATATTGAAGGCGTTTTCCTTGTCTGCACAATAATGAATCGTTCATCGCAAATTTGTCATCCGTCAAAATTATATTTCTAAATGTTTGCTATATTCTTCACAAGGAGAAAAAATCATATAAATTAAACGACGTTTACAGAAATATTTAATAAATATGTCATCTTTGTCGAGAAATGTCTATATGTTTCAAACAACACTCATTTGTTTGTAATGATTACAATCAACAAAGCCTTCAAAATTCTTCAAACTTTAATATTTTATTTTAGAGCGATTCCATGAAAATGTCATACCGAGGTGAAAATTTTGAAACTGACGCAGGAATAATTCTGTTGATGTAATATATCTGTAAATATCAAATTTTATAATTCTATAAGAAAATGTTTCAAATGTGCATTATTTTAATCTAATAATAGCGGTAGAACTTGCCATATTCCAAACCTGAAAAAATACGCAAAATTTTACCAATTACTTGTTTAATGATTTGATCGTATGAATTCGTTTTATTTCACAAAATCCTTTGTTAAACCATACTTTGGTCCTTCTTGGTCGTAGATTAAACAACATTAATTGGATTCTAATATTCTATATACCTTAAATGTGTCCTATAGTTGTTAACTGTAAGTTATGGTCAGTCAGTCACAGAAAACGGATAAAAATTACCGTACATAACATAATAATTGATGGATTAAAATTTCCTCTTGTATTCTACGTTATCGGTACACAACTAACAAAAAAGTATAGATGACATTTTCTTGTAAAGCCATTATTTTTCCCGCTGGTGTTCCGTGACTGACTGACTTTTTGTCCCCTCACTTATATTGCTAATACGCATAACGCAGTCAGATGCTTGCTGGACTCCGCTGTGTATTAACATAAACATGATTTAGGAAATCTGGTAGGCTGTTCGGCTCAGCTGTTTCATAAAATAATTACTGGCCCTTCTTATGTAACAATTTGAGCTAAAAGGCAGTCAGCGGAAGGATTTAAATGTAGAGTAATTACATGAAAATGTCATACCGATGTGAAAATTTTGAAATTGGCGCAGGAGTAATTTTTTCTATGAGATTTTTTTTTTTGCAGATGAAATTTTCCGATTATAGAAGTTAATGTTTCAAATTATTTTGATCTAAATTAATAGTAGAACATGATATATTCCGAAACATGAAAACATATGCAAAATTAAACGAAATTTTGTTTTACGATTTCACTGGATAAATTTGTTTTGTTTCACCGACTCTTTTGTTATACCATATTTCGGTCCTTCCTGATCATAAATGTGATACTAATAATTGTTTTATAATATTCTAGATAATTAAAATGTGCCCTGTAATTATTAAGCGTAAGCTACAGTCAGTCACATAAAACATACAAAAATTATTGTACACAATACGATAATTAATGGATCCAAATTTCCTCTGGGATTCTACATTATCGGTACATAACTAACAAAAATGTATTAACGACATTGTCTTGTAAAGTAATTACGTTAATTATATTAATTAAATTTTTATATGCTTATTAATGACATTTAAATAAAGCCTCATTATGCGATTATTCAATATGTATGTTATTAAGTGAGTGGAATTATAACAAGTGCGCGGTTCTTATGTGTTAGAAAATTTGTGTGTGGGAGTCCTTGAACTTGAAAGGTTCACGCATTAGTTTGACCTTTGACATGCCATATGTGTCGTATTATCGGGAATTCACAGTGCGATGTTGCCACATTTTACTAGCATTCACTTTGTGAAACAGAGTCATGCTTGTTGATTGCAAAAACAGTTTTAAATCATATGAAGTTTCTTGTATAAAAAAATACAATTGGCGTGGAGTATATGTGATTAAGTATGTATAACCTGTAGTGTGAAATAAAATTATTATTAGGTGTAGCGTTATTGGAAACCAACAGAGTGAAAATACGTATGACAACGCTGTACTATGTGCGCCACGTGGAAACAATTAGTCATAAAGTAAGATTTCGCGCATTGTAAGAGATTTCTTTCGATTGTTTAGTTTAAAAATAGAACTCATGTCAGCAATATAATTTGTAATCAGTTGCTTTGAAAGAATTATAACAGAATTTTCCACATTTAAATAAAAAATTTAATAATTTGTATACTCTACTTTTTCGTTAATTTTTTTTTCTCTTTATAGTTGAGACGCGTGAAAGTTAATTTTAGTGTTCTGGAACGAACAATGCAAATTCCATATCGGCATTTTTATTTATTTTAATGGTTCAATCTATTAAGAGCATAAATACATTTTAATCAGTTAATATGGATGAAATAAAATTATACTCATATTAGGCATATTTAACTATAGAGAAGGACCTTTTTTGTTAAGAAGTTAATATTTCCTTTACTTTGTGAAATTTAAAATGATACATGGTAACCAAGTTAAATAAATTACAATATTTATTTAATATTTTTACAGCATATCAAATTGTACATTTTCTATACATGATAAAAGGAGTGAAGTTCTTTATTCATCTCCATATTATCGCTTTTTATATATTATACATCCATAGTAATTCTGCCCGAGGGCAGGTCTTTCACTGCAATCATAGCATTTTCATGCTGAGCTTGCAGCTTTACTAGGGAACTGTACATGTGGTAGCTTCCCGTTGCTTTCCACACCGGTGAAGGATGATGATGATGATGATGATGATAAGGATGATGATGGCCATATGGTTTCGGGGACTGTTTGGGCCTTAAAGTTTTTTTGATATTTATCTTACAGGTGAGGAAAATCCCCGATAAAAACCTCACCCAGAAAAACTGTCCCGACCGGGGATTGAACCCGGGCCCGCTGCGTGACAAGGCAGCACGCTACCTCGAAACCACAGCGGTGGACTTATCTATTATAATTTCATATTATTTTGTAATATTTGTATAATATTTGCAGCTCCAGAATATTAAAGTCTAAATAAAATTCAGATATGTCAGTCAGTCACAGAATGTAATCAGTCAGTCACACATCATACATTAGGTTATAACTCTGGTCTTGATTGTGATTTTTGTTTCGTTTTTATTGAGAATGTAACGTGGAATGTGTCCTCCAAACGGTATTTTGGAAAATTGAATTAGAATCACACTTCAGAGCATGATGCAGATGAACATGTTAAGCTGCATGATGAGTTGACATTTATGTCAGTCAGTCACACATACTTTGATAGATAATAAATAGCACTGTTTTTCTTCAAAAGTTGTATATTTAAGTACAGTCTTAACCACACACTATTCCTCTATCATATCACGTAGATAACACCCCTAATTTCAATCAATTGAAATATTTATGCAACCATTTTGCAGGAATAGTGTATTGTAAATGTCAGTCAGTCACATATGGAATTGCTCCTTAATAAAATTATTAAGGGAAAATTTAGAATGTGTGTTGATTGATCATGTTTCTAATGTCAAAATATTAATGGCGCTATTTATCTTCTTTCACTTTGCCGTTCTAAAATCACTTGTAGGCAGGTCCATCTCATTGTGATGAGAACATCATCTGGCCATTATTAACATATTCATTAAGTTTAGGGTCCCGCGCCGTAGCCGAGCGGTTAAGGTAGGAAGCCTTGGCGCAGAGCTACGGGACTTGCGCCGGTTCGAGTCTCCATGGGGGAAGAAATTTTCTCATGGTATTTCGGCCAGTATGGGACCGGTGCCCACCCAGCATCGTGAGGCAATTGGGTAGCTACAATAAGTATCGGCTCCAGGTTGAGGAACCAGCTATAACGGCTGGGGGACTCGACATGCTAACCACATGTCACCCCTACACTGGCTGTTGATCATCTACCTCTGTGATTGACACATGTGGATGTGAAGGGCCAGCAGCCGGCTGGTAAAAGGGCAACCGCTGAAAAGTAGAAAGACCCTCAATCGTATCGGATTAAGTTTAGGAATAAGGCCTCTCCTGGCGCATCATTACTATCATCAACTATCATGTATCATCGGGACAGTGTAACTCCGCCTTCTAGACGCCTCAACTTCAGAAGTGGGTTACAATAACGTCATGCCAGGAGAGAATACCAGAATGCGATATGACAACGTGGTGGCATTGAACAAAAAAATATTTTATTACTTTTTTTTTAATTTCAAATGTACTCGTACTTTAATTTTCCTGGTTTTAAACCGTCTGTTAAGAAAACCATCTTGTTGATTAAGACAATAGTGTTTGAAACTAATATCTAGGAGATCCCGGGTTCAAACTGCGGGGTCAGCTAAAATAGTTTGATTTTTTTTTCTTGTGCAACATATTAAATGGGAGATTAATGTTCATTACCATATTCTACTTCATCATTCATTTAATTTGCCAACTAAATATACATAGTGTTCTGCCCAAGAGCAGGTATTTCACTGCAAACTCGGTAGTCTCCACGCTTTCCTTAACTCAGCTTTCCTTTTTGTATTCGCATACAAACCATTTATTTTAATATTGTCTCTCATCTGACATACCATGTTTGCAGCTTTACTAGGGATATGTAGGTGTCGTAGCTTCCACACCCCACTCTCTCTTTTGCATCTTAAAATCTTAAATGATATTAAGAACATCCCGAGGGGCCCCAAGAGTTGATTTGGCTATGTTAGACACTCCGGTCTTTATCAAAATTCACCCTAAAGGTTAAATATCAGTTCCAACAGGGTTTTTGACCAGATCAAAGATCCGGAAATCCGAATTAGCCTCTGCCCCCCAGCAACTAACTAAATAATTAACTCACAGGCACTATCAAACCCTGAGGTTTATGATTGTGTTAACATAAACTCTCCATACATTCCTATTGTGATGTAACTATTTTCCAGTTATTCCCTGTATGATTCGTTTCTGTAAAATCATAGTTACTATTTTTCCACCTTTTTCTCGACCAAACTATGGGCAATTTTCCTTTCGTTTCCTTATGTGAAAAGACATTTCCTTGACCTTTCATTCTGTATCCATTTCACAGGTCTATCAGCAAACAACAAGATGCAGGGCTGACAATTCTGTTGACATTTCTTGTTGATTGTAGAGAGAGCTAGCAGCCTGTAATAGGTTCACTTAACTTTTTTTTTTAAATCCAAGAAAGTACCATGCGTACTGCCCTCTGGAAAGAAATAACATCGGCTCAAGTCCCAGAAATGAATATGGTAGCTATTAGACCACCGGCACTCGAACGTAAATCATAATGAAGGAAGAAATGAAATTATACATTTTAAAACTTACAAGGTCATAAGTATCAAATATTTCTTTATCCTGTTTAAACAATGCAAGTTCTTCACACGTCTGGTATTTTGCGATAGGATCATATATGCTTCCTGGGGGCACTGAATTCAATGCGAGGTCGCCTTGTCCACTTTTAATAACATGCAGTTATATGTAATTACTTGTCTATGTTACAATAAAGCATCTACCATGTTCCATTCAGTTTCTAGTTATCACATACATTTGATGTTTAATTAAACGTAATTGTACCACCCGAGGCGTTACTGTCCTTGTCATGGTGTTATATTTATCAGCTATTATTCTCAAAGTGACCTATCGAATATAATGACGCGCGTTTGTGATTTAAAGTAATTTGTAGACGGAAATAAAATCATCAATCACTCATAGTTTTCACCTTATCGTTAATGGGATTGTTAGCGAATCACAATTATCCCTTAGGCCAATGCGTAGTTTTAAAACATTCCTCTCCCGACAGGTCGTGCCACAGTAAGGTCTGAAGGGCGGGCGACGTGTAAAAAAGTACCTGTAAGTTGAGAGGTTAAATTAAGTTATGGAATGTGGCTATTAATATTTTTATTTTCTTTCTATAAGCAGTTCCCTGTAAAACGACATTTTCTAATTATGTCACTAATAATGTTGCAACGCTCTTAAAAAATAGCAACTTGTACATACATACATAGTGTTCTGCTCAAAAGCAGGTCTTCCACTGCAAACTCAGCATTACCCACTCTTTCCTTAACTCAGCTTTCCTTTTTGTATCCGCATACAAACCATTTGTTTTAATATTGTCTATAATCTGACGTATTTATCTGCCTCTAACTTTCTTTCCGTTGACCATTCCTTCTAGGGCATCCGTCAGCAGGTAGTTTCTTCTTAGCCAGTGGCCAATCCAATTTATTTTGCTCTTCTTTATGAGTTCCAGCATTGTTCTTCCTTCACTCACTCTGTCTGGCACATCTTTAGTTTTTTATTTTGTCTGTCTATTTTATATGTTCCACCCTTCTCCATATCCACATCTAAAAAGCTTCCAGTCGCCTTTCCTCATTCCGTTGTACATCCAAGACTCTGCACCATACAATGCTACACTCCACACAAAGCACTTCACTAGCCTCTTCCGTAATTCTTTTGCCAAAGGTCCGCAGAAAATGCTTATATTCTTGTTGAAAGCTTCTTTTGCCATTTCTATTCTCTGCTTTACTTCTTGACAGCAGTTCATGTTACTACTGATAGTACAACCCAAGTATTTGAAGCTCTCCACTTGCTCAATGGCCTCATCTTTAATCCTCATGTTTATCTTCCATGGTTTCCTTCCTATAATCATGGCCTTCGTCTTATTTAAATTTATCTTCATCCCATAATCCTCGCACTTGTCATTTGCTGCTACAGGTCACTAATAATGTCACAATGATGTTGATTTATTTAAAAATAGCAACTTGTACACATGCAATTAAATGTAACATTATCATAGTTAGATTTCGTTATATTTAGGTTTACAAAATGTTAAATTTTACTGTTCTAGTTATACGTATAAATAAAATGTTTGTTTCACGAGAAGATTAATCTTTAGTAATTCCTTGAACGCCATCTTTAATCATATACGGGGAACCCAGTTTATAATACAGGCTACTTATTAATTTTAATAATTTGTTGTTTGCAGATGATCAAATAATTTTTGCAGGGGATGAAGATGATATGAAATATATGATAAATAACTAATGGAAGAATATAAAAAATGGGGACTGAATATAAATTTACAGAAAATATAATATATGTGTTTGGAAAAGGATGCGGATGACCTCATACTCGAAACAGGGAAAATAAAAAAAAATGTGAATTTTTTTAAATATCTTGGGTCAATAATTACAAGTTCAGGTACCTTTGAGAGAGAGAGATGTACAGACTAAAATTGCAATGGCAAAAAATACAACTAAGACATTACATGGAATAATTTGGAACAAAAATATTATAAAAGGAAACTAAAATGAAAATTTATAAGGGCATAATACAGAATATTTTGTCATATGGAAGTGAAACTTGGTCTTTAACGGAATTACAAAAGAATAAAATTAGAACAGTTGAATTTGATTATTTTAGAAGAAGCCTCCAAAAAACAAGACAGGATAAAATAAGAAATGAATTTCTTTGGAGAGAAATGAATGTCACCACATCTGTTGTTAAGAGGATTGAAAATCAAACGCTTAAATGGTATGGCAATGTACAAAGAATGGAAAATTAAAGATGGCCAAAAAACATATAACAGTGGTCACCTCGTGGAAGAAATAAACGTGACAGACCAAGATGGAAATGGGAAACCTACGTCAGAACTATAATGGATGATAGGAAATTGGAAGAGGGATATTGGAATGATAGAGATAAATGGAGACTGAAGACGGCAAACCTATAAGTGGGGGAAAGCCGAAGAAGAAGAAGAAGAAGAAGAAGAATTTATCATCATCACCAACAACAAGGATTAAGCCCAATGGCCTGTTCCGATCTCATTATAGGTTGAATTGGTCCTTCCATCTCTTCAATGGTCTTGCCAACAATCTTCTCCCTTTTGGTTTATAATTATACATTCTTCTTGGTATGCGCTGTTCATTCATTCGTAATACGTGCTGAAGGTAAGCATTTTGATAGTATTTTATTCTTTCACAGAGATTAAATATATTAAGTTCTGTTCTTATATCTTCGTTTTACTTTTTATCGGTCCTTTGGTATCCTGCTATTGCTCTCAACATCTTCATTTCTGCAGCGTCTATTTGTTTACTATCTGCCTTTGTTAATGTCCAGGTTTCACATCCATATATAAGACTGCCAATACTTTGTAAAATTTTAAAATAGTTTATTTTCTATTTGTTATCAATAAAGTATGTTTAAATGTGCCACATAGATAATTAAATCGTTGTATTTTAGTGTGTTTATCTAAATTTTATAATTTATATTTTTATATAATGTTCCTGCATAGGGAATGCATTTAATATTTATGTTTATATTTGTGTTTATAATTATATTTATACCAGCTAATACCCGGCGTGCACTGCTACTCCTAAATAAATGTTAACGTGTTTTTACCACCAGCCGTGGGTTTTATACTTGCCCGGAAATCTGCTTATCAATGAAAGACAAAAATGGTTATTGTGAGTTATCCGTAGAAGATAAACATATGCTGTCGTGGAATTTTTTGTAGAGTTTTTTGAGATATTCAATTCTGTGTACATTCATTTGTTGTATTTGTTATGGTTTAGACGGTATAAGCCATTTAAGCGTCAAAATAGCGACTCTATTTCACGTTTTTCACTACAAAGGTGATTTTTTAGGGGTGAACTCTCATATAGCGTATGTTCATCCCCGGAATCTCCTGAACATTTTTTTAAAAAGCCCCATCTCAATCGGATGAACGGTATGGCAGAGCACGCTTTCCCGGGAATCTACTTATCCCGATCTTCTTGGCATCAATGAAAGATAAAAATGGTTATTGTGAGTTATCCGTAAAAGATAAACATATGCTGTCACGGACTTTTTTATTGAGTTTTTTTGGAGATATTCAATTCTGTGAACATTAATTTGGTGTATTTATTATGGTTTAGGCAGCGTAAGCCATTTAAGCGTCAAAATAGCGACTTTATTTCACCATTTTTCACTACAAAGGGTGCTTTTTAGGGATGAATGAGTTGAATATCACAACTCTCTTATATCCAATGTTCATCCCGGGAATCTGCGGAACATTTTGTAAAAAAAACCATCAAAATCGGATCAACGGTATGGCCGCACATAGAATACGAACAAACAAACAAACAAACATTGATTTTTATATATTAGATTATGTATGTATTTAATATGTAACATATAGTATGAAAATAAATAGTATAAAATATAATACGGTAAAAGCTCCTTATTCGCGGGGGATATGTTCCTCAAATATGCCGCGAATACAGAAACCGTAAGTGTGGAATGGTAATTTGATTAGGTATATAGTAGATACGTTCCAAGGCTACAAAGTATAATAAAAATAATCAAAATAAAATCAATTAATGAGAGGTTTTGAACAATTATTAATTATTACTGTCAGGTTTAGGCAAGGGCTTAAACAACTAGTATTTTTTCAAGTTTTGCCGCTTTAAAAAAAAAATATCTCAGAATTAAGATTGACGTGCTGTGAATACCTTATTTTGTCTTCGGATTTCTTGATTAATTAACATTGAAACAGCGTGATATAGACGCAAACGACTCGCCAAGGCGTAAACGGTCATACATTTCTGTTTTTACTTTAAGCGACAACGCTACTTTTTTTCCGCTTCGGAACTAATTTTCTTTCCTTTTGCTCGACGTTATAAATAGGCAACAAAGCAGAAGAGGCACGTGTTATTTAATCAAAATTATTGCAACGAATTACAAGTTGAAACAGTAAAACACCGACCGTGGCGAGGGGAACATTTACCAACGGACATAGCGTCACGTGAAATACTGCGGCAGTAGCTTTTAACAACGAACTGTAGCCTTAGTAACAATAAGGTTTGTTTTACTTTGATATTAATTTGTCCATTTGGTTTGAATCACTCTTTGTAAAAGCAGCCTTGCACGTGCCTGCAGTAAAAAAAGTTGCAGATGCGTTAATAAAGGATACTAATCCTTCTAATATACCGACTGGATCCGCGAATAAAGAAAAATTTAGCCGCGAATACAGGAAAGTGTCGCAATTTTTTTAACCCACGGATAATGAAAACGCGAATATGGATTTTTTTACTGTACTCAGAAATTTTATTACATAAAAAAATATGCGTCTTATGTACGGAAACTAATCTGAATTTAAAAAAAAAACCTGCTTCCATTCTTTAAGTTTAAAATTCATCATTAGCCTGCAAAGTTTCTACATATGATATTAAATTGAACTCAAATGACTGATGGTTTTTGTTCTTTTCGTTTCTCTAGTAATATTGAATTGATTAATTTAATAATTGTAGTTTAATTTGTGTAAATAAGCCTATATTTACACTTTAAACTAAAACTAAACTCCATGGCCTAACAGGCCTAGAAGGCCTTTGACCTATCAGTCGATTGTTGGCCTCACATTCACATGTTTTAATCTCAGAGGTAGGCGATTATTCAGCCAATGTAGGTGGGTGACATGTGATCAGCATTTCGGGTCTCCCAGCCTTTATAACATGTTTTCTCAACTTTGAGCTGCTACTTATTGCAGCTACCTAAATTCCTCACACTCCCGGGTGGGCCCCGGTCCCATACTGGCTGAAATTCCATCAGAAAATGTCTTTCCCCGTGGGGGCTCGAACCAGCGCAAGTCACATACTTCTGCGCCAAGGCATCTTGCCTTAACCACAAATAGATTTATATTCACACTTAGGATAGTTATTTTTATGCCATGTTGTATAATTTCTTGAATCTTTAATTTTTACTGGTAGATTGGAACAGATCAAATTATGACCTTAACTTTCCCAGGTTAAATAATGTATTATATTATTATTATTGTTATTGTTATTATTATTATTGTTATTGTTATTATTATCATTATTATTATTATTATTATTATTATTATTATTATTATTATTATTATTATTATTATTATTATTAAGAATGCAGGATGGAAGACTACCAAAGGCCGTCTATGCATGGAAAATTGAAAAAAGGAACAGAAAAGGAAGATCAAGAACAACCTGGAAAAACAACATCCCTCTTTGGTCCAAAAATTTTCCTAATAACTTTATTCTCAAATACTCGTAATCTCCTTTCCTCCGTTAAAGTAAGAGTCCATGTTTCACATCCATATAATATTTTCATATATATATTTTCAGTTTAATGTTTTTTCAAAGGAGTTGGGACGTCAAGAGTCCCATTAATGCATAATAGCACACATTTCTAGAATTGAGCCTACGTTTAATTACAATGTTTTAGTAGATCTATTCAAATTAAAAAAAAAAAAAAACATAAACTTGTACATACATCTGGAACACAAATTATGGATTCTACTATATAGTAATCTCTTAATATATCGTATATTTGCTTTTGAAAAGAGTAGACATATATAGACATATTATCAAAATAACATTTAATGTTATAGTGTCATAAATTGATATAAAGTTTATTTAGTACAGCGTTCATAGGAAATGTATGCTTAAACAGGAAATTCCATTTATATATCGACAGATTGATCAGTTTTGACAGATTTTCGTAATTGTGACACCTGTCGAACTTCATGAAACAAGACTATTAATGGTTTTTGTGTGTTATTCAAATCCCAGTAAAATGATTTTTAGAAAATTAACCCTAAATAGGCTATATCTTCAAACACAGAGATATACAAATTAAAAATAAAGTAAAGTTCATGTTGGACTAAGATACCGCCAGATTCTCTAAGTTTCAAGATCATATTAAATAATTTTAAGAATTACTGAAATTTCATTACAATAGTATATTACAATGCGAGATTGGGAAGTGGTTTTTACAGAAGCGAGAAAATGATTAGAAACCAAGCGATAGCGATGTTTTTTTCCCCCTGAGATTCTGTTTTTTTTTTTTGCACGATGGTGTTTTCACAATAATAAAAATAGTAAAATAATAACACATTTGTTGGAAATAGTTTCGTTTATTATAAACAATTGACAACGTTAACAGTGTGGCCAATATTTATATGGTAAATGCCGAAAATAATTTAATTGAGACATAATATGGCGGCAAGTATAAATTTATTGTTTTATATTGTTTCAAGTAAAGTTCACTTCATTTAAAATGCAATGATTTGTTTCCTATAATGTATATTAATACTCCTGTTATATGTATTTTTGAATATACATTGTACGTAGTATATATAAAAGGCAGTGGTTTTACTTCCCGCACCAGGTAGGTAATTTGTAATATTCCAGTATAGTTATTTTTAGGTTGGCAATCCCGATATTTAGAAATTTAACTTTCAATCATGGTCGCCATTGCTGTAAGTATGACAGAACGCACTATCGTGCAAAAAATACATGTTCCTATATTCATTTCAGCATATTGCTTAAAAACTTTCACCTTATAAATTTCACTGTAAACTCACCTAATTCAATAAAGCGTTTGAGCTTTTAAATTTTGAATAAAATTCTACATGAACTGCATCATTGTGAAATAGAGAGGAGTACAGGAACTGTATGTTTTCAAGGTAATAAACTTTTAAGAGAGAGTTTTAAAGAGGTAACTGTTTATTTTAAATATAAATAAAACATAATAGTGAAGATGATGAGAATGGAGTGAAGACGTGGGATGATATAGCAGAACTAGAAGAATCCACTGTAACTTGGACCCGCCGAGACTCCGCTATAGTGAGGAATACCTGAAACAAAAGAGACAGATTTACTATAATGTCGATTACGTAAAAATAAAATAATATATTACTATTGTAAAGGAGAATGATATGCCATATTAGAAGGGCGTGATGATTTACTATTATAATTATTTGAAGAACTACATATCTTATAGGCATATCTGGATTTTTTTTATTTGTGTAAATTTTTCTGATAGAATAAATAAAAGTACACTCAATGCTATATCGAGATAGCGTCTCTGCTTCGTATGCAGCTGGCACAGATTCGATCCCTGGTACGGAGAAGTTTACTGGATGATTATTTTTTTATAGTTACATATATTGTAGGGAGATCTGGGTTATTTTTATTTACGCATTTTTCTGACAGGATAAATAAAAATATACCCGTTGCTGTCTGGGGGTAGGGTCGCTCTTTCGTACGCAGCGGGCCTAGATCCGATCCCCGGTAGGAATAAGTTTACTGGTTGACTTTTTCAGTTTTTTTTTTTCCTCATCTGTAACATAAATGTCAGGAAATTTTAAGGTCGAAACGGTCCCCAAACATCAACTAGCTCTCAATAATGATTATTATCTCATTCACCATGTTCAGTATGAATGTGTGAGTGAGAAGTGTGTTCCGTATTAAACGTTGTGTTGTCTCGGAGAAGGCCCTAGATTGAGCTGATCGCCCATACGGAGAGGTCCAACATTTCTTGTATGATCAAAAAAAAAGTATTGTGTGACCCTAAGTTTAAAATGTCTCTTCAAAACACGTTAAATATGCTACATTAAGCCCCGGAACGGCGTGTGGCATACAAAAGTAGCTATAAGGTGAGAGGTTAAACTACGATATAGAATAATAATAATAATAATAATAATAATAATAATAATAATAATAATAATAATAATAATAATAATAATAATAATAATAATTAATAATAATTAATAATAATAATTAATAATAATAATTAATAATAATAAATAAAACATTATATAGGTTTAAGTTTCAAGAAAAGTTATAGCACCTAGAAAAGTTTAACTTTGCCTAAAATCCCCATTTTATTCATTATTACCTATGTTGTATTTGATCCTGAAATTATATTTTTTAATTAAATTTACATAATTTCCTCAATTTCGCCTAGGTAGTTTAGCGGTTATGTTGTTTGCTTATTTTCCCGAGGGTTGCGAGATCCTCGACCAAGATCGATGAATTTGTAGGATGGAAAAATCCAAGGGGCACGTCGCCTGAATATTTTTGGGCTCGTAAAAGATCCTCGAGCCTAAACTAGAGCATCTGAGTAAAATTTAGAACATCTTTCCCATCCAAGTAATACCTTACTTGCCTATTTGTTGTCCCATTAAGGTGATTAGCTAAACATCTTTCAGTCGCTGACATATGTAGGGAAAAAAGTGTAACTAAATTTACTTGGTTAATCAACTTATGCAAAGGAGTTCTCTTGCCCTATATGTTTACAGACAGACTCTCAACCGAGTTCAGTGTTGTGAGGTCTACGGACATTTCCGGAGCAAAATTACGTTAGGCCTATCATTTTAAACAGCCAGTAAACATATTAACAACGTTAGATATTTGAAATCGACCGCGGTAGATTAGTGGTTATATTCCTTGCCTCTGGTCCCGAGAGTCGCGAGATCAAACTCGGCCGGGATCGATGGATTTTTTTAGGATGGAAAAATCCAAATAGCAAGTCCTCCGGGAGGGATTTTAAGGCGTCCCAAGTCTGAAGATTTTCAGGCTCATAAAAGATCCTTAAGCCTGAATGAAAAGGCCTCTAAGCAAAATTTACCGTATTTTCCCTTCCTAGTGGTACCTTGGTTTGTTAGATGTCAGTATAAGGTGGAACGCTGGCCCCAGGCTTCAAATGACATCTATCCGAAAGCAAGTGTAACTAAATTAGTATGGTTGAATTTCTCCCCTTAGGGGGAGAGCGCCTAAGTCTCGTTGAGAGAAACAGGGGTTTGCAAGAAGAATAATAGATTTTAAGTGGAATAAATAAACTATATAATACTATTTTTATATGATTATTTTATCTTCATTTTGATCAGCAATATGTTCACCAGCATCGTCGTCAACATCAAGGCTTAGTCCCTCTGGCCTGTTCCGACTTCAAGAGATTTGGTCTTTCCATCTAGCAAATGGCCTTCCTTGACTTCTGTATCCTGTAGACCTGTAGTTTAAAATCATTTTATGAGGTCTGTCATCTGGCATTCTAAGTAGATGCTCGTACCAATTTTGTCTTTGTTTGTCAATTTTGTCCGTCAATTTAAAAATATTTAATTGATCTCTTATCTCTGAACTTCTTTACTAGTCCATAAGAGTGTAGCCCGCCTTTGGCTTTAAAAATCTCATCTCCGCTGACACTATGTTTCTCCTATCTGTACGAGTCAAAGTCCAATTTTCACAGCAATACATAATAGTAGGAACGGCCATGACTTTATAAAATTTCAGTTGAGTATCCTGAGTTGTTTTATTCTTTAGAGTTCTTCTTATTGCTCCACGCATTCTTTGAAATTTGTTATGAGAATATTATATTTATGATACCATATTGTGACGTATCGTAATAGCAGCGTTTGAATTTGGCGGATAACGGCGAGAATAGTGGTCTCGCATTGGTGGAAATATATTCGTGAGTAGTTAACTTGCGAGACAAAAGACCCGCGTAGAACGATAGATACATCTAGACTTCCACTCCGAAATATTCTCTCAGCCTCTACCGTTCATGTCAGAAAAGATCGCTGCCAAAATCTACCATACGAGAAAAGTCTCGATTGGGAGCCAAGACATTTCCTTTCCCGGCCTATATAACTGTTCCCAGGATCAGAACTGAGTTGGTTGTAAATAGACAGCGATACATTGACTGTGATCGGAAGAAACTGTGGCAAGTGAAAGCGTTAGAGATTGAAGATAATTGTGTGATAGATAAACTTTAAAATAAAAGTATTATAGCAATTTGTGAGTGAAATATAATTGAGAGTTCATAGATTATATAAATATATAAATAATGAAATAAAGTTATTGTGTCGTAACAGGCCTTGGCCTAATACTTGGAAGGATGAAGAAGAGGAAGAAGAAGTTATTGTGAAGTTCTATATGGTCATTTGTGTTGTTTTATAACGAGAACACGGCGTGAAAACTACCTCCACAGCAGCGCGGGATAATATAAAGAAAGTCTATAAAAATAAATCAATGTTCGCTAATAATAAATTATGTAATTTCACTGACTATTTAACTCATGCCCCAATGGGAGTCAATGACCAATCACGTTTCAATTAATTTTGTTTTACAACCAATGGCAGTCGTGTTCCAACTCGCTCTTTATCGATTTCTCTTTTTATCAGCCCCTGCTTTTGTGATAAAGAAAGCTCCTCCATTTTTAATATTCTGGACACATCAGAGCATTATTTTGCAGTGACTGACTGTCCAACAAATACATTGAATATAGTAACTAATGAACAGATTCCTTCGAACTACAAATTTGATAATTGTGTGTTCAATAACTGTGTTTTTAAATAATGATTTTACTGAGTCGTTTACTCAGCATCATACTCTTATCGTCTCCTCCTTTCGGAAGGTCGATTCCAAATTGTCTCCAACCATCTCTATCTTCCCATGCATTGCTTCTTTTTAGTTCTTCCCAGTCGTCTCCCCTCTCTTGTAGACTTTTCTTTACTTGGTTAATCCATCTTTCTCGTGGTCTACCTCGTGGTAGATAAAAAAAAAGCAAATAGTTGTTTACTAAAAAAATAGTTGTTTACTAAAAAACCTATAATATAGGTTATAATATACAGTTTGATGTGTTTGATTTATTCTCCACTAGGGTGCATTCTTACAATATTGCGATCCACTGGGTTATCGCTGATTGCGATCCTATTTGGCAAATAAATAGTATGGTCAAGTTGCAGTGAATAAAGAAATGAAACATAACCAAACTTTGCTGATTTATTTTCAAAGATCGTCATTTACATTAAATATATAAATATTTTAAAATACCGATAACTATATTAAATAATGATTTTTGAGAAAAAAACTTAATTCTATTCGTTAAATAATCCTAAGAAATGCCACTCTTGATTTCCAAATCATCAATAAATTCACGAGTCACGGAGTGACATTACTTACGAATAACAAACATACGAATTAGTAAGTACTACTCTTGGAGTACAAATTGGTGACTTTATCCTTCCTGAGATGACGTTGAATTTTATAACAGATATTTCACTAGTAATCCTTTATCTTGGTTGATAAAACAGAGGTTAATTGCATTACAAGAGGAAAGCTCTAACAATATGATAAATACTGAAGCTGCACGGTTTAGGCGTACAATCTAGGTTAATTTACACTAATATTGAGATGACAGGTCGCTTAATCTTATTAAATGTTGAACTGTGGGGTAATATCGGCTCGGCTGGGGAGCCCAGTCGTTACTTATGCATGCCATTGCTTCATCAGCTGCGACACAGCGATGTTGTGACCATGCCATTCAATTATGGGAGGTACCAGCTATTATCCAGGCACTCCCCTTAATCACATCATTACCTCAATTAACAGGCAATCCCATAAACTTTAACCTCCCGTGGGCCTTGACATCCCAAAAGTGTATATTTTTAATTATTGTATAGGTCTCTCTGAAATATATTAAACAATTACAAATAAATAACATTGTTCAATCAAAGCTATTAAAATCTAAATATTTCCGAAAATGAAAAGCTAGGTCCATTTTTTTTCTTTCGAATTTCAGATTTTACCATATTACGAAACCAGATAGGCTATAATAACAGTTAAGTCACGTAGTCTGCGATGGGCAGGACATGTGGCACGAATTTGGAATGAAAGAGGGACATGAAAGCTTTTTGTAGGAAAGCCACAGAGAAAACGCCCAGTTGGTAGACCAAGAATGAGGTGGGAGTATAATATTAACCATGAATTGAGGGAAGTGAATTATACAGATTATTGGAAAGCATTAGCTCAGGATAGGGATGTGTGGAGAATTATGTTCGCGTGGTCATGAACCTACGGATTCTGTAGTACCGGTGAGTTAGTTAGTTAAATAATTAACGACGTTTCCTGGGTGATTTTTTTCACGGTTTTTCCTCATCTGTAAGACAAATGTAAGGAAACTTTAAGGCCAAATGGTCTTCATAATAATCATTATCATATTCGCCATGATTAAATGAATGTGTGTGCGTGTGTGAATGGTGTGTTTCGTCTTTAATGTTGTTTTGTATCGGAGGAGGTCCTGACACTGAGATGATCATTCATTAACCGAAGTCCTCCATATCCTTGTGTGTTCAAATAAAGTATTGTATGTGATCCATGGTTAAAATCCCTCCCTGACAGGTCATGTCAATGTAAGGCTCAGATGGCGTGTGGCTCTTACAGTACATAGAAGACCAGAGGTTAAACTGCGTAAAAGGAATGGAATGAATGATAAAGGCCTAATATTTTGCGCTAATATAGGCCTAAGTGAGGAAAGTCCCGCAGCAGGGGCAAGAAATCTAAGTGATCTTACATTTGCACAGAAAAGGGGATGGATGCTATTCGAGTTTCTAGGGGGAAGAAATTGTATCATGTAATTTAGATCAGTATGGGACAGGTGCCCACCCAGCATTATGATTAATTCTGGTATGTAAAGGTCCATTCTCGAAATGCGTGCTATTATGCATTACAGGGACTCTTGTGGTCCAAACTTCTCTTAAAAAACATTAAACTGAAAATATATAAAACTTTTATTCTCCCAGTTATATTATATATATATATATATATATATATATATATGCGAAACATAGACTCTTAACTCATTCACTTCGAGTTTGAATGCCCAATGCATTTAAAAAAAACTGAATTTAAATCAAAGTAAATTATATTGTATATTTTTAGACATTCAAAACGAACAAATGATAACGGTACTTGAGATCTCAATAAGGGTGGAGACCGAAACACATTCCTCAACTATTCATGAATGTTAACAAAAGATTACCCTGCTAAAGGATATACAAAATATAATTAAATATATAACAGGCAGAGTTAAGCGAGTGTACCTCGTCTTCTGAGTCGAATGGGTTAATTTAAGGGAGAAGAAAAGATTACAAGTATATGAGAATAAAGTTCGTGGAACTTTTTTAGACCAAATAGAGATGAACAGACAGGCGAATGAGGAAGATTAATAACAATGAGCTACATGATATTTACAGGAAACTAGGTATTATAAGAACAACTAAGTCTCATAGACTTAGATGGACAGCACATATGGCACGAATGGGAATGAAAGAGGGATATGAAAGCTTCTTGTAGGAAAACCAGAGGGAAGACGCCAAGTTAGTAGACCAAGAATTAGGAGGGAGAATGATATTAACCATGATTTGTAGGAAGTACATTATATACAAAGGATGATAGGAAAACATTAAGAGGATAGGAATATATGAAGAGCTTATATCCGCGGTCATAAACCTACAGGTTCGATAGTGCCAGTGAGTTAGTCACAATAAGTAACTGCTTTAAGTTGAGAAAATCAGATATGACGGGTGGGGGCAGCGCATTCTGACCACATATTAACCCATTAATGACTGTATAATTGTCCATCTCCGTGGTTGACATATGTGGATGTGAGGTCAATAGCCAGCTGAGAGGTCTAGGGCCTTCCAGGTTTCTCAAACCACTGAGTTTCATAAAGTCTTCAACTTTGCTACGATAAATAGCATCTGCTGATTAAAATAAATCTATAAGACTGAGAGATCTAACCTTACCTCACACATACAGAATGATTCAAAAGGTGCGCACAAATTTCAGGAGTTTGTAAAGGGGTCGAAATACAACAACTTTTGATTAGTAACTTGTGGTCTGGAAAGTAATCCTGGGTCAGTACAAGTCTGGGACTCGGAAACTTCAGTGCGGGTCTAAGCTTACTTTTAAGAGAAGCACTGGGTTCGATACACTACTTCATGAATTTATGAAGACAATCCGTCTGTTCTCACACCTTTTAGTGCAGTACAGTACTTGTGTACTCTTCTATTCACATCTGATAGTCACTCATGCGCCCTGTAGGTTGTTTTCATTTCAGTACGGTATCTTCAGTGTATTGCAGAGGTCCACTACATCATTACTTCGAAGATTAGTGATTTTTGTGAAATGGAATACATGTTGTCAGAATTTCGAGACATGCATTTCATGTGTGGTAAGGCAAACGGTAATGCACGCGAAACTCAATGCCTGTATAGCACACAATATGCGAACAGACGCCAACCTCAACCTCGAACATTGCAAAACTTTCACACCGACTCGGGGAGACAGGTTCCTTGCATTCATGGCATCATGTAGGCCGGCCACGTACGATTCGAACAGTCGCTATGGAAGAGGAAGAGGGCACCATAGACCTGGGGTCGACTCAGCCTCTAACGGAAATGAGTATCAGACGCTTGTTCGGGGGGTAAAGGCGGCCGTCACGCAGGGCTGACAACTTGGCTGACATCAAGTGCCGATTGTCCAGAAAAAAGTGGGAGCCTTAAACAAGGGCCTCTCGAGGCCTGTAGTGGGATCACTTTACTTTACTTTACTTTTACTCTTGTCAATCTGATTTAGTTAGGGAAATATGTACCCACATAGTTTTACGCCTTCATCATGGATATTTGGTGGACTATTTAACTCATGCCCCAAATGGGAATCAATGGCCAATCACGTTTCAATGATTTCTGTTTTACAACCAATCAGAGTCGTGTTTCACCAAATATTTATCAGTGTTATAATTACCATATTAAAGAAAGCTCCTCCTTACAATATTGCGTTCCTTTGGCAATAAATAGTAAGATCTGGTTGCAGTGATAAACAAATGAAGCAGTAGAAGCGTACCTATCGTTTCTCATTTGTTTTCAAACATCGCCGTTTACATTAAATATATAAATATTTTAAAATAATTATAGTTAAATAATGATTTGTGAGTAAACAGCTTAATTTTATTCGTTAAATAGTCCTAACAAATGCCACTCTTGATTTCCTAATTCTCTAGATAAATTCACTCCTCACTTCGTGAGTCGTGAATTTATCGATAATTTGGAAATCACTCGTGGCATTACTTATGATAACATTATATTATGTAGGCTTATGCTAATGTTCATTAACTGAACTAATTGATGCTAGCATTGATATCTGGTTGCTAGGTAACTAAATATCGTTAGACGAGATCGAAGCCGTGACCTTGCCTTGATTAACTTGCCACTACCATTCAGTTACTCATGAAACGTTCCTTTATGCGTATTTTTTCGCTTAAAATTACTTTTACTCTCTCTTAATATTTGAATGTGTAGGCTACAATTGCCTATTTAAACTATACTTGAGAAATATTATAAAAGTTACGAATGGGATCTCTATTTGTGTATTAGAATAGATGTTTTGAAAATATTTATATTGTCTTCTATTCCTATTTTGTAATATTCTGTATTATTGGGAAGAATTTATTGGTTTCTTTATTATCTAAGAAAATAGATATTTGCACAAATTTAATGTAAATACAGTATTACATATAATGGCATAACATATGATAATATAAATGATCTCTAAACTTTAATAAAATTTTATAATTTCCCGTTAATAACATTTGTTATAAATGGTTTAATATATATATATATATATATATATGTATATATATTATTTTCGGTATTTATATAGATGGATAATTTATCTTAGTGAATTATGTTGTGTAATTTACTTTTCCAACGTATAGCGTAAATAAACAACATAAAAACGCCAAAAATAATTACGATCTTTATCATCAGAATTCCAACGTTAGCTATGGAAATATATATCAACAAAAAAATACATGAACCCAAAACAAAATGTATATAATTGGCAAATTTCGATTTGAAAATTAGAATGGTTGACGGAGTTAATAGATAATTCTGTCCTGTTTTAGCGTTAAAAATTATGTTCTTACCATTCTATAGAATTTTATCGTTGGAACACTCCAGCGATAAATTATACCATTGCCAATTCTATGTTGATAATAAGATAATATTTTGAGGTATTTTATGTGCCCAATGCCTCCCGCCTCTACAAGTACAGAGACGCGATCTAACGAGAGAAGAATCTTTAACTGTACTTACTTTTTTTACTACGCAGGACATGGAGGGATCACCTGAATGTTGGGGCCACTTCCGAAACAACATTTCTGTAGACTCTATATTTACTCACACGCTCATACTAAATAAGTTGAATATGATATCGGTGATAACGATATCCAGATTAGAATCAGGGACTATTTGGGTCTTAAAATTTCATCTTATACGGAAAGAGAATCCAGGAAAATACTCAACCAGGGAACCTGTCCTGTCCAGTAATCTTAACTTGGACCATCACTTTCCAGGCAACGGCGTCACCCCTTGATCACTGCACTGGACTCTTGGATATGTCATTCGGACTAAAAGCAAAAGAGCTGTGAAGTCATGTTGACGAAAATAGCTTTATTGGTCAAACATCCGTAAATGACGTGAAAGAGAATTTAAGAAGATTTGGAGTTAAAAATTAAAATATATATATCAGAATGGCGTGTTATTGTGAGGGAAGTTAAGGACAAACTCTGAGGCCTGTAATACCAGAGATGATGATAATGACAACCATCCGTGCTCAGTAAGTCGCGTTATTATTGCAGAAGTACAGGGCTTCCAATATAAAACCGGACACGCCTCACGGGGTTTCACCCGTCAGGCAGCGCTCTCTCCTCGTCCGCATTTCACTCTGCCAGCCGCAGAGTGTCCGGTTTTATACTGGAAACCCTATATATGGTGAACGATATTTTATCTTTCCTCTCCTAGCCATCGAGTCGTGTGGTCGTGTTTGTGGACAATGATTATGACAATGCGACTCAAGGGATAAAACCCGTTAAATTGTTACTTTCTTTAAATGTTTTGTGTTTATTGAATACAGTGACTATATTTATAATCAATAAGTACAAATTTTGTACATTAATTTCACATGTTAAAATAAAATAAGTAATTAGTTGTATTTATGTTTCATGAGTGCATCTACTGATAGAATATGTGCGTAAACTAACATAATATGTACAATCATCGAATAAAAATTAAATCAGCCACCGAAAGGCACGGTCTTTATATAGAACATGAACTTGTTCTGGGACCCAGTGATCACTGTTATAGTTATTTAGAAGATTAGTAATAAAAGTAGAGGTTTATTAACGAGATGCTTCGGGAGTGTTCTGAGAGCAGCGAGTTACTAAACCTAATTTTATTACATGTTGTCTACAATGTTTTATCTACCTTCAGAGTATTTTAGTATACATTACATATTTTGTAATTTTAATGAAATTTATATATTGCAGAAACGTTATGTTCAGAGAATGAGTAATGTGGGCTTGACAGAAAAAAAGACACTCTAAATCCACAAACATTGTTATATTCTGCAATTTTGGGTGCTAGTTTCATATGTGAATTTAAAGTAAAAATTATCGTAGAAGGTGAGAATAAAGTACTTAGGAAAATTGTTGGACCAAAGAGAGATGAACAGACAGGTGAATGGAGAAGACTACATAATAATGAACTACATGGAATTTATAGGAAGCCAGATATAATAGCAGTTAAATCTCGTAGACTGCGATGAGCAGGACATGTTGCGCGTATGGGGATTGAAAGACGTGCATGGAAGCTTCTTGTAGGAAAGTCAGAGGGAAAACGACCAGTTGGTAGACCAAGAATGAGGTGGGAGAATAACATTAACTATGATTTGAAGGAAGTAGATTATACATGGAATGATTGGAAAGCATTAGCTCAGGATAGGGATGTATGGAGAGCTTAGGTCCGCGTGGCCATGAACCTACGGGTTCGATAGTGCCAGTGAGTAAGTAAGTAAGAAGGTGATTTTCGCAGTTCATCAGGATAAATTTTAAAAGCAGTCCATGATGCAACTATTAATATATTTCTAGAAACGTCAAGGAAAGTTTATTTATGTAGTTTACGAAATCACCATTAAAGTGTATTTTACGTTTTGTTGAACATGTGTTTTATGTTTTGATAGCGTGTTTTGTTATAATATAAAGTACAGGTTTTGTTGCCTAGGAACTACGAACTAAAGCGTCACTGATTGTTATAATAATTGATAAAATAAATTTATTAAGTTTATGAAATGACCACAACAGATGGATTCCCCAATATTTAACAGAAGTTGACACTTGTATTCAGTGTACGCCCCTGTTGTTTAAATTGCTTGTTTGTAACATCGGAAAGTGACAAAATCTAAATCACAGTTCACCAAATTATCGTTATTTGAAGGTGTTTGATGTTATCAGAGCTCAACATCCTCCGCTCACCCCATTTTCGAATTGCAGTTGCATATCAGAATGCAAACTAGACATTGTCCCCCTAGAGATAAGTCCTTTAATATATACAACACTGGTGAACTGCAACATCGCATCAATGAAGCGCATTTTGCTCCATCAGTTAATAGAGTGTCGTAAAATAACCTATCAACCTATATCCTGGCATCATAATTACAAATGATTTTTGCCTGCTCTGTTCCCAAGTGAACCAATATTGTATTAATGATTTGGCTGAGGGCAACACTGGAATATACTCGTGTTTACACATCCCTCCCCCCCCCCAAGCAGCAAGATGCTCTCTAGCACCAATATTGACTTTATAGTACACATATTACATTTACTAATTAGGTCACTCTACCTTTGTCAGTCCTATTTGAAAAGGAAAGTCAGATTGGCTTCCTCAGGCTGGTAATTAACTAACTTGAGATGTTTGACAAGTCGCATCAGATTCTCATATTAACGTTATACATTTGACTATAATCTATATCTATCTATCTCAACAGCCCAATGTTGAGCCTTAACATCTCCTTTGCTAGGATTTACTATATATAGTATTCTGTCCGAGAGCAGTCTTTCACTACATTCATAGCACTTTCATGCTATGCTTTGCAGCTTTACCATACTCTGTCCGCTCTTAAAGTGATCCTCATGAAAAATAAATCATGTGACCTGCTCGCTTTTCATTGGTTATGGACACTGACTTACGGTATAGAAGCAATAAGCATGTGAAAAAGTAGTTCACTTCATTAATTTAAAAAAATGTAATCTGAATATACTTGTTATTCTTCGTGAATGAAAATGATAGTATTCAAAACATACAAAATATACTAAGATATTCCTAATCAATCCACTTAAAATAATTTATTACATATGGGTGATGCATTTGAGTCGATTCTCAAGAAACAAAATGACTGAAAGTATCGACTCTTCTGTTCCTGTGTCATCTCCCTGTCAAAAGTGACACTAATTGTGGCGCGAATGGCGGAAGGATATTGCTTCTACAACGTACGTCGGTTTCCATAACCAATGAACAGCGAGCAAGTAACATGGTTTTGTTTTGACAAGGATCACTTTAACAGCGGACAGAGTATAGGGAGTTATAGGTGTGGTAGCTTCCCGTTGCATTCCACACCGGTGAATGAAGGTAATGATAAAGATGATATTGATGGTGGATGATTTTCGGGGACCGTCGGGTCCTAAAATTCCTCACATTTGTGTCCGAAAAAATCTCATCCTGTAGCCAGTCCCGCTGCATGACAAGGCAGCGCGCTACCTCGAGACCACAGCGGTGGACGTAGGAGTTACTAGACTAAGTTAATTTAGTTACGCTTATTTCCCTAGATATGTATTGAATGGTATAGGTCAACATACCAACTCAATGATACATCTAGTACGCAACTAAGGTATTACTACGATGAAAAAGGTAGGTAATTTTGCACAAAGGGTTTTATATTCAGGCTTGCGGTTCTTTTACGAGCCTAAAAAATATTCAGACTCGGGACCCACGGCTTAAAGTCCCTATTGGAGGACTTTTCACTTGGACTTCTTCATCCTAAAAACACATCGGCTCTGGCCAGGTTTGAATATACGAAACGGTTCCTTAAGCCTCAGTAATAGTTTGTGAAGCTCTATCTTGTAAATTTATATTGATTCATTTTATCAAATGAAATATTATGTTCTTTATATATGGAGATTAAATCCATTCCACTGCACTTGTGCTTCTGGTTCCGCACTAGACACATAGATGTCATTAACGTAGTATATTTTAAATTTTACACACATTTCAGCAGATTGATTTATGTAGCCTATAAGATATAGGCCTACACTTGCATTGTGTATGAAGAGGAGTATAGGATGAGTGTATTATTTTATTTTATTATGTGGCATGCTCCACTAAAGTAATGTCCTAGGTTTTAAATTATAGATAGAGATTTGTTTACATTATTTCCATTCTAGTAGTTCACTATTTATATATATATATATATATATATATATATATTGCCTTATAACTAACTCACTGGCACTATCGAACCCGTAGGTTCATGGCGATGAGGATATAAGCACTCCATACACTCCTATCCTGAGACAATATTTTCCAATCACTCCCTGTATATTCCACTTCCCTCAATTCATAGTTAATGTTATTCTCCCACCTCGTTCTTGGTCTAACAACTGGACGTTTTCCCTCTGGTTTTCCTACAAGAAGCTTCCATGCACGTCTTTCATTCCCCATTCGTGCTACATGCCCTGCCCATCGCAGTCTACGAGACTTAACTTTTCTTATTATATCTGGCTTCCTATAAAGACCATGAAGTTCACTGTTAAGTAGTCTTCTCCATTCACCTGTCTGTTCATCTCTCTTTGGCCCAAAAATTTTCCGAAGAACTTTATTCTCAAATACTCGTAATCTCCTTTCCTCCCTTAAAGTACGAGCCCATGTTTCGCAACCATATAATATATCTGGTAGAATAATATTTTTATATATTTTCATATTTAAGTTTTTTGATAGACTAGCCTCATGGGCTAGTGGTCAGCGTTCCTGGCTACTCTTCGTGAGGTCCCGGGTTCGATTCCCGGTCAAACCATAGTAATTTTTCCTTAAAGGGAATTATTCCTGTGGTTGCCCCTGGTCTGGAATTTAGGTTAAGAACTCTCCTGGCGTTTCATTATCATTTATCACCCATCATATCATCGGGGTAACGTAACCCCGCCTTCTAGGCGCCGCAACTTCAGAAGTGGGTTACAATTACGCAAATCCCAGGGGAGAAAACCAGAAATGTCATAAAAGACAACCTGGTGGCATTAGACAAAAAAAAGTTTTCGGTAGGAGTTGGGAAGTCAAATATATATATATTTGTATATTCACATAATTTTCTTTTAATTGTTTTACATTTGTTATTGATGTATGTGCATCTTTATATGGATAAGTTAATTGATTTCATGTATTCTACGAATAACCTTTCAGGGGCACGTTATAGGTTAGTTGGTTAAGGCAATTTACGCTCTAAGCCGGAAGGTCGAGGATTCTAGTCCCAATCAGATCAAGATTTTTAAACTGCCCTAAAATTTCAGGTGGCGTCATGGTCCTAAAATCAACTCAGTCTCTAACGGAAATGAGTACCAATCTATGTTCGAGGGGAAAAGAGGGCCACCAGAAAAGTCTGTCTATTCAGCTGACATTTCGTGCTGAATGTCTAGAAAGGTAAGAGTCTTTACCTTTCACAATACCAATAGCATTTAAGGCCTTTAGGGTCGGTTTCACCAACAGAGGTAACTGTATTACGCCAGTTTAAGCTATGTATTATATATGGGGAAAAGTGGCGTAATACAGTTACATCTGTTGGTGAAATTGACCCTTAGTAGGATAATTTTATCTTTACCTGTGAACTATTTTGTACATTGGCTTATTAAATTAATTCTGTTATTTGTCTTTTTACCACATCACTGTACTAAACCAGCGCCGGTGCGATCACATAAACATTGCCGCACTAACTACAAATAAGACAAACTATAAACCAGTTCAGTGCTGTGTCTTTCAAAGCGCGTATCTCATAGTAGAAATGTACTGGTGATGTAAAATGCATTGTACCCCACTGATTTGACTTCATACCGTTTACATGTGCAACTAAGGGATCGGAAACTGTACACAAAGAGAGGCTCACTAATACAGAATATCTATACTCCCGGGCTTGTATGACTGTTTTTGAACGAGAATGAGTGTGTGTTTGAATGTTTGTGTGTGTGTTGTACCATGATTATCGATAATGAAAAGAAGGGAGAATATGAAATCAAATTCCAACATGTACTCTACTCTTCTCGAAAATCACCAAGGAGCCAACCAAGCATAATGATGGTGCCCGACGGACTAAATGCTATCGAAAGTATCACATTCATTATCATAAGTAATGCCACGAGTGATTTCCAAATTATCGATAAATTCACGACTCACGAAGTGAGGAGTGAATTTATCTAGAGAATTTGGAAATCAAGAGTGGCATTTGTTAGGACTATTTAACGAATAAAATTAAGCTGTTTACTCACAAATCATTATTTAACTATAGTTATTTTAAAATATTTATATATTTAATGTAAACGGCGATGTTTGAAAACAAATGAGAAACTATAGGAACGCTTCTACTGCTTCTTTTGTTTATCACTGCAACCAGATCATGCTATTTATTGCCAAAGGAACGCAATATTGTAAGGAGGAGCTTTCTTTAATATGGTAATTATAACACTGATAAATATTTGGTGAAACACGACTCTGATTGGTTGTAAAACAGAAATCATTGAAACGTGATTGGTCATTGACTCCCATTTGGGGCATGAGTTAAATAGTCAATTGTATATGTACTGCTGATATATTTTGAATTTTATCCAGGCATCTAGTGCACAGTCTATACATTAAAAATTGTGCATTACCACCCCTAATCCTGATATTAAAGTTAGTCATTAGATTACAGTAAAAATATTTGTTTAAACAACTTTTTCCCCCGTAAAAATGTTTTTCTGGATATAGCCCCGAAAAACAATATTTCGTTTATATAATGTCTAACCCTAAATTTAAAATGTAACATATATTATAACATACATTAGTTGGTTCCAGTCATTTAATAATTTTAGTAAAAACAGATGAAAACTAACGAGAAAAGATTACTTATTATTTTTAGAATTTCACAATTTACTTAATAATAACAGTTATGAACCATTTAGTTTTCACTGCGGTCCGCCACATTTAAATAGCTGTTACGATAAATAAGTGTTTGCCAATATAAGGATTAATATAGAGAAAATAATTTCATGTGATAGCTACTAATTATGAGTTATAACTCAGAAAACATTGTTGTTTAACTTTATTGTAAATTAATGATAGTTTTAATTATTTTTTCTTTGCTATTTGTTCTTTATCATATTTCCTGCTGCAAAAATTAAAACTTGTATCGCTTTTTTTATTTAGAAAAATGACACTGTAACCGAAGCATCCATTACTGTCATAAGAGCGTAAATATCGCCACTATTTGTTTTAAACAACCTGATACTTCCTCTCAGTCTCCGCACGACATGAAAACGATACTTTACAAGTAAAAAAATGAATGAATCCGAGTTGATAGGCTATATTTGTTACATTCAAGATTAAAAACAAGTAACCTATTTAATTTTATTTAAAAATACTTTTAACAGCTCTCACCAGATTAATCATAACATGCTCAACAAGGGACTCGTAAATAGCAAGTTCAAAATCCTTCATTTCGAGAGATTGTAAGTTCATAAAATTCGACCAAAAGCATCTGAATATGCTATTCATTTCATAAATATAAGATAATAAAATTAACTAGCAGATTTATAATATATTTAATATTGAATATTATTAAATTATGAAAATACGGTGGGCTAGTGGTTATGCTCCATACCTCTGATTCCGAAGGTTGCGGATTCAAACTCGGCCGAGGTCGATGGATTTTTTTAGAATGGATAAATCCAAGGAGAAAATCCTCCGGGAGGTACTTTAACCCATTTACTTGAGGTTTAAATACTCAATACATTTCCCCAGAAATCGGATTTAAGTCACCGTAAATTATATTGCCAAAATATTCAAAACGAACAAAATATAACGGTACTGGAGGTCACAAAAAGTGAAGGTCAAATACATTCCTCTACTTTTCATAAATGTTAACAAAAGATAACCAGCCAAGGGATGTACAAAATATTGAAAAATATATAACAGCACAGTTAAGCGAGTGTACCTCGTCTTCTGAGGCGAATGGGTTAAGCTGTGGGTCCCGAGTCTAAAGATTTTCAGCCTGGTAAAAGAGCCTTAAGCCTGAATAAAAAGGCCACTAAATAAAATTTACCGACCTCATCACCTTAGTGATATATTTGTTGCCTGCTAGATGTTTCATTGGGTCGGTATGTTGACCGCATACCATCCATGACACCTGTGAGCAAATAAGTGTAACTAAATTAATTTGATCTAGTAACTCCTAACAAAGGAGATACTAAGGCTCAACATTGGGCAGTTATGTCATTGAAGATATATAGAAAATACATAAATAAAAAGAGAAAAAACTGCCAAGCTAAAGCCCATGGAGGCATGTACACAAGTATCAATAATTCTTAATTCCTTTTTTGGATAGAGAGTTAAATATGTCACGGCTTATTTAAGAGTATTGTATTTAAGAGTATTTAATTAGTGCAGACTAGGACAAATAAAGTAAGATATACAATTATTTTATATTTAAATAATATATTATACATTTATTTATAAATAATATAAAATAATCTGCTACTAGATAATTATAGTCGCGTGTTTCATTTCATCTGGCTATATATAGCAGAGGGTTAAACGGTACTGGCTACAATATTAGGTATATATTATATTATATTCATTATTTCGAAATGGGGATATTGCTAGGGCATTCTATAAGTAATGGCAACATTGCTATAAGATCATACAAATTTTATTTATCTTATTTTTGACATTACGAACTTCATTTATAGTCTCTTGTCAAGTCAACCATATGTTGCCCAAATCCTTCGAATACCGCGCACTCCATCTGCAGCACCATTTCTCGATATCTCTCTCATCTGAACGATATAGAGTTTTCTGGATATCAAGTCTTGATTGAAATCGAATGCCTCGCAGAGGTTCTTTGATCTTTGAGAATACATTATTTTCTCAAAGTCTCGCGTCTGTTGAATTTGGTGAATGTCATTACAAACAAAAGGATAAGAAAAATAAATCGATTAAAATTTAAATAACCATGTATGTAATTATCTCTATAAAGGATTCCCAATTCCAACTTCTAAACACAGTCTACTGAACATTTTTTAGTGCGGTATTAATTATTAAATGTGAGAAACAGAGAATGTATTGACAAAATATTGCTGTTTCGAGACTTTCAATTCTATACAACTAAGACTGGTCAACAATATACTATAAGATTATAATAACTATTTAACTCATGCCCCAAATGGGAGTATATGACCAATCACATTTCAATGATTTTTATTTATAACCAATCACAGTCGTGTTTCGCCTCGAATTTATCAACCGAAGTTCATCATATTAAAGAAAGCTCCTCCTTTTTTAATATTCTCAATAAACCATAGCATTATTTTGCAGTGACTGACCTCCCAAGAAATACAGCTACCATATTGTATATATAGTGCATGAATGTCAACACGTAGCGCATGCGGTAGATAATATAAAAACATTTGTAGCAATTGATTATACCACAAAAAAAGAAACCACTGTTTGCACTTACTTAAACGAATTATTTTCCAGGAAATGACGTTGCAGAAAAATATAATTGACATATTTACATCATAGGACATCAGAAATTAATATCAATACCCATAATGTTGGTTATAAATTTTTCCACTAGGGTGCATTCTTACAATATTGCGATACTTTGGCAATAAATAACATGATCTGGTTGCAGTGATCAACAAAAGAAGTAAATGAAGCGTACCAATCGTTTTTCATTTGTTTTCAAACATCGCCATTTACATTAAATATATAGATATTTAAAAATAACTATAGTTAAGTAATGATTTGTAAGTAAACAGCTTAATTTTATTCGTTCAATAGTCCTAACAAATGCTACTCTTGATTTCCAAATTCTCTGGATAAATTGGAAATCATTCCTGGCATTACTTATGATAACCACTAATATCGTTGATTTACAGCAGTGTTGTCATTCTTATCGAATACCCTAGTGTAAAAAAGTATAGATCCTGAATAAGTGAATGGACTTAAGCAGTTCTGCTACAGTGAAAGAGGATATTACGATGTGAGTGTGTGTTAAGATATGAGGGGTGAATGTAACACTTAAGTTTCCTTCAAGGAGTTTACATGCTTCTGATTGCAAATTTACATGTTAAGAACCCCATGTTCATTGCGTCAGGTTGTAAAGCGGCATGTCGTAAACCCAAAACTCCCCGGGATTATTAATTTGAATCGCAATTTAAGTAACCGTCAACTTTACCCCTTTAATTGTGGCTCTTTACAGACACACGCGTCAAGGAGTAAATGTGCTCTAAGTCTGTGAAGCAGTTACAGCTGTACTAAAAGTTAGATATTGCTTTCTTTGACCAAATCCTTCCAGCCAAGTTTAAAGTCCATTACAAGAAATGAAGAATAAATGAAATGGAAAATGAACTCTGCTAGTAGCGCATGTAATTATTTTTTTCTCTGATAAACTTCTTACTTACTTACTTACTCACTGGCACTATCGAAACCGTAGGTTCATGGCCGCGCGGATATAAGCTCTCCATACATACCTATCCTGAGCTAATGATTTCCAAACATTCCCTGTATATTCTACTTCCCTCAAATCATAGTTAATGTTTTTTCCCACCTCGTTCTTGGTATACCAACTGGGCGTTTTCCCTTCGGTTTTCCTACAAGAAGCTTCCATGCACGTCTTTCATTCCCCATTCGTGCCACATGTCCTGATCATCGCAAGTCTACGAGATTTAACTGTTCTTATCATATCTGGCTTCCTATAAAGACGATGTAGTTCACTGTTATGTAAGCCTTCTCCATTCTCCTGTCTGTTCATCTCACTTTAGTCCAAACATTTTCTAAGAACTTTATTCTCAAATACTCGTAATATCCTTTCTTCCTTTCTTCATGTTTAATTTTGTTTGTGTGTTCTAGTTGTTTCTTATTTAATCCATACAATTTCTTATGTATCATATAATATGTCCATCCACAGTAATTCTGCCCGAGGGCAGGTCCTTCACTACAATCATAGCATTTTCATGTTATGTTTTGCAGCTTTACTAAGGAATTGTAGATGTGGTAGCTTCCCGTTGCTTTCCACACCGGTGGAGGATGATGATAATGATAAGGATGATGATGTTGATGGCCTTATGATTTCGGGGACCGTTTGGGCCTTAAAGGTTTGCTGACATTTGTCTTACAGGTGAGGAAAACCCCCGATAAAAACCTTACCCAGAAAAACTGTCCCGACCGGGGATCGAATCCGGGCCCGCTGCATGACAAGGCAGCACGCTACCTCGGGACCACAGCGGTGGACATATAATATGTATTTGATCAATTTATATAATATGTTTAATAAAGACAGGAGAAATGAATCGGTGGGAATTATTTAAATCTGTGTCAAATTATATAACAATACATAACTTACTAATGACTTATGATTTCGCACGTTTAAATAAGTTGACTTGAGAAATTCAGTCTCGCCAATTTAAGGGTTAAAGTACTACAACATAATTTTTTAAGGAAGGAATGTTTTCTTGTAGTTTCAGTAAAATAACATCCGATATCTTACCAAATGTAATTGTTTAATAGTTCTGTTAAGGTAATTATTATCTGCCATGAATATGATGTCAATGGAGTTTTATGACTTGACAGACATGGACAATTGATGGAATATTGCCTGTTAATGAACAGTAAAAAAAGGCTTTATGTCGAAATACATAAAGAACACAAAATGTTACATGGAGTGAACGTGTTATGAACAATAATTAGAACGTTCAGGTATTCACGAAGTTATCTTAATTAGTTAACCTACTGAAAACTTGCGATATCAATTATTTCCGCATGCCAATATGGTGGGTAACGACGCGCAGATCAATTTACTTACATTTCAAAACGTTCAGAAATAGCAGAGTCCTTTATTTCTGATTTCGGGTGACAGTTTGAGAAATTCAGTTTAGTATTACTTTATTTTTTAGGATATGTAGTCATATCTGTCTGAGTTTTGTGTACTTTACTGGCTATGCATGTGTGTATTATTGTCTGCATCCATGTAACTGTGTACATACAATTTAATTAATTTAAGATATGATTATCTATGGTGCAACGGATCGTAAAAATTAAATTTCAGCAGATTTTCATGACTGGAGAAAACAAAATTATGATTGGAGTTATGTTAGTTGACACCGGGATTTGAATTCGGGACCTCCAAAATACGTGCCTCAAACGCAATAGTCCCAACAAACTCGTAGGTAGTATAAATATTCTCATCACAAAAAAAAAATGGAATATGTCATGGATTTATGAGTTTAAGCATCCCTAATATCGTAAGGAAAGAACATACAGCATTCTCGTTACGACATTCGAGAAAATGTACGAACTGGAATAAAATACCACTGATCTCTTCATCAGAATACAACATCGACAAAAAGATTGAATGTCACTTCAATTAAATAACAGAAATCAAGTCTGAAATCGTCTCATTACTATACTGGTTTACTGTGACGTGATTCAACCCCTGCTACCTCAAGAGTGCTGGGGTATTTAATATACTCGTAATTTTGTATTAAAATTAAATAATACATTTGTCGAATTTAATTAAAATTCATTATACGTGATCAGTAGAATTCTGCCGCGCCAGCAGACGTCCTGAAATCTATTGCATTCAGCTTTTCAGATTATTCTGCATTTATATTATCCCTACAATTCCGCTACCACAGGAGAGATGAATTCCAAGCATGCGCAGATAGTATATTTGGATTTATGGTTGTCAGAAGAAGGTAGTGTCTAAAGCTTGGTTATTTACTGGAAGTCTAGCTAGCTAGGACAAAGAGTGAAGGATTGACATCACAGATACTGGAAAGATAATGTTTTCCTCGTTTGTCGATTATTGTAAAACTTCGACCTGTTGATTCTTGAAGAGTTCGTTTGACAACGGAAGCTGATTGACTGACGCGCAAAGCGCGAGATTTGTGTAACAATTCAAATTTTCGAAATAATATTTTTAAACTTATAATAGGCCCAATTTAATTTAATTTATGCAAGTTATATTTATTATAAATCAGATATAAAATATAAAATCAAATTATGTGGTACACTTTGTCAGCTATAGCAATTTATTATTTTAAAAAACCTTATATATTATTAAAAATTGCACCTCATTTCATATATAAGAAGACTAAATATGAGGTGAGGTTTAATTGTAATAATACTCAATTATTAATACCTCATAGTGTTATTTCCCTACATTTTTCAAACTTATTTATATTAGGCTATATAACTGAATAGTTAAGGAATTAAATTATGATAAAGGCCCTGTTATTTGCGGGAAGTGGAATAAACACAATATCGGTACTGCATTTGTTCAAGTATTCTATTAATATGTTTTCACGCGTTTTAGTTGAAGTGTTGTTGATAAAAGTGATTTGTCAAGTTACTAGGAAATTAATGTGACTGTGTAATTGATAATATATAAAAGATACTATTTTCGTGCAGACCTTCCATGAGAAAAGGGTCTCATACAACCAGATAGACCAACTCCAGATTTATCGAACCATACGAAAATAAAACAGCAAAATTTACAAGGCATTTTACTTCTTAAACGTTTAATAAATATTTATGGTTAACCAACAGTAAACACTAAATAAGTTATTTTGTTGAAACTTTATTATCAATCTCCGTCGTTATGACCACGTGTCTCCTTCATTTCAGGCCTTATCATGGCTACGCCTAAATGACAGAAGAACTTTACATTCACATACCTTACTATTCCAAATTCTGCACACATATTTACCAACTTATTTTAACAACACGTTTTCAAAACTTATCGGCTCATCACAATTTAGGAACAAGATCACAAGACTCTTCTTTACTTTTGATACCACAACACAGGACCTGTCTATACTCTGAATCTTACACAATATCTATGGCTAGAGCATGGAACTCACTTCCCAGTCATGTCAGGGACTGTCAATCGCTATCATTATTTAAATCCAAATTAACTGATATCTTAAGTTCGACACAATGAAAACGTTAACTGCATAACAACTATATAGGACATTCCATTAATAATCATCTAGGAAGCTACTTACTTTATTTTATATCATCTTAATTTTATTATATTCTATGTTGTTGTTAGTATTAGCTAGTATTAGATTACATCATCATTGTATTTTGTTTAGTCTATTTTAATAATATCTTAAAATTGTAATATGTACATAATTTTTGTATAATTTTACTATTCGCTGGTTGAGTGGAAGAGAAGGCCTTATGGCCTTAACTCTGCCAGCTAAAATAAATTATTATTATTATTAATTATTATTATTATTATTATTATTATTATTATTATTATTATTATTATTATTATATATTATTATTATTATTATAGACACAAATACTAGTTGAATGAAAACCCGGTACGTTAATCTGGGAAATTTAACTGAACCAGAAGTTTCCCACGAAGATACTATTGTTCATGTTAGAGAAACATGTAGTCCTAAGCTGGCTTGCTTCGGCATAATTATTGAACTGTATATACTCACACATAAGTATGAAATTTCTAAAAATGCTCATTTTTATTTTTCCTACCATTACGGCAGGTTTCTAGAAACATATTTATGATATTGAAGACCCCCACTATTAATAAGCTGAACATTTTGCAGTAGGGTCGGTCCTGGTGAACTAATGGTTTCCATAATCGCCTCCTGTTTCAAGGTTCGCGGGTTCAAACATGGCCGAGTTCGATTGATTTTCCACGCATAAAAATCATGAATTGGGGTTTCTTTGGAAAGTAAATAATTAAATGAGTTTTGAATCGTGTATTTATAGAACGTAAAAAAAACTGAAACCTGAAAAAAGACATCTGAACAAAAATTGTTAGTCCTTTCACGCCCAACTTTTTAATTAACGAGTATAATGATCTTGGCTGTTAAAAGTGTCGTCAAATAAGGTAATTGGATAATAGCATAGAATTTTGTAATATGAGATATAAAGTGAAAGGCACATTTTCGTCGTACAGCTGAGGTAACTGCTATGACCACCGCGCGCCACTGATCATTTAATAAAATGGCTTTCAGATGTCGTATGAAGCTTCACACTTGTTTGGTGCAATACAATATCTCACAAAATATAATCCATGATCAAAAATAGATTTACATAGTTACAGTTACATCACAATGAATTGAAAAATATACATACAGTCATTTATTAAATTCCAAGAAATGTTTTTATTCAGTGCAATTGAAAATTCGAGTAATTCATTTATGAGTTATATTATCTAGAATTTTTAACTCATGCTTCAAATGGGAGTATATGACCAATCACATTTCAATGATTTTTTATTTACAACCAATCACACTCGTGTTTCGCCTAAAATTTACCAACTAAAGTTTATCATAATAAAGAAAGTACCTCCTTTTTAACATTCTTAATAGGTCAAAGCATTATTTTGCAGTGACTGACCCCAAAGAAATACGGCTACCAGATTGTATATATAGATATATAGTGCATGAATGTCAGCAGAAAGCGCATGCGATAGATAATATAAAAACATTTGTAACAATTGATTATACCACAAAAAAAAGAAACCACTGTTTGAATTTTCTTAAACGAATTATTTTCCAGAAAATGACGTTGCAGAAAAATATAATTTACATATTTACATCATAGGACATCAAATTAATTAATACCTATAACGTTGGTTATAAATCTCTCCACTAGGATGCATTCTTACAACATTGCGATCCTTTGGCAATAAATAATATTATGATCTGGTTGCAGTGATGAACAAAAGAAGCAAATGAAGCGTACCAATCGTTTTTCATTTGTTTTCAAGCATCGCCGTTTACATTAAATATATAAATATTTTAAAATAACTATAGTTAAATAATGATTTGTGAGTAAACAGCTTAATTTTATTCGTTAAATAGTCCTAACAAATGCCACTCTTGATTTCCAAATTCTCTAGATAAATTCACTCGTGGCATTACTTACGATAATTTTTATCAGTCTGAATAAATATTTATACGAGAAATGTAGTTTATGTAAAGCTTTTTTCAACATCAAATAAATATGATTCCAGTAAATATAAAATATAAATAAATATTTTTTAACTTATATAAAGTTTCCAAGAAGTAAGCGTAGTATTGCTGAAAAGTTTCAAAAATTGAATTTGGATATTTTTTATGTTTACACTTTAATTTAATTTCTTAATGTAAGGTCGATTTAATTTTTTTAGTTAATTTTCATCTCCATTATTTGAAAATTGTAAATTACATAGAATGAAATCAGGAATAGAAGTGATTAAATATAGTTAAATTCTATACAATTGTATTTCCGAGCAAAGAATTAAGAAACAAAAATTAAATTCTAAAAACTAACTTAAAAGTCAAGGAGCTAATGACATTCATATAGGCCTATATGATATTCCCTACATTAGATTATCCATGTTTGTCCATATGTATGCACCATGGACTAATATTTCAAACATTTAACATTTTCTTCAAATTCTACATTTGTTTTGTCTTTTAGCCCCATATAATTAACTCACTGGTATTATAAACCCGGAGTTTATGATTTCGCAGTACTAAGTTTTCCGTACACTCCTAATCTGAGCTAATATTTTTCAATCACCACCTATAATTCGACTCCCTCAAATTATGCTTAATGTTATTCTCGCGTTTGGCCATAATTACATTTTCCCACCACTAAGAAATTTGTTTATATTATACTTCGTTTTCCATAAATATAATATAAATCAGTATCATGTAATTTCCTCCAAACACCTGTCTTATTGTATTTTTCGTCCAAAAATGTTCCTAAGCACTTTATTCTCAAATTAATATTCGTAATGTGTTCTCCTATCTAAAGTAATAATACATGTTTTGCATACATATAATATTACTTGAAGAATCGCTGTTTTATATATTTTTAATTTGACTTCTTTAAATAAGTTGGGTTGACAAGAGTCCCTACACTGCTATATTGCATGCGTTTTCAGATTTGAGCCTATATTTAATTCCTTTATGCCCCTCGTTTCC